>OY293303.1:28355823-28955823 GCA_958502075.1 Orchestes rusci
ACAATAATGGCTATGATCCTAATATGATAGATACTATGATTAATAAATCCAAATTAAAAATACGACGATCCGAAAATTTCCTCACCCAATCTACATCCCCTAAAAAGTATGTGGCAATCCCCTTTCTTGATAGACAAACCAATCAAAAGATATCAGGTTGTTTCCGCCAATCAGTCATGAATCTTAAAATCTCCGTTAAAACTAAAAATAACCTGTCCATGAACCTGACTAATTCCAAGGACAAAATTGATAAATTATCCAAAAGCGGCATTTACAAACTCAATTGCGACACTTGCAATGCCACTTACATTGGACGCACTTGTAGACCCCTCAGAACACGTATCCAAGAACACCTTACAAGAACCACGTCAATTTTCGGTGATCACTTAAAGTCTTGGAATCACAATTTTAGCCCTCAGCGAAATTCCAGGATTATCCACAATATTTCTTCAAAAAATTTCAATCGCTTAGACTTCATGGAAGATTTAGAGATTAACAGAGAGTTGACTGATAACGATTTGTGCTTAGACACAAAAGTGAATTTGAACAGATCCTTTTTTCCACTACATAGACGACTTCTCCATTAAATCCCAATGTTTTCCCGCTTTCCCACTTTCTTTCTATTGAAACCTTTCTCCTTCCCCTCCCCCTAATTATTTTCAAATCGGCCGCCTTTAGACTGTCATATCAACAAAATAACAACAAGCTTCACCTTATCTCTTATCTGTAACCTTGTAAGGTCAGACGCAGAGGAGCACAGAGTGATGTGGTTGCTCGGAAAATTGATTTTCGGGGACACTATCTACCCCTTTTCTTTGTTTTTTGTAACTTGTGTAAGGTTTTGTGAAGTTTTATACAATTTACCTGTTTGTACACCGTCGATGTGCCTGTCTTATGTGATTAGTTCGCCTGTGATCCTGACAAGAGTGAGTAAACTTTCGTTTTAATTAAATTCATTTTCTTTTTACACTTCTATTGCTTCTAATGATAATGCTCAATTTTCTCAAAACAAAATCTCAGTTTTTAGTTCGTTTCTCGCTCTTTCAGGAAGCACTGATGATGGCCTAAGGCCGAAAGCGCTCTGCATTTATAAAATATACTTTTGCACGGAATACACCGTCTCTCTTTTTCTTCAACAAAACAAATTGTTCTTATGTTTAGAACAAAACAAAGTAATATACCAAAGCCATCACAAATAAAAATAAGTAATAACAACCTAGAGATAAGCGAAAATGAAAAATTTTTTGGTATTTATATAAATGAACACCTGGACTGGACAAATCATGTTTCTCATCTAATGAAAAAACTCAACTCCATATGTTACGGTATTAGGGTCGTTGGAAAATACGTGAATAAAATATCATTGAAGATCCTGTACTTTGCCAACTTTGAGTCTGTTCTTAAGTATGGTATTATTTTCTGGGGAAGAGACAGGATGTTGGAAAATGTGTTTGTAATCCAGAAAAGATTAATAAGAATAATTAACCGAATGAGTTATATTCAGAGTTGTGGATCGGTGTTTGCAAATATGGGGGTCATGACGGTATATGCAGTGTACATTTATGAATGTTTAATGTTTTTTCACCGAAGCAAATACCTGTTTGAATCCAAAACCAAAACATAAACTCTCTCTTACTGAAAGATCTCCCCATTATATGTGTGTCAAATTGTTTAATTCACTACCAAACCACATAAAGAACATCAAATCACTCAAGAGTTTCAAGGTAGCTGTGAAGATGTTGCTAGTAAATCTAGAACCATATTGTTTAAAGAACTTTTGTGGAGAGCTATCATAATAATGTTAAGCTGAACGATTGACGTCGTTTCCATTTCATGTACTTTTTTATATGATCTGAAATAAAGAGCTTATTTATTTATTTAAAATTATGACACAAATTATTTTCCATCCAATAAGGGCTGAACCCCAGAAGATTAAATCAATTCCACATTTGTTTGTCCATTTCACCTATTCATGCGTTCATCCGGAGACACACTGTATACTGCAAAAACCATAAAAATAATACTTATTGTTATACAGAATATCCTAAATAGCTACTAATCATTGGTAGGTCTCTCCCAAGCGCTAGGTGCTACGAGTTCTGTTAAATGGAAAGAAATTTACCGTTTTTGATGCTCATTGATGATTCATTCACTGTGTTCACTTTGAAATTGGAGTGAATAAATCTTCGTCAAAAAGATTGAGTAATAGCTCTTTTACTTCGCCGTAACAAGAAATAAGTATGTATTTCAATTGAATTTAATATTCATCTTTTTATGAGAATCTATTTCGCCAAATGTCACAACTTTTTGACAATGACAATTATTGTCAAAGGTACTGATGGTACTAATTGCTAATAATAAAACATGTTAACAAATTCTACATTTAGGAAATAACATTTCTCCACCCCCGAGACTTCTACAACTTCGGTTCTATTCTTCATCATTCGAGATATCCAGGTGGCAAATCTTGCATGGTGACTTGTCGTCAGTACACTGCATCTTTGGTTTTGATTTTACTTTTCTAAATCGTCCGTCAACTCCTTGATAAGTTTTGAGGATTCGTCCGAGCATCCATGAGAACATTGGTGTATTTTCATCAACCAGTATCACAATATCATCAATTTTTAGAGGTCGCGAGTCTTTGTTCCAAGTATTTCTTTTTTTACGTCTGGGTAGATATTCTCTTGTCCATCTTTGCCAAAAGGATTTTATCAACACCTGGCATTTTCTCCATTCTCGCCGAAGACAATATCTCCTCGGAGTAAGGCATCAATATTTGACCAACCCATTAGAAAGTGATTAGGTGTTGGGGCGTTTAGGTCATTTGGATCAACTGATACTTTTGTGAAGGGTCTGGTATTAATTATATTTTCTACCTCAACCATGAGTGTTTGTAGCGTCTCTTCCCGTAGTGACTGACAATGCAGTATCTTGCCTAGAGTCCTCTTAACAGACCCTCTTATCAGTCGTTTCCAGGCTCCACCCATATGAGGCGCTCCAGGTTCCTTTGGTTGTAGCGAGATTGATGATTTTTCGCTTTTCCAAATTTTCAAGTTTTTCTCGAAGCTGTCGGCTAGCAGATCTGGAATTTGTCCCGTTATCACAATGGATATTCCTTACAAAACCTCTTCTTGCTACAAATCGTCTTATGGCCATGATTGCTGAGTCAGTATTCAATGAACTTGCAATTTCCAAATGAATGGCTCGAACTGCCATACAAGTGAAGATTACCCTATATCTTTTTTCTGCTGTTTGGCAGATGACAACTTGTAAAGGGCCAAAAAAATCCATTCCCGTATTTTTGAATGCTCTCTCTTCACTGGTAACTCTTGGTTCAGATAATTGTCCCATGATTGGTGGTTTACCGAGCAATGAAAGAAAATGGATTTAACAAACTAATCAACAAATTCTACGACATATTTCCTTAACAGTCTTTTGAATATTGCAGGCTATCACAGTCTTTGATGGATTTTGGCAGTCTATTATATTCCAGGAGCCCCCGATACAGTATCAAACCTGCCATATGACTAGAGTTGCATCTGTTGATTGAAATAAAATCAGACTTGTTACGTGTATTATAATAGCTGACATATATGACATATTTGGGCAAATTATAGAAAAGACTTGAACAAAATTCAAGATGTGGAGCTGCTATTGCATTATAAAGCAGTAGTTTGGTTTGCGTTGAAAGATTTCTCCCCACTCTTTTAATAAAATTCACTTTTTTGGCAAACTTTCTCATAATATAATTCGCATGAGCACGGAAAGTCAAATTACTCTCCAAAATAACACCCAAGTATTTGATCTCACTCGCGTGTTATATCTGTACATTGTTTATCTTAATACAAAGGTTCTTAAGATCTAAACTGGACAACTTGGACTGTTTAAAGAACACACAAAACTTTGACTTATTCACATTGAGACTCAAATTATTATCACTTAGCCAGTTAGATGAATCACTCAGATTTCTATTTACCGATTCTTGCAACACATTCAAGTCTTTCGACACCATATACAGCATAGTGTCATCAGCAAAGACTTCAACATTTACATCCCCGAGCACACTCACAATATCATTAATATATAAACAAGAAACAAAAGTGGACCCAATTCTGTCCCCTGTGTCCTGTGGGACACCATGCTTGACCGATATAGGATTGGAAAGAGCATTTTTAAATTTCACAATCTGTTTTCTGTCATTCAAATATGAACTAAACCATGCCAAGGCACTATCTCTTAATCCAATCTTGTACAGCTTTTTCAGAAGAATGTCCCTATTTATTGTCTCGAATGTGCGTCTGAAATCGAGAAATACTGCTAACACGAAATTGTCATTGTCAACTTGCTTCATAAATTCATTACATATATTCACAATCACAGTTTCATGAATGCCCCTTTCTAAAACCAGACTGACTAGACACAAGTACACCATTCTTATCAATATACTCCAGTAACTGCTCCTTCACTACAACTTCAAGAAGTTTTTCATATACCAGAACAATATTTATTGGTCTGAATTCATCAAATTGAAAGGAACTCACAACTTTAGGTACTGGCGATACCGTCGAACTTTTCCATGCGTCTGGAAATGTACCGTAAAACAATGAAGCGTTGACAATGTCCAACATTCTGTTTCCTGCCACAGTCATCTCTGTGGCAGGAAACAGAATGTTGGAACACCTTCGATGAAATTCCAGATTCACCTCCTCCAACCATTTTTATCTTCCCCACATAGGTCTTGAGCTCCGACATCATAATAACTACTTTTGAGTTTCTCCAAAGTATCATGAGCTACAGTGACGTTATCAATAACAGATGATGCAACGTAATAGTGGGGTTGAGGACATTAAATGAAACTCCTTAGATTTTCAAATTGCCGACGTTTCGACTTCTAATTCGAGTCTTTATCAAGGCTACAAAAGAAATGCACATACAATGTCTGATATGACAATAATAAAAAAAAAAAACACGAAAACAGAAATCACACATTAAAATATTACAATGGATAAAGCAAATAACTCATATAAACAAACTATCAAAGTACATGAAAAAAGAAAAGAAAAAAAACACATCAAAACAAGCGAAAAGGTTAACAAAATAGGATTCATACCTTTTTGGTCAATTGAAGAAGTTCCATGTCATACATAAAACAATGATTAACATTATAACAGCACACGGCATTAAAAGATGAAGATGAAATATATAATATGTCACACAGGGATTAAAAAGTTGAAGTATATGTGGACAGAACAACAGAAAATGTACAAATGCTGGTCCGATTGGGTTTCAAGACGACCATAATCATTCTCCCATCTCTAATGTTTATTTTTATACAGATAAAGCAAATAACTATACTGAGTGTTCAATCCCTGTACATCGGTTCTGTTATTAATAGTTTTATTTATTGATATGTGGATCATTTCACTGATATTACGCTTGTACCAATTATTTTCAAAATCAAGGATTTCTACATTTTTAAAGTCGAAGTTGTGGTTGGTTGTGAAATGATGTTCTGAGAGTGCAGTCTTTTCATTCTTGTACCTACTTATTTCTCTGAGTCCTCAACCCCACTATTACGTTGCATCATCTGGAATTAACTAAGGACACAAATTAGAGCTAAGTTATCAAAAACATGATAATCAATAATTGAGCCTCCCTGTTTGTCATTCACAATAGCATCAATGCTTTCCACAAAATTTTGATTGAATTTGTTGGCTATCTGCAATTCATCCGTGTACGTCCTGATGTTAAATATTATTTTATCGGGAACTGAGGTTTTCTTATCAGGAAGCAAGGATTTAAAACTTTTCCACAGTTCATAGGAATTATTTTTATTGATATCGATTGTCATCATATAGAACGTATCCTTTTCAGTTTTTATTTTAGATACGATCTTATTCCTTAATTTCTTGAACTGATTCCAAAAAAACACATCGTAAGAATGAACAGCTTTGATATAGAGTTGATCCCTCTCCCTCATGATCAACTTAATCTCGTCGGTAATTCATTTTTTATTGCGATATTTCCCTTTCACAATAAATGTCATTTTTGGACATAAGACATTCAAAACTCCAATTATATCACATACAAAAGAATTTGTTAGAATGTTCACATCAGCACAACTATTATTCCATGGGATATCCAACATCATATCCTGAAGCCTACATAGTTCTTATGACTTCTTCTGTGAATGGTGTCTTACTATCATTCTTAATATCTGGAATCTTCGATGACAAAATACAATGGTCACTAATCTTCGGGGTTAGATGGACATCATGGGATAGGTTTTTATTATTAGTGACAATACAATCAATAAGAGTCTCACTTGTGTTGGTTATTCTGGTCGGTTTAGAAACCATCTGATTAAATTCTTGTTGATATATCACATTGATAATTTTATCCCCATAAAAAGAAGGCTTGAGTAAATCGAAATTAAAGTCGCCAAATATTATAATGTTTCCTTCATAATCCGCTATTTCACCAAGGTAGTCTTTGAAAAACTCAACAAATGCTGCATTCTGATTATTTGGCGGATGATATAAAACAGTATATAGGCAACAATAATTGGAATAAAAGACCTCTATAGATAATATCCAGACAAAATTATCGATACAATTATTTGTTCTTACTCTGTAATCCCAACCAATAACAATCAAGTCCATAACTCCACCTGTTCGTTTGTTCGTGGTGACAGATTTTTCAATGCGATAATTGTCCACAGAAAGTTCACCATCACAAACTTCAGCCGATACATGAGTTTCACAAAGAAAAACAAGACTCGGTTTACAGTCGTTCAAAAATATCACAATATCGTCCCTATTGTTGAGGAAGCCTTGACAGTTAAAGTAGTATATCCTATCACAGTTTGATACAATATCACAGTTTGGCACAATATCACAGTCTGATTGCTATTTCATAAATTTATTCCTCCTCTGTTCTTCAATTCTTTTTAAAGTTTCACATTTTAAAATGTCCCAACAAGTATGATCCGTCCGTAAATTTAATCCATATCTTTCATTTGATACATCACAATTTTTACATTTGATCACATCACTATTACATTCTTTGGTTTCATGATCCACATCTTGCACAGGCACGTTTATCTTTACAATCCTTTTTCTGATGACCATATTTGCAGCAGTTGTAGCATCTAATAACTCCAAACTCCTCAAAAACTGGACAGCGAGAGCATCCCACATTCATTCTTCCATTATTTTTGAAATAATCATATGAGCTATCATCTAATTGTACAATAATATTAAATTTATTGTTAAACAGATTAGTTTTTCTCACAATTCGAATTTTTGAATTTTCAGCCAAGTTGTTTTGTTTCACTATTGTTAAAACCATTTCCTCATCACTGTTATTCAGTTCCGACTCGAACAAAATAACAACCTTGAGTTTACGTTGCCAATCCTTTGGTTTATTCACTGAGTAAGCATCCCCCAACTTATTTTGGATCTCAGTTTGAATATTTGAAATTTCCTTCTCAGCACTTGAGGGACCCATTGACATACCAGCTCTCAAATCAGATGAGTTCACTTTTTTCTTCAAAACAGTTTTCAAGTGATGGTTCTATTATCCGCTGTTTTCGGTGTTATAACAAGAACTTTATCCTTTGCGGTGGCTCTTGCATATGTTGTGGACGGTGTTGTTGTGTTAGTGTTTGTTTCTGTGGTTAGCCTCTGTTCAAGGTAACTTATCTCCTCTTTGAGGTTATGGTTGTCAGCCAATAATAGATTCATTTCTGCTTCCAATTCTTGGGTGGTGTCCAGTAGATTTTTTAAGGACAATTGAATAAATTCAATAACACTTTCATCGACACACAATTCCTCCTGAGGGCTCCTTTTCCTGCTCCTTTCTTTGTTTGTAGTAGCCTCAAACTGCTCAGGACACGATTTGCTCCTCCAGCCATTTTTCTTCCTGTGGAATCCTCGAAGCTCCACCCCCACACACTTTCCATGATGATAACTTTTGCAATTATCACACATAATAACCGATTTTATATCATCAAAAATCTCTTTACAAGTAAAACAACGAGAGTCGTCCGAACACGCATCCGTACCGGTCGCCACTGACACGCAATGTATTAGAAGTTTCTTGTATGGATGCTTTGGGCACAGAGTTATTGGATGCTTTGCTTCTTCCATGTGTTGACAATTGAATTTTCCAATAGATGATTATTGCAGACAGATACCATCATAACTTATTGGTCAGGACAATATTAATCTGATCGTTATTCCTCAACAAATTAGGTATGTAGTATGTAGCACCCGAATTACCAGTGGCATAAAAAAAGTAAGTTAGGATGGTCACTACATGGATTTGGTATGTACTCACTATCTCAAGAGTCATCTTATCATGCAACAGTATTGCACATCAGTGACAATCTCCAATCTGAGGAATCAGAGATTTTTAAACTTATAAGAGATAGTTACTCCACAGAATTATTTAGAGTGACAAATACAGAAATCAAATTAACTAACTAAGTGAGAACAGCTTTAAACACTACTAAATAATCGGAAAATGGCTGAGGCTAGGCTCAATTGTGTCGAAAGAAAATGTAAAAGAAATTAAAATGTAGCTAAACAATATCAGGAAAAAATTAAAAGTCATATCACAAAAAACTATGTCAGAAAATCAAGTCCAGAGGAAGTTGCTGTCAATCACCCAAGAACATGATATCTTCCACATTTTGCTGTAGAGAACGAACACAAGCCAGGGAAAATCAGAATTGTTTTTGACGCAGCAGCGAAATTCGAAGGAGTGAGCTTGAACGACAATCTATTGCCTGGACCGGATCTTTTGAAATATTCAGGAGATGTAAGTGAGATGTTTCATCAAGTCAGAATTAAGAAAGAAGACAGAACCTCCCAACGTTTTCTTTAGAGAAATTTTGAGAATAGGATGCCTGATGTATACGACATGCTAGTAATGACTTTTGGTGCCACATGCTCACCTGTTTGTGCTCAATTTGTGGAAAATAGTACTGCAATGGAGTTTCCTCCAGATGTCACAATTGTGAGGGTTGTCACTGAAAAATTCTTTGTTGATGACTTTTTGGACTCTGAAGATACAGAAGAACTAGCCAGCTCTTGAGAAAATTTTAGAAGTTCGCAGATTGCTAAGCTTGGGAAGATTTAAAATTGTCAACTGGGTGACCAACTCGGATTTTATTAGGAAAAAGTTATCTCCTGAACTTCTAGCTTTGTCAAAAAGTTTAGACAAGGATCAACAACATAGAGTTCTAGGTATGTGGTGAGATGCTTTGCTTCTTCCATCATAGTCATTAACAAACTTGTCCTATCACTCATGACTATATATCCCTTTGACAAGATTGGATACAAATAAGCCAATCGGTTATTTTTGTCCAATAGCTCCTTACTTTTCAATTTTTCTATTTCTTTCGCAAAACTTTCATTTTGTGTACTTTCAATCCAGATTTGTTCAGCCTTGGTCAATCCTCCTTCGTTGAGGTTAGGTAAGGTTATAGGTTGCGAAGGATATGCCCTGCTCTGCAGTTTCCTGCTTCGCATTGCTTTCACTAGGAGGCCAAATGGCCCATTGTGTTCCCTTGTTTGAAGCGGTGTCCCCTTGGTCTTGACCTGCAGCCTTTCTCTTCATCGTTCTAAACCATCCCATGGTTTTTACGAAGCACGATGTCGACATTTGCCGCTTCCACCAAGTCTTCATGGTGGTGTTGATTTTGTAATGTGGACTGTATAGTATGGCCTGCTTCGGCTGACTTCTATCGTTGTAACACCACTAATGGTGTCAAAAAATCGATGTGAGAGAATAAATGTATTTACTTTATGTGATTACAAAGATATATTTGGATATTTTATGTAAAATTAAAATGCTTGTTGGGCTTTCTCACACACGTCAAGTCTTTTTATGAAGAAGAATGCCTTATGTCAATTTCAAAATGTCAATCAATAAAAAATGTCATCATGTGGCTACAAGAAGCCCACACTCACGCAAATTTGCCACGCGTTATCGTGAACTGAAAATCGCGCCCACCTTGAAAGAACGCACAACACATCAAAAGTCTTTAGTCTTTAGTTCACAGGAAGTGGACAAATCTTTGCGAATGAACGCTTGATGTTCCCCATCTTCGTCCTTATAGTGGTTACTCGAGGTATCCCATCGGTGCCTGGATGCAGACATTCGATCCTACCCAATGACCATTTGCATGGAGGGAGACCATCATCCTTAATCAACACCTAGTCGTTGACCTTCAGAGTAGCATAGTTACTGCGCCACTTCAACCGTTGCTGCAATTCAGATATGTATTCAAGGGACCACCTTGACCAAAAGTGTTGTTAAAATTTCTGGAGGTGCTGGAAATGTGACAATCTGTTGTCCGGAATCTTGGTGGCATCTGGATCAGCAACCGACATCATTGGACGGCCGATGAGAAAGTGGGATGAGAAAGTGGGACGGTGTCAAGGGTGTAAGATCGGAAGGTTCACTTGAGAGCGGGCACAATGGACGTGAATTCAGAGCGGCTTCAATTTGAACCAATAAAGTGTAAAATCTTTCAAAGGTCAATGATGCATTACATGCATTGCGTTTGAAGTGAAATTTAGTAGCCTTAACACCGGCTTCCCATTAACCACCAAAGTGTGGTGAATGGGGTGGTATAAAGGACCAAGCAATGCCCTCGTTTTCAAAGGATTCAGTCAAATTGTCGGCATTCACTCGTAAAAACGTTCTTAACTCGCCTAATTCATGATTCGCTCCCACGAAATCACTTCCGTTGTCTGAATACACCTAAGAAGGCTTCCCACGGCGTGAAACAATTCGTCTAAGCGATGCCAAAAAAGCTTCAGTCGTCAGGGCCAAAACTAATTCAAGATAAATCGCCTTCGTCGTGAAGCAAACCAATTAGCAAATATAAGCCTTGCTTTCTTTATAACCGCGACCTTGTCTATCTCGAATCAGAAATGGCCCAGCATAGTCAATTCCGGTAGTAAAAAATGACGGAGCTGGTGTAATCCGTTCTCTTGGCAAATTTCCCATTACTGGATTGATAACTTTTGAGACGCAATCATGAAAAACATTACGAGATAGATTACGACCTCCTATAGGCCAGAAACGATCTCGAATGTTTGCCAGGAGTAATTGAGGTCCTGCATGCAGTAAAGGGACATGCTCTCTCTTTAAAATAACAGTTTTGTTAAATGATGTTTAGATGATAGAGCTATGGGATGTTTTTTCTCAAATTTGAAATTTGAATTCTCAAGCCTACCTCCCAGTCCTCCCACTCTAAGAATTCCATCCTCATCTAAAAACGGGTTAAGTTTTGAAAGTTTACTCCCCTTATCAAAAATTTCGTTTTTATTCAGAAGAATGATCTCAGTTTTAAATGAATCACGTTGAAAAACTTTGACAAGATACAGAAACTAGTGTTTGATTTCGTTATATGATAAAGGACCTGACATTTTTAAGAGTGAAGGCTTCAAACAATTTGCTCTGAATCGAAAACGATACGCTACCACACGCTGTAACCTGTTTAGATTTGAGTACTTATTAATGTCTATAAATGACGTTGCAGTGTTGGTAATATGCGCTTGAACAACTGTTTTTCGTTATTCCGGTAAGTTATCTACCACTGTTTGATGGTTAGGCCACATCGTTTCGTCAAGGTTTAGCCAGTGTGGACCACACTAGTATATTTTTAATCAAATAAGATCATTGGGGTTCACACCTCGTGATATGTGGTCCGCAGGATTATCAAGTGTTGGCACATGTCTCCATTCGGAAACCTCAGTGAGCTCTTGAATATTCATGACTCGATTACCAACAAAAGCCTGTAACGGGCTTGGAGATAAATGCAACCATCCCAAGACAATGGTAGAGTCACACCAATGTACCACTTTATCAATACGCATTTTCAACGGAGGTTCAACCTTATCCATCAAACGAGCAAGACGTTTTGTGTCTTCAAAGGCGTAACTTAGGATTTTGCGGAAATGAGTTTAATGAATGTGTTACCTTTATTATCTTGTGACTTCATGTAAACGCATGCGCCGTATGCATGAACGGACGCGTCAGAAAAACCGTGGAGTTCAATACGAACTGCATCTTTGCAAGATACCTGTCTATCAATCTTAAGTGTGTTTAAGCAAGTCAATTGGTCGCGAAAGCGTAACCATCTGGTATATAAATCTTGTGGTAAAGAGTTGTCCCATCCTAACTTTTCAAGCCATATATCGCGTAAAATGATTTTGGCCAATATCACAGTACCACTAAGCAAACCCAAAGGGTCAAAAATCTGCGATATATCAGATAAGACCGTACGTTTTGTAATCCGTGCATTGAAATATATACCGATTTTGTAAGACAGGCAGTCACCTTGTCTATTCCAAAGTAATCCTAAAGTTTTCGTGTTTTCATTTGCGCCCAAATCTATGACATCGTTTGTATCCGGAGTTTCAATATGGCGTGAAATCTCGTCGTTATTTGATATCCACTTACGTAAATGAGATCCTGATTTTCGAAGAATGCTTGAAACATCGTTTGCTAGAGATATCGCTGATTCGAGATCATCGGTTCCTGTTAATGGGTCATCGACGTAGAAGTCTACCAAAATGGCACAAGAAGCTGCTGGGTAGTGCGATTTAGCTTCAAGACCCAATTGATGAAGACAGCGTATGGCTAAGTAAAAAGCCAACCCCGTTTCATATGTTACGGTTTGTAACTCGTAAAAATCGATGGGTTTTGTATTGTCTTCACGCCACAAAATTCTCTGCAAACAAGTTTGTGAAGGCTGTACTCTACACATTCTGTACATTTTCTCCACGTCTGCGGCTATCACAAAGTTGTGTTTCCGGAAACGTATGAGAATTGAAACCAGATCAGACTGGATGGTCGGCCCAGTCATCTGCATATGGTTGAAGGAAAAACCGGATGTACTAGCGCAAGACGCGTCGACAACAACGCGAAGCTTTGTAGTTAGACTATCTCTTTTATTACGCCATGATGAGGCATGTAATAAGTAGGCTTTGTATCATTTTTAACATCAACTTTACACATATGCCGTAAAAATCGATATTCATCGATAAATTTGAAATATTGAAGCTTGAAATCTTTATTGCGTTCAAATTTACGTTCTAAAGCCAAAAAACGTTTTTGCGCACTTTTGTAAGAATCGCCCAAATTTTCTGGGCTGGCCAACAACAGTATAGTAACTAAAAATCTACCATCTGAATCATGAGTAAACGTTTGCAAAAAATGTTTTTCGCAAGTTTTTTTGTTCAAGGGACATCGATTTTACGCCGGAAAAATCTTCAATCTCCGAAAAGCGACAAAGTTGCTTGTCGATGTCCTTGTTTTTAACGAGGTTGCACTAAACTATGTTGCTTGAATGATCCCGTAGTGCGCCTGAAATCATCCAACCAAATTTCGTTTTCTGTAAATATGGTCCCTTGTTACCCAATTTCACTTGACCCACGCAAAGAATGTCCCAAAAGCAATCGGCACCTATAAGTAAGTCAATTTTGCCCGAAATGTCGAAGTGTGGATCTGCCAATTGTAGATTTTCTGGTATATCAAGTAGCTGTTTATTGAGCTTAAAGTTTGGCAGCGTACCGGTTATTTGTGGAACAATCAAACACGAAATCAGGAGGCTATACTGGTTAAACTTGGATTTTACAAGAGCAAGGCACTTGCCTCTGCATTCTAAATGTGTCTCATTTATACCACTTACTTTTATATCGGTAGAAAATGAACTCAAATTTAATTTAGCAGCAAAGTCTTCAATATTGAAACTGCTTTGTGAACCAGCATCCAACAAAGCTCTAGCTGTACGTGGTTTGTTATTGCAATCCAAGACATTTATTAAGACTGTAGATAAAAGTACTTGGTAATTAACCGTTTTGTTACATGACGCTAAATTAACGCTTTCTTGTTGAGGCTCGGCATGAGTTTGGGGAAAATCGTTATCCTTATCCTCAGGATGTAAGATCGTGTGGTGCTTGCTCTTGCACTTTTTACAAGGACCAGAAAAACACTGTCGATATAAATGACCCGATTTCAAGCAATTTAAACAAATGTGTTTCTTTTTCAACTGCTCGATTTTGTCATTTAGGTTTAATTTCAAAAATAGCGGACAAGCTGAAATATAGTGATTGTTATTGCAAAAAGAAGATTTCAAATTTTGTTGAAAATTATTCCCATTATTATTAGTGACAAGTGATTTTATTCTTTTATCACGTTTGTTGGTGTGTTTTGCTCAATGCTGCAATCATTTCCTTTGCTCTGCTCCATGGATTCAGAAGGTCCGCTCTTTCCTTTAAAAATGTACATAAGTTATCCAAAGTAGGCGTTTCTTAGAGTGATATTGTCTAACTCTGTCGTGACCAAGTAGATTATCAAAGTATCCCACGAGTCAGTAGGCTCATTCAACGTTTTGAGAGCCCTTAGATGTTTGACAACACTGTCAACTATTTTTTGTAAGGTACTTGACGATTCAGTAGAAATGTTAGTAATGTTAAAAAGTGATTTAATGTGATTTTGTATTAAAAATCGACTGTTGTTGAATCGGTCGCAAATTAATTTCCAAGCCAGCAATGATTTCTTGAACGCTGGGACCCAAATAAGAGCGCAAATAATGAAATTTTTGTATTTCTGATTAGACAGAATTTTTGTGTATTAAAGATTCGTACTAGGGTTTGCAAATTTACCGATTTTCAATTTACCGGTAATTCGGTAAATTTTTTAGAAAATCACCGGTTCACCGGTATTTTGCATTTGAAACCAATTGCAATAATAAGCAACTAAATTACAAACAATTTTATTCAATAATTACAAAAATATAAAAGAAAAACTGTAACTTGAAAAATCTTCAACAAAATATAAAAAAATTAACGCAAAACAAGAAAATCTTAAATAGTGAAATTACTATAATTTCGTTTCTTACTTTTCCAACGATTCCTCTGTTTTCTTTTGTTTAATAAAAAATGCTCTAAGAAAACAAAGCTTATCAATAGTATCATCACTTAGCCGCGACTTAATCTTAGTACAACTGTTTCAGCCGCAGAAAAGGCTTTTTCAGACTCAACGCCAGTAGGCTGAGTGGTCATAAGTGACTCGAAAGCTATTTTCAAGTATTTTCCCCGAACTCCCTTCTTCTCAAAATACTTCATTTCTGTTTTCACAATGTGAAAATTCCAAATAGTAACTAGTAACCCCCATACCCCCAATATAAATAATGCAGACTCACTCTGGACAAAAATGACAAATATCAGATGTCAGCAGTGTCAGCACGTCATTTGAGTTAAACGTTGCCAAGTCACTTTTTTATCGAAATTACCGGTAAAAGATGTCGGTTTTTCAATCGGTAAATTTGAGACATTTCTAGCCGGTAAACCGGTATACAATCTCTAATGCGTACGTATCTCTAAACTCTTACCATTTGTCGAATTCGCCGTTGTAAGTTTTGATCTCAATCACTGGAAGTTTAACGCCGCTAGTGCTGGTACCCGTGCCATTGTTTTGTGGAACTGAATGGATAGATGCCGATCCGCCAGAAACATAAGCTCCATCTAATAAACCATGGCTACCACCAACGCCGCCATTGGATTGTGTAAATGAAGTGTTTGAAATCAAAAACCTTTTAAACCTGGCAAGAACGCTAAAGAAAGCAGACTCAAATGTTTCCAATCGTCATATTACCCTTCAGGCGATTCTTCAACAAGCGCCTCAATTTGCCCTTGTATGTCCTCAAAATCGTCAATGATATTTTGAAAACGTTCTGAGCGTTATTCTGCTTCCAGAAATAAGTTTTGATCATCAATATTGTAGTCAGGATGCCTAGTTTCTTCCGAGATTTGTTACAAACTTTTCAAAATTTGTAACTTTTGCCTTGACTGAACCCTTTTTTCGAATAAGTACGTCCATGTTATCAAAGAGATATGTAATAAGACACGTGAATAGTAAATGTGAATGAAAAACAAATGAAACGCTTTCTCGATTCAATCTCGGCTCGCTCTAAATTGCATGTGATGTGCAAGGTATCAGGAAATGATTGGAAAGGACTCACCTGGATGCATATGTCTTGATGTCTTCGTAAAAAGGGCAGCTACACTCCAACCATGAATTCTGGGTGAAATATCCGGATTTAAGAAACAATGTTGATTTTGTAATGTGGACTGTATAGTATAACCTGGATCGTCTGACTTCTATCGTTGTAACACCACTAATGGTGATAAAAAATCGATGTGAGTGAACAAATGTTCATTTTATGTGATTACAAAGATATATTTGGATATTTTATGTAAAATTAAAATGCTTGTCGGGCTTTCTCACACACGTCAAGTCTTTTTATGAAGAAGATTGTCTTATGTCAGAACCGTCTATATTGTAGTACAAGCCATGAAGTAATGGTTTTGGCAACACCGCGTGTGGTCTCGATTGAGGTTATGTTCACTTCTAGCTCCAACTATGAAACTCTAGACGGCTCTGCAACTATTCAACTAGTTTCAACCTTCTTCCATTCAACTTCAAATTGTATTTTGAAAAACTGAGAAACACGGTGAAAAATGAAGTGATTTTTGCGTTAAGATTGAGGTAAGTGGATAAGTAATAGAAGGTACCAGAGATATCGTAATCTAACAGACGATATTTTCGTAATAGACTGGTAGATAGTTTCATATTATGGTATGTGTGTGTCTATGCCTTTCGGGGAATACTGGATGAGAAAAATACATATTCAAATAGGAAAACTTCATTAAATAATATGCCTCATCCTGGATTTCTCACACATTTAAGCACCAGCTTCTATGTCATGCGGAAAATCCAGAATAAACGAGTTTTGTTTCGTTCACTTTGGAAAATCAATATGGCGACGTAGATAGTACTTTCTGGTTAATCAGTTAAAACTCCAGTCCTCCAGAAACTGCTTCAATCACATCCCAAAATCTGTAACCATCTACCTATCTTCCAGTTTTAATGTTTTATTGTTTAGAATTAATATTTTTTCCCAACAAATCATAAAACTCTTGTTAGGTTTGGATATGTTTTATGTCAATTTTTACGTCATGAGGTGATGAACATCATACCTGTTGCGATAATATATAAGTTATTCTTTCAAATTACAGTTTCATTGAACAATTTTCGTATCTAGTAATCGTAATATACCTTAATTTTCAAAGAAAGCCCCTTCAATCAATGCAAAACTTTGACCGTCGTTGACATTAGATGCGACGTTGCAATTGTTACTTCATGGCTTGTATCACAATTTATAGTATTTTCGATTGGGAAAACAAGGGTTGCACTGGGTTTGACCTCGGACAAAACCAGTTATGATGAAAATTTGCTCTAGGGCAATCCCAATCGAACATACATTTTTCATCGAGTGCTATAATATTGCACGGTGAAATTCCGATTGAATTGAAATTGGAATCATTAAACTTCTTGAAAATCTAATATTATGTTGCCTCTGCGTAGCCGCTGAAGTGACTCTGACCTGAACTAAACTAATTAGAAGTCCATTTCTCATTGCCAAATGACAAAATCTTGAGACCAATCAATGGTTTTGTATTATATACTCGGAACAACTTTTTTGAGAAATCAGGTATATGCACCAGATCTTAAATGAAATTACCTAATACAGTTTTGAGTAGGTACTCGTTCTCCATAACTCGTCAACGCCAGTATTTTCTTTTTTCGGCACTACTAGATTCCAACAATAATAACTCTAACTCGAAATCTGTTGTCCACTCACAGAATCACATCACGCAACGTTTATATCCACCATTTTTCATGATTTTTTTTCAATTTTGCTAATGCACTAAGATTGCACGAGCGAGCTCAAAGACCTCGTGCCGAAAAATCTGCACTTAGTGCAAAACTCATTGACCCGGTTCCCCAATCGAACATAAAAATCCACTCGATTTCTACCAATCGAACATAAATATTGCCCGAGTATTGCACCAGTGCTGCCCGAATTTACCAATCGAAAACGCTATTTAGACGGCTCTGCCTATGTCAATTTCAAAATGTCAATCAATAAAAAATGTCATCATGTGGCTACAAGAAGCACACACTCACGCAATGTTGCCACGCGTTATCGTGAACTGAACAGGTGGTATTGTCCCAAATTCCTGAGGCGTCCTTCTTTCAGAGTTGGGCAGTGGCACAGTAAATGTTCTATCGTTTCATCCTCCTCGATGCAGTCCTTGCAGAGCTCATCAGTCCCTAGGTCCCATTTCCGGAGCATGGGTCCGATTTCACAGTCTCCTGTGATTAGTTCCACAAGGGTGCTCACCAGAGGATTTGCTCTGCTTTAGTAATGTGGCGAACTCACGTTACGATACATGATGAGGCACTCATGTGACGTAATCGACTATCGACCACCAAGAGGAGCTGACCGTGCCAGACACTGACACAACCTCTTTCGCCATCTATCTCCGTTTCGGTCAGAGAGGAGGATGATAGGGATCTCGGCGTGTTTCAATATATCGTTTCATTCGAACACGTTTAGTTAGGGGTACGTGCATTACCCTACAGTAATTTCCCTGTTTTTTTCCATATGCAAGTTTGGCCACAGAGCTATCGATGTGATGCAGTCGTTTCGATTGTGTTCCATTCAATATTGCTTTGTCTAGGAACCCAGCATAGAACGAGCTTCCTGTTCCTGATCCAGGACAATGCCTCACGGCAACTCATCACTACCTTTGACCTTGTTGTATCTGATTCTAGTAGTATCAACGCTGCTTTGCTGTCTGCATAGATTGTGACGTCTTTTGTTGTGTTGTCCAGTCTTTGCAACAGGTTGGCTGCTTATTTAATGGCAATGATTTCTGTATGCAGAAAGCCACATCCTTTCTCAAGCTTGATAGACTCTAAGATGCTCAGTTAGGGGAAGGTGGGTGAAGATGACGCACCTTAGCGATAAAGACCATATTTTTTTCAAAATTCAATTTTAATTATGGAAAAGGTGATCATTCGGCTTAAGTAGTATTTGTCAAACTCTTTTAGCTAATTTTATTATCCTAGATTCGACAAAGTTCAAAATATTCACCTATTTTAAAAAAAAGTCGCATTGCGTCATCTTTCCCATATAGCAGGGTAAGATAACGCGTTTAGGGAATTTTATGAAAATCCTTGGAAATGGCAAATAAAACAGCTCTAAATATATATATATATGTATATAAGGACTAGAGATAATATACATATAAAAAAATATATTAAATATCAATAGCCTATCAAGATTATTTGCATAAGTCTTACACAATACCTTCAGGAGAGTCATACCCGCTACACTCCTGGGTGCCTATTCTGGGACCGATAGAACGGTCATATCGAGCGAAAGAGAGAGACAGTGAACGGAGAATTATATGGAGGTGATCGTTTATCTCTCTCGTATGACCATTCTATCGGTCCCAGAATCGGTACCCTGGTGTGCCCAGTCATGTGCGTGTGTGCGTCATCTTTGCCAAATTGTAAACTCCTATGAAAACGTGAATCAAACAAAAAAAATCGTTATTTATCATTCATTCAGCAAATGTAAACCATAGTGCTGGTAACAAACATCAATCAGAAATTCCCGAAATCGATCCAAGAGATTTTCAAACATACTTACTGTGGTTAAATGATTCAGCTTCCACTATATGAACAAGATGTGTTGACAGATTTGCCGCCATATGAGAACAAACGCTACACAGAAGGAAGCCAAATTATGACATATGTTATGGTGTCTAAAAAGTAAACAAACTGAGCAATAACTATACGTCTGGGCCGTGTCAGATAAGAGAACTAAAGGTGCGTCATCTTTCCAACCGCGTCATCTTCACCCACCTTCCCCTACTTTGAGTATATCCCTGCTCCTGTACTTGTATATGTCTTTGCTGCGTCTGTAAAGATGGATATCTCTACCTCCCTTATAATTATGTGTCTTGAATCCAGTCTTCTCTGGAAGGTATTGTCACGATAGGCGTAAGATGGGGCCTTCGACTGGACCCTCACCTATCGTGCTCCAGGGACGTAGCCGTCAGACGGGAGTAAAACTTGGGCAGCCCATAACAACATCTATTGTCTTCCCAAATACAGCCTACAGCACACCCAGTGGGATGAGCGTGTTGGACCTTGGCAAGTCCGGGTTTCAACAGTATACTCGCTGCGGGGGCAGAAGTGTATTGTGAATACGAGAGGACTTCTTGTCTTGCGACTGGCACTGCTCGTGGGAAGGAAGATCGGAGTAAATCACGTTTTTTCCAACCACTTGAATAGCGTATCGGGCTTCTATTAATACCAGAGAAGTGCCGAGTAAGCATGACCTGGTTGTGCGTCGTCCGTTTGAGTGGGTTGATTTACTCCATGTTCCTTTGATCCGTTCGTATTCACATGATACATGCCCCCTCCTCGATAGCATTGGCCCCCAATGCTCAAAAACCAACATGCCACATCCCTTACAATCTGACTTAAAAACTAATAACATTTGCTTGCTTCGGTCCTGAGTATTACAAATTTCACAAATAATATTATGCTGAGTGAGTATGGTCCAGAACAACACCAACGGTGACCATCTATACCAATCTTTATCGTCATCAATGGCACCCTCGTTCAGATCCTTGCTGACGCTACAAGTTTTCTGGTCGGCTCAGGTTTTGTAATCGCATGTTGCTCTTGACCTTGATTGTGATGTTTTATTTGTGCTGGATTAAGGGGCAATACCAAAGTGACCTGTACAGGGTGTCCCAACGATAGAGTAAAGTAGGTTTTATCATATAGGATATGAAAAATATCAATATCAATATGCGCCACAGGTTAGGGGTGTGAATAGCGCACATTCTGAAAATATTTGGAAACATACAGGGTGCGTCACAAAAGTATGGCACGAAAAAGTATGAATTTTTTAAATGGAACCCCCTGTATATTAATTGATATTTCAATTTTTTCTTCAATTTGGAACAAAAATTGTAATACAACTTATGTTCCTAAATTCAACCGTTATCGAGATATCGCGTTTTAAAAATGGCATTTTTGCAACTTTGACATGCTATAAAACTCAAACAAAGCAAGTTAGAGAAAAATGGATTGCACATTCCTATCTTAACTTTTCAAGAGCTATTCAGGGAGATTAAATCCATTATTGTGAAAAAATGTCAAAATGTGCCGTAAAAAGTTGACAGTTGACGTTACCTTCTATCCAAATGACAGACTGGTAGGCGTCGAATTTTTTTAACTGTGAAAAATAACTTCTTGACCCCATACATTGACTACTTTTTACAGAAATCAAATATTTCTATTCGTTCCCGAGATATTGACGTGCGGAGTTTTAAGTGAAAAGCCCTTTATACAGGGTCCTTCATTAGTGCGTCGGGCAATCCTAGCGTGGTTATTTACAAAAGTAGAAAAAAAAGTTTTATACAAAAGTTGTAGAATGTGACTTTATGCATATTTTAAAAATATTTTCAAACATACAGGGTGCGTCACAAAAGTATGGCACGAAAAAGTATGATTTTTTTAAATGGAACCCCCTGTATATTGAATGATATTTCAATTCTTTCTTCAATTTGGAACAAAAATTGTGATACAACTAATGTTCCTAAATTCAACCGTTATCGAGATATCGCGTTTTAAAAATGGCATTTTTGCAACTTTGACATGCTATAAAACTCAAACTATTCAAGTTAGAGAAAAATGGATTGCACATTCCTATGTTAACATTTCAAGAGCTATTAAAGGAGATTGAATCCATTATTGTGAAAAAATGTCAAAATGTGTCGAAAAAAGTTGACAGTTGACGTTACCTTCTATCCAAATGACAGAAGAGCTCTTGAAAAGTTAAGATAGGAAAGTGCAAACCATTTTCCTCTAACTTGAATAGTTTGAGTTTTATAGCATGCCAAAGTTGCAAAAATGCCATTTTTAAAACGCGATATCTCGATAACGGTTGAATTTAGGAACATTAGTTGTAGCACAATTTTTGTTCCAAATTGAAGAAAGAATTGAAATATCAATTAATATACAGGGGGTTCCATTTAAAAAAATCATACTTTTTCGTGCCATACTTTTGTGACGCACCCTGTATGTTTGAAAATATTTTTAAAATATGCATAAAGTCACATTCTACAACTTTTGTAAAAAACTTTTTTTTCTACTTTTGTAAATAACCACGCTAGGATTGCCCGACGCACTAATGAAGGACCCTGTATAATGCATTGAGGCCTCTCTTCATTTTTTCCTCTGCATTTATTATCCAGGCTCGTATCCAGAAGAGCTTTGAGTCAAGGATAATCCCTAGGTACTTTGCCTCGTTAAAAAGCTTAAGAGTTTGTCCCCCGAATGTGAGCATTTTACTATTGGGCACCTTGTATTTTCTTGTGAACAACTGATACTAAAACAAACAAGATATGATCACGCGCAGGTTTCAAAATCTATAGATTACCTTGGTAACTGGGTCACCATGATACTGAAACAAAGAAGATAAACTGTCACACATCCCACTTCAGAAATCATCACGTGACCTACCTCAAACCTATACAATCAATGTCACGCGGGGACGTCATGCGTGAGCCAGTCGAAATTTTGACCAGCAAATGATAACTAGGTAACGTTATGGATGTTTTAAATCCAACCTCACTTTTGGCTCGCGGTGACGACATGCGCGGCTTGGTTCTAATTTCGTCCAGCAATTGATCATATCTTGTGTGTTTTAGTATCATGTTGTGAACAGTACTAGATTTGTCTTATCAGGGTTCACTCCAAGACCGTTCGGTCCTGCCCATTTGGAAACTTGTTTGAATGCAGATCTAATGATTTCACTGATAGTTGACGAGCTTTTGCCTAATACCAGGATTGCCACGTCATCTTCATATGCTACCATCTTTATTCCTTGTTCTCTGAAGGTTTCTTAGATCAAGTTTACCACGATCAACCACAAGAGAGGAGAGATAACTCATCCTTGTGGTGTACCTCTTGTTGCTCCTTTCCTTTTAGAACAATTCCCATTTTCTGAATTTATAATCCCGCTTTCCAGCATTTTTATTGTCCAGTTGATGATGATTGGTTCTATATTCAACCTTTCCATTTCTATCTCAATGGCCTCGGTCGTGACATTATTGAATGCTCCCTCTATGTCTGAAAACGCGCCCAGTGTGTGTTCTTTATCATCGAGAGATTTTTCAATTGTTCTCAAAACTTCATGCGAAGCGCTGTCAATTGACTTACCCTCAAGGTAGGCATGTTGATCCGGACATTGCATTTCTATCTTAGTTAATTCTCTTATGTGCAGGTCAATCAGCTTTTCCAGTGTCTTCAGCAAGAAGCATGATAGGCTAATTAGTCTGTAGTCTTTTGGAGTTGAGTAATTAGATTTTCCCGATTTGGGTATAAAAACAGCTTTGACTCCCCTCCATCTACCTGGTGTGTATTCTAATTGAAGACAATCAGAGTGTTTCTCGACCAGGTCATCTAATATGCTGTCGAGGGATTTCTGTAACATGATTGGCATTATTCCGTCCACTCCGCCGCTTTATACGGCTCGAAAACGTCCACTGGCCACCCTACTTTTTCCCTCGATATCATCCTTGATACAACCTCCTCCTGTTTTCTCGTATTTGGCATCAGCTGTTACTCGTCAGAACTGTTGATTTCTGCTACGGGACATCCTGGAAAGTGCGTCTCCATTGAAAGTTCCAGTGTCTTATTGTAGGATTCTGTTCATGAGTTATCTGGCCTTTTTATGCTTGTTGGGGTCATCACCTCCCTTGCAAGCATAGCCTTAGCAGACTCATTTGTATCCATTATAGACTCACAAAAGTCCTGCCATGTCTCTTTTGGTGTTTTATCCATTCCAGTCCTTCTCTGTGTCATTTCCCTTTGCTTGGTTAAAAAGCCTTCTTGAGTAGATAAACAAGGAGGCTTCTGGCTCACCGGCCAATCAGCGCTCAAGTGGGCGAGGCATATTTTTGACAGATGACAGTTTGATTTGACATTTGACAGTTGACAGTTTGATTTGACAGTTGACATGACGCTTCGATCTTGACAGCTTTGACAGATGGCAGTTGACAGGGGATTTTTTATAGCTTTGTTCCTGGGATCGAGATGGGGGGTGGGGAGGTAAGATTTTATTCTCACCAAAGTCTGAAAAAAGATTTTCCGATAGCGACATTGGAACCCATATCCTTTGGATTTGTACGTGACAGTCTAAACCAATACGCTACCAAGGTGCCTAAAATAGAATGTAGATTTGTGGTTCAGTTGCTACCCCGATGATCCAAAGCCTGAAAAAAGATTATCCGATAGCGAGAATTGAACTCACGTCCTTTGGATTTGTATGTGATAGTCTAAACCACCTACGCCACACCTAGTCATTCGGTGTGTTTTGGTCTTGTCTTAAATTGTGTGTGTGGGGTTTCGGTGTTTTGTGGGGGAATTCGGGCTCCCCTGCGCACAGGATTCGTGCAGCAAGATAGTTTGGGGGCTTGATGGGGGGACGGGGGTATTGGGGATTCAGGTTTTAGGCTACTCTACTTTTGGTCTTCATATTTATTGAGAACGAGAATGAGTGAACTTGCAGAACGAATTAACAAGTTCTATAAACGATTGGCGCAGATCAAGAGTGACATTGAATGGTATGAACGAAAGAAGTCAATGATTCAAACCTTCGAGAAATTGGATCTTACAGGTAAGCTGATGAAAATACTTCATCTAAGGAAAAAAAAATCTTTTAACATTTTAATGACCTTATATTGAACATTGTCGAAATTGAATATACAATTTGAATTAATAAATTATCTTACATCCGTTTGCGTATACTATGAATAGATTGACTTTTAGCATCGTAAGCAATTTTTCAACTTGTGGCGACTCGTTTTTGATGAGTCATCGGTTTGATGAATTTTACACCTGATTAAGCACATTCGTGGGGGAAAGGTGGGGAAAGAGGGGGTTTATGAAATTACCACTGACGACGCGATAAAGAAGAATTTTAGTTCGCATTCAGTAGCAGCAACAACAACAGGTGAGCGCTCGTCATATCCAAACTAGAGAATTTTTTTTTTTTTTTTCTAGAAATGGATCTAACAGAAATTAACGCAACCGCCTCTCATTTGAATAAGACGTACACGAAATTGATTGAATTAGCTTGTGACATAAAGTATCCAATTGTGGGGTTAAATATTGTTCTTACTAAATACGGGGAAGTGCCGCGTGCGGAGTTGGAGGATCATATTATTTTTCTACCACAGCGTACTACTGCATCTATCAAAAAAAATATACCTCAATTTCAGCCTCATAAATATGCGATACTTTTAAGATCGGTTGCGCAGATTCGTGATGTGCAGAAAACCCCAATTTTTGAGATAGTTGCTATGTAAAACAAAGTTAGTATTTTCAACTAGAATCATTTGCATTATTAATGTTTTTTGTTTTTACAGAACCAGTCCATCATGATTGCAATGGATTTTCAAGGATTCAATCTGTCTCACGAATTCATCATCAAAGAGTTGGCAGCCACGAACGGGACCCAAACTGGCCATTACATATTCAAACCAAATGCATCATATCGATCGTTACGTTTATGGGACAAACGAAGAGCGTCCAGAGCAACCATGAAACAACATGGAATCACATTTTCATCTGGATATATCAACTATGGGAACCTAAATTCAATTATCAAATCACATATATGTTTTGTGGATAAAGTCTACGTTCGGGGACAGCAACAAAAGAATTATCTGGAAAACATTCTGCAGGATTCTACAACAGCGCATACTCCCAAAATCATAAACGTTGAGGACTTTGATGAACATTGGCAACATCCACCTGTGTTTAAAAAAGACGTTCCAACCTGTTTTGGACATCTACCGAATAATTTTTATATGTGTAGCCTACGTAATTGTATACTTCTTCATGAATGGATTGAAACTCGTTGTTCAATAAACAGTTGAAAATACTATTTGTGTTTTAGTCAAGTGCACAATGCAAAAAGCATTTTTTCATTTTGGGTGTGAGTGGCTCGTTGGATGGAAGGCTGCTGATGAGAAAGTCGTTTAGTTTTGAATCAGCTCTCAAACATGAAGGTTTTTGTCGTTGACATTCAGGGTTTTAACATCACTAGTGCAGCAGCAGGTGATCGACAATTTGTTGTGAAGGAAATGTCAATTACGAATGGAAAACAGATGGCCCATTTTGTTTTTGAAGCACCAATACCGTATCATGCGTTATCACCACAGGATAAAAAAAGTGTTAATTATCTAACTTATAATTTTCATGGACTACTCTATTCATCAGCGGGTTTTGTTGATTATGAAAAGATAGGTGACATCCTGAAACAGTTCTTATGGAATTCTAATATGGTTTATGTGCGCGGTCATCAAAAGAAGAACTTTCTGGAAAAAATGCTGTTGGAGTGGAACGATCGACCTCAGATTATCAACATAGAGGAGTTTGACCACAATCAGATTTTGTTAGCAGCACCACCACCACCGAAACTTCAAAAATACTTACCAACATGTATGAGTCATTTAGATAGTGGTGTTTTTATGTGCAGCTTGAAAAATTGTGCAATAATTTGTGAATGGGTTAAAAAGTGCCTACCTCAGTGATAATCACGCTCAGTATTCAGATAACCATGAGCGAGTTGGGTTCATCTTTCATTTCATTGACGACACTCGTGAACAATGTGTTTTATGTGCAACAAACGCGCAATGTCAAAGAAATATACATTTGCTTCAATAGAACAAATGAAACGTGTCCGGATTCTTGGAGAAAAATGTCACCACCAATAACTGTACTGGATGATATAAAACTAGTTCAGATGCCTCTACCACACAACGGTAGCAGCAATATAATCCCCTATAAATTACGAATTGTATTTTGGAACCGCACCTATGGAGATACTTCCTGGAAAAGTATTTTGGTAGATGACAACATCTCATGCCCCCCTAGCATTGAGTGTGTGCAGAAAGGGTATGACGACAACATTTGTGCAACAACACCCATCGTATCATTGCTTTGTTACCTCTCTGTCATCATAACCTCACTTGCTTTGAGAATACTTTACAAAACTACGAGCGCTCACAGTCGACATGTCTTCGCCGCCACCGACAAGCATCACCAAGACGGATGTTGAAGCCCTGCGAGAGTTGGTTGAACATATTGGCCCAGCAGTAGTCCGGGAGGACCTTTTTAAAACACTCCTCACACCCTCGCTACCTAAGAACATATTGACTGATATTCTTCAACCATGTTGGGATTCGCACAATGGCAACAGTGATGACGACGTGCCCGATGGACCTTACCATTCATTCAAATTGAATTGTAATAATTGTATGCACTCATATATCAATAAAATATAAAAATCCGTTGTTTTGCTTTTATCGGCATACAGGTAATGACATGTAGAAATAAAAAGTGTTTTAAAATATATATTTTTTATTATTTTATATGATTAACAAACATATTCAGTATAATCTTCTGATGGTTTCACTAAGAGGGCGGTACTCCATGACGCAATCGTAAATAATTAAACAGTATGCTTTGGTTTTAGCAGGAAATCCTGTGCGTCCCTCAATTTCCACCTTCACATCGATTGCTGTCGATTTCAAGGACTCGTCACGTCGTGAGCAGTCAATGACAAATAGTGTATGATTTTTGATCATCATACTGATGTAGTTTGCCTTTAGTCGAGGCGGCGACCTCTTGCTATCCAGTATGTAGCCGCTACTGCAGAGCACGAGGACAACCGGACTTGGAATTACAATTTTGATAATAAAATCTAATATGTATGATAAAATATAAATATGAGATTAGAAAAAAAATTCGTGTCCAAGTCTAGTAATATTTTTTTTAATATAATATTATCATGATTGCATTATGTCTGTGTAATGGCATGACGTTTCTTACCTTTTTGTTTTTTTCTGGGTCGATGCGGCAAGAAATGGATATCTATCAAAAGGTATTGAGACAGCACAGTGATAATCCTAAAATACAATAATTCAATTCATCATACTGATGTAGTTTGCCAGGTTTAATAATCCTAAAATACAATAATTCAATTCATCATGCTGATGTAGTTTGCCTTTAGTCGAGGCGGCGACCTCTTGCTATCCAGTATGTAGCCGCTACTGCAGAGCACGAGGACAACCGGACTTGGAATTACTATTGTGATAATCAAATCTAATAGGTATGATAAAATATGAATATGTGATAAGAAAAAAAATTCGTGTCCAAGTCTACTGATATTTTTTTAAATATAATATTATCATGATTGCATGATGTCTGTGTAATGGCATGACGCTCCTTGCTTTTTTGTTTTTTTGTTGTGTTGATGTGGCAAGAAATGGATATCTATCAGTAGGTATTCAGAAAACACAATGATAATCCTAGAATACAATAATTCAATTCATCATACTGATGCAGTTTGCCTTTAGTCGCGGCGGGGACCTCTTGCTATCCAGTATGTAGCCGCTACTGCAGAGCACGAGGACAACCGGACTTGGATTTACTATTTTGATAATCAAATCTAATATGCATGACAAAATATAAATATGTGATAAGAAAAAAAATTCGTGTCCAAGTCTACTAATATTTTTTTCAAGTCTACTAATATATATAAATGGTTTATTATTCACAAAATACTCTCATGGTGACTCGACAAAATATGTTCTAAAAAATATGCACCTTAGACAAAAATGACAACACACACCTAGATACCTAATATTCACAAAACTCTATATGTATTGGGATGGACAATTTGCAAACAATTTCAAATGACTTGAATTTATATATACGTATTCTAGACATTATTTGAAAGTCACCAGCGAAAATTTTTTTCCGAAATAATTAAATAAATGGAAAAGAAGACGCGAATTTCACTGTATGATCGCAAACGGAGTGGAGCCATATTACCCTCCCGAGAGAAAGAGAGTCATCTCAGTCAACAAGCCAGACGGACCTGTGACGTAGTGGATGTTGATTGGCGCTCTTTAATCCATGATTACTACATTATAAGATGTCGTAGGTTGATTTTTTTAACATCAATGGCATCGGTTCTCAATCACCCTTATATTTTTCATATTTCCAAAAAATGTGCAAATTGTCCATTCGCCCACAGAAAATAATGAAATATCTTATACTACTCGTTCCTCCACTAACGCTCCAGATCAGCTACGACATAATTATAGTTGTTTTGGATCATCTTCCTAGTCTTATGATAATATGCATAATACAGTCGGATACATCTGAAGCACATCAAGTGAACCCGACTTTTTACATTCTAAGCATTGTCTTCTTTTCATCACGCAAGATCGCTTTGCCCTACACACAGCTATACGTCTTTTTGGCTAAACGCCTATTTCCTGCAACAATTAATACATTTTTCTAAAAAAAAGGGTCGCCAACTAACAGGTCTCGTTGCGTTGTTCGATACTGCGCGTCGACAAAAAAAAATATTTCTTTTATAGATAAATATTCCAAAATTATGTTGTTACTTTTAATATATATAATAAGAAAACTATCCTGCCATTTTCACCCATTAACTCAAGGGGAGGAAAAAGTTCTGGTAAATAGGAGTTGGCCAGACTTGGAAAATCAACGAAATCCATGACCTATCACACTCTTATTGCAAAAAAAAATATTTCTTTGATAGATAAATATTCCAAAATTATGTTGTTACTTCTAATATATAATAAGCAAACTATCCTGCCATTTTCACACATTAACTCAAGGGGAGGAAAAAGTTATGGTATATAGGAGATGGCCAGACTTTTAAAATCAACGAAATCCATGACCTATCACACTCTTATTGCAAAAAAAAATATTTCTTTGATAGATAAATATTCCAAAATTATGTTGTTACTTTTAATATATAATAAGCAAACTATCCTGCCATTTTCACACATCAACTCAAGGGGAGGAGAAGGTTATGGTATATAGGAGATGGCCAGACTTGGAAAATCAACGAAATCCATGACCTATCACACTCTTATTGCAAAAAAAAATATTTCTCTGATAGATAAATATTCCAAAATTATGTTGTTACTTTTAATATATAATAAGCAAACTATCCTGCCATTTTCACACATTAACTCGAGGGGAGGAAAAAGTTATGGTATATAGGAGATGGCCAAACTTGGAAAATCAACGAAATCCATGACCTATCACACTCTTATTGCAAAAAAAAATATTTCTTTGATAGATAAATATTCCAAAATTATGTTGTTACTTTTAATATATAATAATCAAACTCTCCCGCCATTTTCACACATCAACTCAAGGGGAGGAAAAAGTTATGGTATATAGGAGATGGCCAGACTTGGAAAATCAACGAAATCCATGACCTATCACACTCTTATTGCAAAAAAAAATATTTCTTTGATAGATAAATATTCCAAAATTATGTTGTTACTTTTAATATATAATAATCAAACTCTCCTGCCATTTTCACACATCAACTCAAGGGGAGGAAAAAGTTATGGTATATAGGAGATGGCCAGACTTGGAAAATCAACGAAATCCATGACCTATCACACTCTTATTGCAAAAAAAAATATTTCTCTGATAGATAAATATTCCAAAATTATGTTGTTACTTCTAATATATAATAAGCAAACTATCCTGCCATTTTCACACATTAACTCAAGGGGAGGAAAAAGTTATGGTATATAGGAGATGGCCAGACTTGTAAAATCAACGAAATCCATGACCTATCACACTCTTATTGCAAAAAAAAATATTTCTTTGATAGATAAATATTCCAAAATTATCTTGTTACTTTTAATATATAATAAGCAAACTATCCTGCCATTTTCACACATCAACTCAAGGGGAGGAAAAAGTTATGGTATATAGGAGATGGCCAGACTTGGAAAATCAACGAAAAGCAATTCTACAATGGACATTTTCAACGATTGATGCGTCAATATGGCATAAACCACTATAATACCTATACAGATAAAAAAGCGGCCATGGTTGAGCGTTCCATACGAACGATTAAAGAAAAACTATTCAAGTATTTCAGTTTGCATGGGACCTATAAGTGGGTGGATATTTTACAAGATATTGTGAAAAGCTATAATTCACAAAAACATAGTGTGACCAAAATGAAGCCTCATGATGTGAGCAAAAAACATGAAAAGGGTCTGCTCAATACCGTTTACAGTCACATAAAAATATCTACAAATCGTCGAAAATTTCGTATTGGCGATGTGGTGCGCATTAGTAAAGCAAAGCACGTATTTGAAAAGGGATATACTCCGAAATGGACAACTGAGCTATTCAAGATTGTTGATGTTAAAATTACTAATCCAGTGACGTATCTGCTTGAAGATATAAATGGTCATCCGATAAAAGGAGCATTCTATGAGCAAGAATTACAAAATACAAAACAAGAGGATGTTTATTTGGTAGAAAAAGTGTTACGTAAAAAAGGGAAAAAAGTATATGTCAAGTGGCTTGGATTTGATAATTCCCACAACAGTTGGATAAGTTCCAACGATATTTTATAGGTGTGAAACATCATTGCGCATGCCCTATCTGTGATAAAGATTTTCTTTCTAATTTCACAATCAGTAGTCTTTGAGTATTGAAGGTGTATGGTTGTCGTCGTCGTCATCGTCGTCATCATTAAGTGAAATGGCACAGTCAATACATCAACTGCTGTCAGAAATTGAGAATGAATTAGCTCAGGAAGCTCAGCCGAATATTCGTTACTGAGCACAACGTCCTACTCAGCTAGCAGCAACATTGCGATATATGTGGAATTGAACAGAAATTTTGAACTCATCATCCGGATACCTGTTAGTGATCAAAATATGTTGATTTTTGAAGAATTTGAGTGGAACCTTCTAATTAGTCATCTAAAGTGGATGCTGATGGGATATTTCAAGTGTAGGGAAATCGCCCATCTCCGATTCATTTCCAGTGAAGATATTATCATCAGCGAAGTTCAAGCCGAGAATCAGTTCAAACTTGTTTCAATATCAAAACAATCTCAGACCTTGTACCTGACGGAAGACAACATCCAAGACCGGTGCACCGCAAACGAACATTTTGTGAAAAAAAGATTGCAGGATTTGGTGCAACTGAACTTTTCTGCATACTATTCTACTGTCATTGTCATTATTCATGAATTACTTAAAGATCAGATTAAACATATCAATATTAACGATGTAATTTCATCTCTTTATAGCAGAACTTCATGCATAGAAACCCAATGTTTGAAGGAAATCATGTACTATGAACCCAATAGAATAAGTGATTATTTAAATAAAATTTACCGAAAATAAGTGTATGTTCTATTATTTCTTGTAAACAAGCTCGTGCTAATCGCAATGGAATCACAAATACAATGCACCATTGTTCTTTGAATTTAATTATAATTGCATAGTTTGCAGTTCGGCATTCTAGAAGTGTTTCGAATACTCAACTATACAGTTGTTCATGTTTTGTGAATCAGTTCATACGAAGCTTTCATCGTTGTCAGACGTCGTCGTCGTCAGAACAGAGCACTTGTGATCATTTTGTGTGTCTGAGGTGTGGCAAAAAGGTAAATATTCTTTTAAATAATTGAAAATTGCTTGGTTAATTTACAATGTGAATTTTTTATGTAATTGCATTAAACAAAACTTGTTTTTACAGAAATCCACAAAGTTGGTGTAGTTCCTCGCGAAGAGCTGATTGCGAAACTTTTCGAAGAATCAACATCAATTCGATCTTCAACACAAAAATCCATCGTTTGAAATTGAATCAGGTAAAAATAAACTTTAAGTTTTTTCAAATTTTGATGATATTTCATCATGCACGTTTTTTTTTTTTTAATAATATCCAAGTAAACGAAACTTACTGTCTTTCAGAAAACAACAAACCGGATTTGGTGGTTATTCTACTACAATTGGAGGTGTGTTGTTCCTGCCTAGAAGGATTATAGCCGACAATCACCTGCTAAGCTATTTCACACCTTCGAAATCAGAGGGCTACACACAGAACATCACACGAGTTCATCCCCCAAATTGAGTTAAAACCACCACATCAACGGCGTTCAATAGTTGTGAGTTGATTTTTTCAATATGTCTTCCTCATACAAAGTGTTGTTGAAAAAAGCAGAAAATATGCTTTCATTCTTGAAAAAAAATGAAGAGATTTCTGTTCGACAAGCCTTGTGAGAGAACGACAAGCCATTGGATACGTAGAATAAGTAGATTAATCGGCAAATTTAATAATTTAGTACTACATGGTAATTTACCTAGAAATATTCTTCGATTGATTCAGACCAATTTGCAACATCTTAAAGTTATTAGAAGACAATTATTGATTTTGAAAAATAAGCGGGTTGGGATGGGGTTAGTAGAAGAATCAAAATTAAGCAATAGGGTTAAATGGGAAAAAATTGTTAATTGCTTCAAAGGAAGAGTATCAACCGGTTTAGTAACTAATTTGACTCATAAAGACGTTAATAGATTTATGGATGATGCGTTTATTTTGTTTCAACGTGAATTAAAGGAAGAACTGAAATCTTTTACCATGGTTAAAGTGAACTCATCATTTTGCGGAGTTTATCAAAAAATCATCTGAACGTGAAATTGTAGATTTTAAATATTTCAACACCAAGAATGTAATCATTGATGTAGGAACGGATTAAAAAAGCTGGTTTTTTGAAAACGTGCGTGATGTAATTTTGAATAGTCTTTCGGAATTCCAGGAACGTGATTCAGGATTTGCTCTTGTTAGAATTATTCATTTGGAAATTAATGTTAATAAATTTCAAATGGGTAATGGTTCTTCCTATATTGCACTACCGAAGGAAATTGCGAAGAAACATGCATGCGTGAATGTTCAAAATAATGATACCGCCTGCTTTTACTGGGCTATTGTTAGTGCGCTTCATCTTGTTAACAAAAATAACAACCGAATCACCTCTTATCCTCATTACAAATCAGTTTTGAATCTCAAAAACTTAGAATCTCCCATGCCGTTGAATCAAATTTCGAAATTTGAAACAAACAATGATATTTCTGTAAATGTGTATGCTTTGGAACTAATTTCAAAGTCAGATACGGATGATGGTAAACCAAATAATTTCAAATTTGTACCAGCTAGGCTAACCAAAGGAAAATTGGTTAGACATGTTAATTTGCTGTTGATTCAAAACAAATACCATCCATCATTAAATGATTACGAGCCACTGCCTACTAATGACAACGATCATGAGGATATAAAATACCATTATTGTTGGATCAAAAATGTATCCCGTCTTGTTTCAAGGCAGTTGAGTAAAAAAAAAATTGCCAAGTATATTTGTGATCGTTTTCTTAATTATTTCTCATCTGAGGTAAAATTGACAGAACATGAAAAGCTGTGTACAAAATTGGATGAATATAAAGTCTCATTCCCAAGTTACAAACATGTCGAATTCAAAAATTTCATTTACAAACAAAAATGTCCCTTCATCATCTATGCGGACTTTGAAAGCCAACCACAAGTAGTCGATCAACACATTTCCATAAATACGCGAAAATATCAAAAACATATTAAAAAAAAAAACATTCTATTTAAAATATTCCTATGGCAATTCTCTTTCATTTTTCAAGAGCTATCGTGGTGCAGATTGTATGGAATGGTTCATCAACGAAATGGTTGAAATATCAAAAGTAATTCATTCAAAAATCAAAAATATTGTTCCCATGATCGAAAAGAAAAGCATCTGCGGTGCAACAAATTGCCATATATGTGAAAAACCTTTTCACGAAAATGATAAGATTGTTCGCGATCATGATCATTTCACTGGCGAATTCAGAGGTTTTGCACATCAAAATTGTAATCTAATTTTCAAAAAGCTTTATGTTGTGCCGATTGTTTTTCAAAATGTATCCGGTTATGATGGACATTTGTTGATAAAAGATCTTGCCAAACGTAGTCGCGTGAGTGTTCTTCCAACCAATAATGAAGTTTATATATCTTTCACCCATTTCGTTGACGAAAACAATCTAAGATTTAGGTACATCGATTCATTCAGATTTTTAGGCGCTTCTCTCGATGATTTACTATCGAAAATGAAAAAAACCGATTTTAAAATATTGAGAGAAGAGTTTGCACATCTAGATGAGGCAAAATTTCAATTGTTGACGCGGAAAGGTGTATTTTGTTATGACTATATTGATAGCTTGGAAAAAATGAACGACACCCGATTACCTTCGACTTAACATTTTTACAATAAATTGAATGATTCCAATTTATCAGTCGAAAATTATCAACATGCTCAAACTGTGTGGGAAGCCTTTGGATTCCAAAATTTAGGTGAATATTCAGATTTGTATCTAAAGACTGATATTTTGGGTTTAGCTGATTTATTTGAGAATTTTAGACAAAGTAGCATTCAGACACATAGATTAGATCCAGCATGGTATTATACGATGCCTGGCTCCACATGGGATTGTATGTTGAAGTTTACAGGTTGTAAATTGGAACTTCTTCAAGATATTGATCAAATCATGTTCATTGAGCAGGGAATTCGTGGAGGTATTTCAACTTGTGTTCATAGATATTCTGAAGCTAATAACAAGTACACCGATGATTACGATGCATCGAAACCATCGAAATTTTTGCTTTATCTAGATGTAAATAATCTGTATGGAAAAGCAATGACTGAACCTCTCCCTTCAGGAGAGTTTGAGTGGATTAGCGATGTATCTAACTTTGATGTTTTGTCAATCCCGGATAATTCACCCATAGGATATATATTGGAAGTTGACGTAAAATATCCCACCGTCACTCACGACTTGCATAGAGATTTTCCATTTTGTCCTGAACATCGAGTTCCACCCGGATCGAAACTATCGAAATTGATGTGTACTCTTTTCGATAAAGAGAATTATGTTTTTCACTATCGAACCTTGAAACAAGCATTAATGGATGGTTTGGAATTGAGTAAAAACCATAGAATTTTAAAATTTCGACAGTTGACATGGTTAAAATCGTATATTGAACATAACAATAAATTAAGAACTAACTCGACAACAACATTTAAAAAAAATCTTTTCAAACTATACAATAATGCTGTTTTTGGTAAAACGATGGAGACCATCAGAAATCATCGGGTTATCAAACTGGTGAATAAATGGGATGGACGATATGGGGCAAAGAATCTCATTGCAAGTCATCGATTTCACAATCGAACTATTCTTGACGCCGAACACGATCTTATAGCTATTGAAATGAAAAAGAAAGAATTAGTTTTCAATAAACCTCTGTATATTGGTATGTCCATTCTGGACATTTCCAAAACATACATGTTTGATTTTCATTACGCATATATGCTACCGAAATTGGGTATTGATCGCTGTAAACTTATGTACACTGATACGGATAGCTTCATCAATGAAATTCAGTGTAATGATGTTTTTGAAGAGATTATCAAGGCTGATTTACATAAATTTGACACCTCCGACTACTCCCCTAATAACCCTTATAAAATCCCGTTGGTCAACAAAAAAGTTCTAGGACTAATGAAGGATGAAGTTAATGGAGAAATTATTACCCATTTCATTGGTCTTCGATCGAAAATGTACACTTTCAAAATTCAGCAAGGGCAAAAAGTTGTGAAAAAGGCCAAAGGAGTCAAGTACAACGTTGTAAAAAATAAATTACCGTTTGATGACTACTGGAATTCTCTACGACATTCAAAAATTATCAGCGCCACTCAGCGTTGCATTCGTTCCTATGCTCACAATGTTTACAGCATTGAGCAAAATAAAGTTGCGTTGAGTGCAAACGATGATAAAAGATTTGTACAAGAGAATACCTTTGATACACTTCCCTTTGAGAACTATTCAACTTTATAGCGTTTTTCCAATATAATTTCAGGAATAGTTATTATTGGGTAAATTACATTAATCTGTTAATATTATGAATAATTGTAAGATTATATTATTAGTATTATCGTAGAAGTAATTTTTTGATGTATGTCCCCCAAGTACCTACAATAATGTACTTCCTGAAAATATATGATTTTGAAGTGTCTTTGTGTGTTTAATTTATTCGATTGGATATGCAATGGGAATATGGTAAGTATGTCTGCAATATTGTCGAGGTAATTTCATCTCTTTAGACTTCATAGAAACCCAATGTTTGAATCAAATTATGTACCATTAAACCGATAAAATGTACGAGTATGTTCTATTATTTCGATATGCTTGCATATTGCAGTGGAACAAGACACCATTGTTCTCTGAATCTCTTTACACATATTCCGATGTGAACAAGCATTAATTTTCGTCTAGCTGTCTACATTGAGTGGGAATCATTTCCCACAACAGGTAATCCTATGACATCATATACAAAGCGCTCCGTCAATACTTTTTTCCCAACGGGCACCCCTGTGACGTCATACACAATGAAACAGCGCCATTTATTCGATTAGACTTCAAACGCCATCTAATAATTTTAATAGCAAACGATCAATTGGATCGTACTATATTAAATAACTCAAAAAACTATAAAGGAATCTGCATCTCCAACGCAGCTCACCAACGCCATCTAATCATTCTAATAGCAAACGATCAAAGAATCAAAGCGCCATCTTAACTCGACAACTACAAAGAAAGGCGGCCTAAAACCTGAATTCCCAATACCCCCGTCCCCCCATCAAGCCCCCAAACTATCTTGCTCCACGAATCCTGTGCGCAGGGGGGCCCGAATTCCCCCACAAAACACCGAAACCACACACACACAATTTAAGACAAGACCAAAACACACCGAAACGGTATCTAAAATCTATATAAATTCCTATGACTAGGTGTGGCGTAGGTGGTTTAGACTATCACATACAAATCCAAAGGACGTGAGTTCAATTCTCGCTATCGGATAATTTTTTTTCAGGCTTTGGATCATCGGGGTAGCAACTGAACCACAAATCTACATTCTATTTTAGGCACCTTGGTAGCGTATTGGTTTAGACTGTCACGTACAAATCCAAAGGATATGGGTTCCAATCTCGCTATCGGAAAATCTTTTTTCAGACTTTGGTGAGAATAAAATCTCCCCACCCCCCATCTCGATCCCAGGAAAAAGCTATAAAAAATCCCCTGTCAACTGCCATCTGTCAAAGCTGTCAAGATCGAAGCCCCATGTCAACTGTCAAATCAAACTGTCAACTGTCAAATGTCAAATAAAACTGTCATCTGTCAAAAATATGCCTCGCCCACTTGAGCGCTGATTGGCCGGTGAGCCAGAAGCCTACTTGTTTATCTACTTTCTTGTCTTGTCCCTGATCTGTCTCAGGCTGTGAAAGGATTTCTTTAGGTGTTCCTCCAGCTTCGCCGCATTATCCTCTATTTTTCCTTTGGTAGGTGATCGTGATACCTTGACCGAAGCGAGTAGTTTCCTGTCCCCTTCCATGAGGCATAGAATTTTTGCCAGTCTACTCTACGAGGATTCCGGAATGGTTCTACCTTTTGTAGGTCACCGTTGATTTCGAAGAGAATTCTCCCGTGATCCGAAGAAGATTGTATAAGAGAGACTCTTCAATTTTCAACCGTTAGCTCGTCGGAATTAGTAGCCAAAGTTAAATCTAACACCCCTTCCTCAACCCTGTTAACATATGTTGGTACATCCACCCTATTGCATTTTACAAAGTCGGTGGTGAATATAAAGTCTAAAATTCACTCACCTCTGTTATTAATGTCACTGCTGCCCTACTGCCTGTGATGACCATTGGCATCGCACCCTTTAACCAACAGCTTTCCTTTCTCCTTGGCATGGTGGACAAGAGTTCGAATTGCTGTCGGTGGTGGTTCAGGTTCTTCATATGGCATGTATGTGGACGCTGGAATAAGCGTTTGCTCATTCTCTTGCTTGCATGTCACCACTGTCAAGTACTGTGCTGTGACGATAGGGTTAGATTTAGTGTCTTCTTTGCCAGAGTACAGGTTCTCATTTTACTTACCGACGGAGAATGATATACAGGGTGTTTCAGAATAACATGCTAATAATAAAGGAGGTGATTCTTGGGCTCATTTTAAGAAAAAAAATTCATATGAACGTATGTCCTAAACGCCTTAACTTTTGAGATACAGGGTGTCAAAGTTTTAAAAAATAGATACTTTTTTTACAATAACTTTGTCATTACTGTAGATATCTTTATGAAATTTGAGTCATGTATTTTAGGCATTAATACTCATTCTTTGATGCACCAACAATTTAATAAAAGTATCTATTTTTTAAAATTTTGACACCCTGTATCTCAAAAGTTAAGGCGTTTAGGACATACGTTCATATGATTTTTTTTTTTTTAAATGAGCCCAAGAATCACCCCCTTTATTATTAGCATGTTATTCTGAAACACCCTGTAGATGGTAGTCTTTCGCTTTTAATCCTTGGATTTTGCCTCTATCAAGTCATGGTTTTTGAATCAGCAAGATATCTACTTTATTCTCCGTCAGAAACAGCACCAAGTCCTCCGATCCTGTTTCGCAGTGATGCAAATCAATTTGCACTGCTTGTAGCTTCAGGTTCCTTGGTGCCATCTTCTTATCCTTGGAGAGCCTCGCTTTCAGGGTGCCTTACCCGAACTTGATGCTCCCGTTGTTGCTCCTCAGTATCCCAAAGGTTTCGTCCTCCACCGTGCAGACGATCTCCTTCCCTGGCCCAAACTTGCACTTTATCGAGGAGATAACTCTCCAGCTTTGCGTGTTCAAGTCCTTGTTCTGCTTGTCGATGATCTTTAGTATGGATTCATCGCTCACTGGAACCGGAAGCGGAATCCACACTGATATCAATCGACGCAGGGGCAGGTATTATCCCGAGTTTGGCTCCCTGTCAGATTTTGCCGCAGCCACCGACTACACGTTTTAGTAAGTCAATTGACTCTCCGTTGTTGAAGCCGACAACTTTGACTCCTTTATGCCAGCCAGCCCCGTCGAAGTTGACCTCCTCATTGCCGCTCTGCTCGACTAGATAAAGTATGCCGTCCAATATCCTCGCTTTCACCTCGAGCCACCTTTCGGCTGCAATTTTGCCATCGGGATCTGATCGATCCACGATAGCCACTTGCAGCTCTTCTGGCGTATTGAAGCTTCTGGAGTTCTTGAGCTTCTTCGCGGTGTTTTGTTCTTCCTCGATAGAACGCATCCTCTTTTGCATTTTCCTCCCAGAAGCTCCCCAGCTTCTGGGGTACGTTCGCAGCTGGGAATGACATCGCATCAGACCTTAGAGGCCTACGCTTTGGCTCTCTTTCGCGGTTATCAGCCTCTGCGGTACCTTTTCCGGTTCATGTTGCTTCAACCCTTACTGATTACTGATTACTGAAGTACAGGCGCTACGGCCGAATAAGGTTGATAACTCGTTCTACTGTTTTTCTGTCCGACCATTGAGGAGCGTTTGTGAATTCCCCGTTATCTCTTCTCCAGTACGCGAGCGCTTCACATTCAAATACAATGTGGGAGGCTGTTTTCTCCTACTTGTTGCACAGCCTGCATATGGGTTCCTCGTTGAAAAATGATATGCATGTGTTTACTTAGAGTGCAGTGCCAAGTTAATATACCTGTTGATTTTCTGAGCAGATTCCTGCTGTGAAACTCAGCTCAGTAGGCTTCCAGAAAATGATGATTCGATCTCATCTGCCATCTCTGGACCATCAGTCCAGCCAACTTCTTACAGAGGATTTTGTGATACCAATGGCAGGTTCTGGACCGTGAAGTGGTGTGTATGCAGCTTTGCGTGCCTTCGAACCTTGCTTACGCTCGAATTTTGCAACAATCTTCCTGTTCTTCTCAATGAAGTCTTTCTCTTTAGTGGAAGGTTCATCCTTCTTTCCTTCCATCCTCCCAAGGTAGTTTTAGGCGATCTCATAGCTATTTCTAGCTTTTTGCGCCAAGGTTTTAGCCTTAGACTAAGGTTTTTTGAAGGTTGACTGTTCCCGGGAGGTTAGAGTTTGTCTTCCCCTCCCAGCAATCTAGCTTTAGTCTCCGAATCCTCCATATCGACGGTGCTGCCTTTTGATGACAAGTTATCTTTGCCCGCTGAGTCGATACGGAGATTTTTCAACTGGGTTTGAATGCCAAGTTGGTTGGCTTAACCCGTATCCTATGGTTCACAGTCTTTCTCCGCTTTGCTCTGACCAGTCGCATCCACTGATGCTCTAGCCTGGTTCTCCACCGGGTTGTCTAAACAGTCGTTGACTTCAGAGAGCCTATCCGTTCACTGAATGCCGCCGTTGCCAAACTTCCGAGTAGCCCGACTTCTTCCTCCGAAGTTATCATCTCCATCAAATGATGATTCGATCTCATCTGCCATCATTCATTTACTGTGTTTCCTGGTGATTGGCGTCATCTAGCTTCCTGTTGTTTTTTGGACCAAGAGTTCAGCCAACCTCTTACAAAGGATTTTGTGATACCAATGGCAGGTTCTGGACCCAGAAGTCGTGTGTATGCAGCTTTGCGTTGTAGCGTTCGTTTCATCCTAAAGTTGTCCAAGGTATGATTTCTTCTTGTTTAGGCGGATGCGACCTTTCAATAGCTTGGTCCATCTACGTATCAACTAGGATAGTACTCAATGTTTCTGTCGCTGCATAATTGCTGCCAATAGACGTAAAATTCCGTGAATGTTTGGGTGTTCGTGTTATCAATTCTGGTACGGTTGGATACATGTTTCACTTTTGGAGGTGGATTGTCAATTGTCACAAAGAAGTGAGTCTTCTCCCGTGTGTGAAGGCAGACACACACGTATTTTTTTTTGAAACCAAAAATGTTTTAATTCTCTTGGCGGCATTGTGAAATTGTGCTGGAGAAAGGAGTTTAACTGAGTATATCTCACTCCCCATACTTCACAGAATGTATTATTTCTGAGGATGCCTCAGATGAAAACGGATTTGTGAAATCTAGCAAGGTAAGCATGCATTTCCGGTTTTTTTGCCATTCTTTTATTTCCCACTTCTCTTCTGGCAATTTTTCAATCACACCCATTGTTTCAGGGTTTTTTTCTTAACACGTAATTTGAACCATATGAATGTGTTGATTTGAGTATCAAAATTCTACAACCTATCCTGTCTACTGTTGATGTTTGGCGACGTGAATCACGCAACGTTATCAATCCCCGGTCCCCTTTTTGGTTATGGCTCGAGATCTGGAAGTACTGTTGAGTGACGAGTCTGGGGTTAGCTCGTGACGTATCCCAGCCGCATTCCAAAAAAAAAAAAAAGATCGGAAACCAGGAGCCAGGAGTCTGGAACAATTAACAGGCCAGTCGTTTTAATTATCTTTATCCAATCAATTTTGCCAACTTCAATCAGATTACCATTTCAATAATTTTTTCTTATTAATTGATTAAACATTAAATGTCAACTACATCGAATGCTGCCTAATATTTTATATTTTTATATCAACATTGTCACCCATAAAAACATTATCTTTGCGTAGAAAGATCTCAGATTTACATATTTTTATTGGTTAATTATTCTAAATTATTTGTACACTGCGCGGTACGATTTAACTATTTTTGTTCAATCACTCTGCCACTATTTGTGAAACATAGCGCAATCCCCAAATCGCTCGAACGTTTTTGCCCCTGCGACTTGATCCATTTTATCCGTAACTTTGTCATTGATATTTCACTTCGTACCAACCAGTAATTTTCTGCCAACCAACGCTATTTATAAATTGAGATTTCATTCAAATTCTACCATTTTAACTCCTTGATTTTGGAGAATTAGTAAAATATCATATATCAAATTTCATGGTAAAGCATCATTTATTTGAGTGAATAAAGTAATGTTATTTGTGGACTATAAAGGTGTTCTTTTTTGGTGAGTCTGGTTAACGGAAACAAATTCCTATAATCAAACAGGTTTCTTAGTTTTGCCTAATAAAGAAAACTGAGTGGCGCCTAATCGGGATTTTATAAGTAAGTATTAACTATCTAACAGTAAATTGATCAGCTGGCCATTATCCACGAACTCCAAGCCTACCGACACAGAGCTGCCGAATGCAAAAATAGTACGTGATAATAATTGATTATTTAACGCGCTACAAAAGTGGCGACCAACGTGTGGGGCCTGGCTGAATTGTTTTGTTTTTTTACTGAACTCATGGAATTTGTTTTGGTGACTTGATTCTTCAAATAAGAATAATAGTTGGATGCTTTTTCTTATCGCTAAAATACTTTGAATTTATTAAGCTTTTGATTTTTGATTTAAACATTTTTCATATGACGTGTTTAACAAGGAACCCTTGCTAGCATATCTGCCTATCCCAAAGTTTACTAATAATAAACAGTTGGACCACTTTCGAAAACGCGCGAAACCGGCTCCACCCTTCTACTTCGTTTCTCTTGGAGAGCCCAGCTCCCATTAGGGAAATCATTGAGGATTTTGAAGGTAGTTCCACGGATTCTGCTTTTCTTCGTATGAAGTCTAGGTTATCGCACGTTTTTGGTAAAGCTAGACCACGGTGTAAGATAAATAGGTGTTGTGATGAGCCGGCAGAACGTGTCTCGAAACTACTAACGCCGGCCGTAGTAGTCAGACAGGTTAGTGGGCCGAATAATTTTTAGACGGGTATCAATCAAAATGTTCCTGTTGTCATAGTATTTGATTGATAAGGTTTGGGTTAGTTAGTTTCAATCGAGTATATGTTTTATAAGGGAATTCTTATTAAAAATTAAGAATCAAGACCTCCAGGAAGGCTTGAGACAATCATTAAAAAATGCAAATATGGGTTATTTTGCAAATTTTTGCAAACGCAGCCTAAACGGCTACTTTGACAACAAAAATTTCCGATTAAAATTTGTAGCTGAGGAAATTTTCTATAAAATTGTTCCGCTGGCAAATTTTTAGCTCATATGGTTGTCGAGTTTCATCTCCATGAAAATGCAAGATTTTTTTTTCAATTTCAAGCGTTCACGCCGTTGTCGCCTGTGATTGTGTTTTACCGCCAGGCATAATATAAAAGGATTTGTTGTTTGTCATCTCTATAAGTTTGTAATTGTTGTTAACCTGTTCCTGTAAGATGGTTTTACAGCTGATTTGATGATCATGGATGATGAAAACAATTTGAAAAACAAAATGAGAAAATAATAAGACACTGATCATAAATAATATGTATATCTATTTATATAAAAATGAAAAACAATATTTGATCTGAATACAGATGCCAAAGTTATGCTTATCTGTAATATGTATCAAAAAAGTAATAATCTACTACATACCTAATAGGTATGGTGTTTGACAAAATTAGATATCGAGTTGAATATAAAAGTAATTGTGAAAATCAATCAATCAATCAAAATTAAAATTTAAACAACGTTTATTCAACATGTTTTTAAGTCTTTTGCAATCTATTATCCACCAATGCATAATAGTAATTAATTAATTAATTAATTTATTTATTAGGATATTTCGGGATGCTTGTGGATTATTTGTTACAAACATTGAAAGTGTGACATTTGCATACTCACCGTGTTTCACTCGATTTCTAGAAAACGAACTATACATTCCGGTTCAAAATGTCTTTCGCAGGCACAATCCTTTTTAGTTAATTTTCTGTCTTTTCGAGGAATTGCCTGGTTATATTTTCTTAAATCGTTCTTAGGAATTGCGAATATGGAATATTTTTCTTTACATGTAGCGTACCCGCTTTTACAGTTCGGCACACAGCATTTTCTTCCCATGATTTACTTAATAACGTACACAAAAATTATTGTTATTGCGACAAATTTGCCGTTGACACGTCAAGGTGGGACTAATGTACAATCACAAATAAAATAATCAATAAATTAAGCATGAAAAATTCTTTTTTTTTTAAATTTGACGCGCATACATCGCTCGCATCAATAACCGGAAGAAATATTTTAGGCCCACTTCAGTGCGTCTTTGTCGCACAATTTCGTCTCTGTTGCGTTAGCAAATATGAGACAAGCGGTCTGTATGTTGAGATGGCGCGTGAAACCACCTATTTATCTTACACCGTGGGCTAGACGCATTCCTGTTCCCACTGAATTAGCTGATGAGACGAAATCCTATATTCAGGAAACGACCGCTACTTGTATAAAACTCGAATCAGATCTTTGCGACAAACTTTCTTCGGCCTCTGAGATTGAATCTACCCCAGTCAACAATAGCCTAGTTTATACCGACAACTTGGTCCGCGGACCAAGTACCAAATTCGGACTATATCCGAACCAAATATTTGGTTCGAATGGTGTAAACAGTTGCAGACTAAGCTGGTCCGCTCTTGGTTCGGTACTCGCCAGCAAGTGTACCGAACTAAATTTGGTTCGATCTGGATCAAAATTTTGAGGTTATATTGATTGTTATTATTGTGAATTGTGTTGGTTCTGAGTTTCTAAGGCAATCTGAGCGTACTTACTCATGTTTTTTTTGGTTTCGAATTGTGTTGATGGATAATTTCGACTTGTTTTTGACATTTGACGAATTGCGGGCGTACACATTTAGTTCACGCGTTGCAAGACGGTGTAAACGGGCAGGAAGCAAGCATTGGTCCTACCGTATTATCCCCACCCGCTTGGTACTATCGGACCGAACTAAACGAGTTATCGGTGTAAACTAGGCTAATGTTCCTGTGATAAATGTTGCAGCCCCTGTTGTCCACTGTGCAACCCGTAACATTCCCATTAGTGAAAGGCAGGTCAAATTCAATGGAGATCCGAAAAAGTTGTATTCCTTTTTAGAGAGAGTTACAGAATTAGCCGAAGCTCGTGGTTTTTCGGAGATTGATCTTTTCCATTCAGCTGTTGAATTCTTCATTGGAGATGCTTTCGTTTGGTACCGTAGTATAAAGTCTACTTTGAATGATTGGAATTCCTTAGTTTGTCGATTAAAGAGAGATTTTCTTCACGATGATATTGATGATGAGATTTGGGATCAGATCAGAAAGCGTAAACAAAGGAGAAACGAGTCTACCGTGATTTTAATAGCCCACTTGGATGCTCTTTTTTCCAGACTTAGTCGTCCACCAGCTGAAACTTCCAAAGTTAAATTCATAAGGAACAATCTTCTTCCAGATTTTATTGATAGGTTGGCATTAATGGATATTCCTTCAGTGCTACAGCTTTTGGAACTTTGCCGGAAATAAGAGGAGTCTGATTACGTCAAAAACAAGAATAGGGTTCGAGAGGGTGTTTCTGTGTTGGATGGTCCTAGTCATGAAGTTCAGAATCTCCGCTCAAGGAATAGATCATCACAAAATTTTTCACGTCCCAACAATCCTCCCAAAAATCATAACCGTCGCCAAAGTTCTTCAAATGAAGTTTACAATGAACCTAGTACCTCGAGAAGGGTGTCAGATCCGTCTTCGGCTAATAAACATAAAAAAGGTGGTAACCTGTTGGAATTGTCAATTGCCAAATCATACGTTCTTCGATTGTAAGGCTCCTAGAGGCATTTTCTGTTACAAGTGTGGTGAGCAGAATGTCAAGTCGACAGACTGTAAGAATTGTACAAAAAACGAGTGAAGGTGGTGATTCAAGGAGGCCGTTTCACTCTACCTGTTTCTTCAGCCTCTAAGCTTTCCAAATTTGATGAGTCCGACTGGAAAATTTGGCTTGATAAAGTTTCATCATTTATAAAAAATCCCATTGCTGTCGGTGAGGATCATATATCTCCTCTCTTTGTTAATAAACCCCTTGATAATAGACCCTACCTTGTTGTCAAATTATTTGATATTGAGATAACAGTTTTACTTGATTCTGGAGCTACTTCTTCTGTTGTAGGTAACAAAGGCCTGGTTATTTTGGATTGGTAGTTACCAAGTCTTCAGTAGAGAATATTTGCACAGCAGATGGTAAAAAGCAGGTTGTTCAGGGAACAGTTGATTTGCCAATTTTTGTGGATGGCGTTTGTAGAGTCATCAGTGCTATGGTGGTACCCTCTTTGGCACAGGCGTTTATTTTTGGTTGTGACTTCGCAAAACAGTTTGGTTTGTTAGTTGACTTTAAAGAGGATTCATACCAATCATAGTAACTCTTGTCTCCCTGTTTTGGAGAGTATTTCTTCTGACTTGGATAACAGTTGTCCCACCTTGTATTCTTTGGATGATCTTTCTGTGGTTCAACGAACTGATGCTCAGGATTTGATCTTCTCTTTTGGTGAAATCAGTAGTAAGGATAGACTTGGTGGAACTGACAAGATTTGTTGTACCATTGATACATGCGATGCTTCCCCTTTTAAAAGAAGACCTTTTGCAATGTCACCCTATATGTCCACTATTCTCAATAAAGAGCTTGATGAAATGTTGAAACTTGGAGTAATAGAGTCCTCAACAAGTCCTTGGTGTTCCCCTGTACTTCTTGTGAAGAAGGCCAATGGAGAAATGCGTTTTTGTTTCGATGGTGGTCCCCTTAATGAGGTTACTAAGTCTGACAGCTACCCGTTGCCTAATATTGATCGTATTCTCTCTTCTTTGCGCGATGCAAAACTCATTTCATCTATCGATCTGCGAAAAGCTTTTTGGCAAATTCCTCTAAACGAGTCTTCTAGGGAAAAAACCGCTTTCGCAGTGGTTGGTAGAGGTCTTTTCCAGTTTGTTACTATGCCTTTTGGGTTGAAAAACGCCGCTCAGACTCAGCAACGGTTGGTTGATGCCATATTTGGTCCTCGTTATGAGCCCAATAATTTCACTTATTTGGACGACATTCTAATAGTTTCTTCCGATTTTCATTCTCACATAAGTCTTTTATATGAAATCAAAGATAAACTCAAAGAGGCAGGACTGACGGTTAATTTGGATAAGTGTGATTTCTTCAAAACTTCTCTTAAGTTTCTTGGTTACATCGTGGGTTCGAATTCTCTTAGGACCGACCCAGAAAAAGTTTCTGCTATGGTAAACTATCCCCGTCCAAAGACTTCTACGGAAATCAAGCGTTTTGTGGGTCTCTGCTCATGGTACCGACGCTTCATCAAGGACTTTTCAACTCTCATGTCTACCATCAACGATTTGTTAAAGGGTAGGAGGTCAGTCAATAAAATGGTCAGATGCCGCCGAATCTTCCTTTGTCCAGATCCAACAGTTATTAGTTTCTTCCCCCATTCTTTCACAACCCGATTTCTCCAAAAGATTCTGTATTCAGAGCGATGCTAGTGACACAGGACTAGGTGGTGTTCTCACTCAGATTATTGATGGTGAAGAAAAAGTCATCGCTTACGCAAGCCGTTCCCTTTCTAAGGCTGAAAGGAATTATTCAGTTGTTGAGCGAGAATGTCTTGGAGTTTTATTCAATATAGAAAAATTTCGTCCCTACGTTGAAGGCGCCGAATTCACTGTAATTACAGACCATTACAGCTCGTTATGGCTCAATTCTTTGAGGAACCCTAGTGGAAAGCTTGCTCGCTGGTCTATGCGTCTGAGACAGCATAGCTTTGATTTGGTACACAGGAAAGGTTCCCAAAATATTGTCCCTGATGCTTTATCTAGATCTCTTCTCGTTTGTGACGATGATTCCCCTGATTCGATTTCCGGAGAGATAGTGATTGGTGAGGTTGATGTTGATCGTATAGACCCTTATTTTGACAATCTTTGTTCAAAGGTTCGTGATCACCCTGATGAATATCCCCAATTCAAAGTCGAGAATGATTTCGTTTACAAATTTATCCCCAATCGTCTTCCAATGAAAGTTAATCTTCCAGAATGAAAATTGTTAGTTCCGAAACCACAGAGGAAGGAAGTCATCGATTCTCATCATAGCCCCCCTAGTTGTGGTCATTTTGGTTTCCATAAAACACTCAGTCGACTCCAAGAACGTTACTATTGGCCAAAAATGCGCCAGGATGTGTTGAAATTTGTGAAATCTTGTTTAGTTTGCGGTTCTCAAAAGGCTACTAATACAGCTGCTATGGGTTTGATGGGCAAAGAAAAAGAGGTGTCTTATCCATTTCCCCAGATTTGATAGGTCCATTTCCCCGATCTAGAAAAGGTAATAAGTGGATCCTGGTTATATCGTGTTGGTTTTCTAAGTATACCATGATTTTTCCCTTGAGAAGTTCCAAGACCCAATATGTCGAACAAATTTTGGAGGATAGAGTTTTTTCAGTACATGGTTCTCCTTCCCTTCTGATCTGTGACAATGGTGGTCATTTCACTTCAAATTCTTTTAAAAATTTGAGTAAAAAATACAGTATTCGCTATAATCCCCATTATTCACCTCAGTGCAACTTCGTCGAAAGGAACAACCGTACTATTGGTACCGCAATACGCAGCTATGTTGATTCTCATGACAACTGGGATCAAAACATTCCTCAAATTCAGTGGGCTACCAATACCGCTAAGCACGAACTGGTTTCACCCCGTCATTTTTAGTCTATGGAAGACACATACCCCTATCAGGAAATTTTGATAAGGATTTGAACCTTGATATCCGGGTGAATCATTTGATTTGTCCAGGAGATAGGAATGGTTATGCTGAAAATCTCATCGCTTTGAAGGATATTTTCATCGATGTCCGTCGTCGTCTTCATGTTGCTTATGAAAGAAATTCCGAGGCATATAATTTGCGTAAAAGAGATGTTTCCTTCGTCGAGGGTGATCACGTTTGGATTTTATGAGGACTACTCAAGTAAGAATCGGTTTTCCTTGCCCCGTTTTTCGGCTCTGTAGCGTAGGTTCATACCGGCAAATTGCTTTTACTCAAGTCACTAATCACTTCCTTTTCCCTTAAATTTCAGTGTCACTCATTACTTGGCTTCATCTGGCACAACGAAATTTCGTAGTTAAGTTACTATAGGTTAGTTTTTCATAGTTTAGGTTCTCTTTTAAGATATTTGTCCAACCTTTCTCGATTAGACCTACCGATTTTGTCCCTACCAGATTTGTACTTACCGAATATGACTCCTTTTGGACGGGTGATACACGTAGTTATCAAGAGTTGAGAAATTGTTGTGACTGAAAACCCGATTTCATTTATATTTAGTTATTCTAATGATTAGTCTTTAAAAGGTGATATACTTATTCAATTCACTCAAAATGTGGTTAGCTTTTCGCTAATCCTCCTTTCGATTTCCTTCAACAGTTTCGTTTTGTTCATGTTGATCATGAAATTGACTTTGTCAATTTCTTTTTTAGGAAGGGGGTAAATGTAGCGTTCGTTTCATCCTAAAGTTGTCCAAGGTATGATTTCTTCTTGTTTAGGCGGATGCGACCTTTCAATAGATTGGTCCATCTACGTATCAACTAGGATAGTACTCAATGTTTTTGTCGCGGCATAATTGCTGCCAATAGACGTAAAATTCCGTGAATGTTTGGGTGTTGGTGTTATCAATTTTGGTACGGTTGGATACATTGTTTCACTTTTGGAGGTGGATTGTCAATTGTCACAAAGAAGTGAGTCTTCTCCCGTGTGTGAAGGCAGACACACACGTATTTTTTTTTGAAACCAAAAATGTTCTAATTCTCTTGGCGGCATTGTGAAATTGTGCTGGAGAAAGGAGTTTAACTGAGTGTATCTCACTCCCCATACTTCACAGAATGTATTATTTCTGAGGATGCCTCAGATAAAAACGGATTTGTGAAACCTAGCACGGTGAGCATGCATTCCCGGTTTTTTTGCCATTCTTTTATTTCCCACTTCTCTTCTGGCAATTTTTCAATCACACCCATTGTTTCAGGGTTTTTTTCTTAACACGTAATTCAAACCGAATAAATTTGTTGATTTGAGTATCAAAATTCTATAACCTATTCTGTCTACAGTTGATGTTTGGCGACGTGAATCACGTGGATGATCCGCAACGTTATCAATCCCTGGTCCCCTTTTTGGTTATGGCTCGAGATCTGGAAGTACTGTTGAGTGACGAGTCTGGGGTTAGCTCGTGACGTATCCCAGCCGCATTCCAAGAAAAAAAAAAGATCGGAAACCAGGAGCCAGGAGTCTGGAACAATTAACAGGCCAGTCGTTTTAATTATCTTTATCCAATCAATTTCGCCAACTTCAATCAGATTACCATTTCAATAATTTTTTCTTTCTAATTAATTAAACATTGAATGTCAACTACATCGAATGCTGCCTAATATTTTATATTTTTATATCAACAATGTCACCCATAAAAACATTATCTTTGCGTAGAAAAATCTCAGATTTACATATTTTTATTGGTTAATTATTCTAAATTATTTGTACACTGCGCGGTACGATTTAACTATTTTTGTTCAATCACTCTGCCACTATTTGTGAAACATAGCGCAATCTCCAAATCGTTCGAACGTATTTGCCCCTGCGACTTGATCCATTTTATCCGTAACTTTGTCATTGATATTTCACTTCGTACCAACCAGTAATTTTCTGCCAACCAACTCAATAAATTGAGATTTCATTCAAATTCTACCATTTTAACTCCTTGATTTTGGAGAATTAGTAAAATATCATAATATATCAAATTTCATGTTAAAGCATCATTTATTTGAGTGAATAAAGTAATGTTATTTGTGGACTATAAAGGTGTTCTTTTTTGGTGAGTCTGGTTAACGGAAACAAATTCCTATAATCAAACAGGTTTCTTAGTTTTGCCTAATAAAGAAAACTGAGTGGCGCCTAATCGGGATTTTATAAGTAAGTATTAACTATCTAACAGTAAATTGATCAGCTGGCCATTATCCACGAACTCCAAGCCTACCGACACAGAGCTGCCGAATGCAAAAATAGTACGTGATAATAATTGATTATTTAACGCGCTACAGCGTGCCATCGACCCTTGCTTACGCTCGAATTTTGCAACAATATTCCTGTTCTTCTTGATGAAGTCTTTCTCATTCTTTGAGAGTTCATCCTTCTCTCCTTCCATCTTCCTAAGGTAGTTTTTGGCGATCTCATAGCTATTTCTAGCTTTTTGAGTCGAGGTTTTAGCCTTAGACTCTTGTTTTTTGAAGGTTGACTGTACCCGGGAGGTTATAGTTTTGTCTTTTCCTCCCAGCAATCTAGCCTCAGTCTCCGAATCCTCCATATCGACGGTGCTGCCTTTTGATGACAAGTTTTCTTTGCCCGCTGAGTCGATACGGAGATTTTTCAGATGGGTTTGAATGCCAAGTTGGTTGGCTTAACCCGTATCCTATGATTCACAGTCTTTCTCCGCTCTGCTCTGACCAGTCGCATCCACTGATGCCATAGCCTGGTTCTCCACCGGGTTGTCTGAACAGTCGTTGACTTCAGTGAGCCTTTCCGTTCACTGACTGCCGCCGTTGCCAAACTTCCGAGTAGCCTGGCTTCTTCCTCCGAAGTTGTCATCTCCATCAAATGATGATTCGATCTCATCTGTCATCATCAATTTACTGTGTTTCAGTCCTGGTGATTGGCGTCATCTAGATTCCTGTTGTTTTTTGGACCAACAGTTCAGTCAACCTCTTACAGAGAGTCCGTTCACTGACTGCCGCCGTTGCCAAACTTCCGAGTAGCCCGGTTTCTTTCTCCAAAATTGTCATCTCCATCGTGGTTGTTGTTACCTTGGGGTACCACCCGCAAAAACAGGAGAAGTAAGATTCTTTGTCTTGTTGGGTTGCTCCTTTTCCCTCCTTCCCACGCTATTTACAGGCTCCCCTAAGGGTATCTCTCTTGGACTGGTCTCTCCCCATCAAACTGTCCGGCATGAGTGACCCTACCAGTAGCCCAGTAACTGATCTACCGCCAGCATAGCCCTCAGGATCGCTGAGACTCGCAAGCTCCCCCGCCCGCGAGGAACGATGACGCTGACTACGGCAAGGCGGACACACCACGGAGGGGTCTTCTACTTTTAATTCAGATGAAAAATGTATTTTCAATCCATTCTTCTTTGCCGACATCAAATTTTTAAATCTCAAAATCCATCCTGTAGTTCTTATAAGTCTGGTCCATATCGAGAATCTTGTTATGTCAGGCAAATTTCTCAGAGACTCAGTGATAATCATTACTCTTTGATTTGAGAATCCTTTTCTCAATTCTAAAATATCCTCACTAACTTCAAATTTCTTGATATTTTCGGAAGGCCAATAATTTTCGGACATTTTTTTAAAATCTGGTCCATGAAGTCACCGATTGGAAATCACTTTATCTTTTTTCGTTTCACTTCAGGTTGCCTCATCCGCTACCCTCTCCAGCCCATACGATCTGTCAACTCCTTAATCTCTCTAATTCGATGAGCAATGAATTGCTCAAATCTTCCACCATCACTTCTAACCCAATATAACACATTGCGAATCAGTCCAAAAAATTGTTCTTACGATTTTCAATTCCAAATATTCTTTAATCGTCTTATTGAGTCTGCTAGCCATTAGAGCTCCTTGTTACTCCAACCTAGATATAGAAAGTGGTTTTATTGGTGCTACTCTATATTATTTTCTAGATACTAAAGATACTTGGAGGTTTCCGTTTAGCAATACCCTTAGATAACCAACACAAGCAAATGCTTTTTATTTATCACAGAAAATATGTGGCTGTATGTCATCAGCTCTTGGACCACCTATTGAATAACATCTTGGAAAGGTTACTGTTTTAATTTTTTGTAGATCTTTGTACCATTTTTGAAATGCTTTCTCGTGATAATGTGAAAGATCCGCATCCCAATCCAAACCTACTCGCCAAATTTTCTGCATTCAAATCTTTTCTCTGGTTGTGAAACAGCTGATTTACCATAGAGGGTCTGAAAGTGACATAATGGTTTTCAAAATTTACGTGGTTTTCGATGTCAATCTTTTTTATTTTGAACAACATAGTCTGTCATGGAATCTCCAGCTGTACTGGCTTTCAGAATATTTCAAATGGTGTCACAAAGAAGCTTTATATCGGTATCTTGCTTACCTGAATGGCAGATAATTACCTGGCTATCATCACCAATCAATTTATTCGTTGATTTCATATCAGCTCCATCCAAATTTCTCATATTAAAATCTTCATCACTTTTCTTGAAGTCTTGAAAAAGGGTTTTCGCGCACTCCGGCATGTCTGGATTAGTTTGTACAGTCTGCTGCACTCATTCTTCTGTCATTTTATTGCTGGACACGCTACCATGATCCTCTACCATGACTGCTGGTAGAAGGCTTTTTATTTCTGAAGATGATGCTCTGCCTGATTTCTGCTTTTCTCAACTCACTTTCCATTTCAAGCAGCTTCATCTCATTTTCAATCTGCTTTCGTTGTTTCTAGCTTCTGACGATGGCGCCTTTTCTCTTCCTTGATTTCTAGTCTTCGGATTTGTAAACTAACTTGTGACTCATCTGTCCAAGGTTTTCCATAATGTCTTTTTTCGTAGATGTTCGTCTGGCCACTTCTTGAGAGTTCACATCGTTCAACAACTCTTTGTAGATATTTGGCATAGTCTCTACGCTCAAGTCTGAGTTTCCATTCATCATTCCAGCTCCAACATTTTTCGGCCAGGTAAAATTCCCTGACAATCGTCGGACTCCTGCATTGCTTCTCTTGGGTCTTTCATTGTCCATCACGTCGGGGTCACCAAATTGTTACTTCGCCGTAACAAGAAATAAGTCTTTATTTCAATTGAATTCAACATTTTTTTTTCGGGAATCTATTTCGCCAAATCTCACAATTTTTCGACAATGAAAATTATTGTCAAAGGTACAGGGGCTACTAATTTATAATAATAAAACATGTTAACAAACTCTACATTCAAGACATAACAGGCTCATTTTAAAGATCTTCTGTCCCTGATCATATCCTCTTAGTTTGAAGAAGTCAACTCTTGTTGTTTATTAAATGAAAAAAAAAATAAAAGAGATCTTTTTGACATATCAACAGGAATGACAACAGATGCTTCAAACTCGGTAGCTTTAATCAGGGTCGTTAGTGGTTCTGGGATTTGTTTCGGTCATCATAGTTTTCCGGTAAGGTTTTAGTTGGATCTTTTAATACAGGATGTTCTCGACCATCTTTATCGGGTTCACATTCTTCTTACTTTGAACGTCCATCGACTATCACATTTCTTCCATGAAATACTTTTTGATCAGATTCACTCCACAGCCTCCATCCATTGTCAGCATATCCAATCATTAGAACCTTTTCACAATGAGGATTTAATTTAAAATTTTTGATTCCCTTTGGAGTTGAATTGTATGCTGAGCAACCAAAAAGTTTTTGCCCATGCCAAAATATTAGCTGGAGTTTCTTCTTGCCTCAATGCTATTGTTGGTGTTCGATTGGTAAAGTAGACAGCAACTCTAAGAGCTTCTCCATATGTGCATCATAAATAAGACACCCTGCCTTATCCATAATTTATCCAAAACTAAAAATAGAAAACCGGAGCACTGTTCAGTTTTTTATACAGTGTTATACAGTTTTTATAAATGTTATCGACCACCCTTATGACCATTTCTGTAGAAGTTGACGTAAGTTTTTTTAAATCGATTTTTTTTCTCACTGTGTGTTGACAAATTGGTTTTGGCTATTTGAAATGGATAAAGTTTTATCAACTTGCTCTTATTACTTACTCTCCCTTTCTTGGAAAAATCGAAAAACTCTTCATGGAATGATTGCCGTTGAGACCGCCTCGCCAGCACCAGTGACGCATGCCTTATTTCGATACATAACTCAGAGGATTATAGTCGCGTTCACTGTTTTGCTTCACGCAATTGCTCTTGAAACGTAGACAATATGCAATTATTCGTTCCAGTCTAGTCAAATTAGAAAATCTGAAAAAGTCACCTCATTCGTAGACAGTCCTCTTTTTAATTCGGGTAGCTCGTCAGCCTCAGGAAGTACGTGTGGTTCAGGCCAATATGTCTTAGGCATTTGAAGTCAAGCTGGCCCCGACCAATACATGTCAAGATTTGATAAATCTTTAGGAGTCACTCCCCGTGAAATAAAATCGGCAGGATTGTTCTGCGTTCGAACATTCCCCAAACTTTCAGCATCAGTAAGCTTTTGAATCGTGGCTACTTTATTTGCTTTGAAAACCTTGAGTTTATCAGGAGAGGTGTAGATCCATCCAAGCACTATTGTTAAGTCGGTCCAAAACGTCACTTGATCAAATTCGATTTCCATTGCCTGCAAAACCTTTTCGCATAGCCGTGCAGATAGTACAGCTGCCATGGGTTCTAGTCGGGGAATAGTCTGAACCTTTAATGGAGCTACTTTCGATTTTGCACAAACCAACTTGACTAAAATGCAACTTCCCATGGCGTAAGAAAAAGCATCTGAGAAACCATGAAGTTCCACTCTGACTGTATCTTTGCCAATGACTTTTCTGTCTATTTTCAAGTCATTCAAAAATGTCAAATCTTTGCGAATCTGTGAATATCTGAAATGCAACCGCTGAGAGAGCTACGTCCCACTGCAACTTTTCTAACTAGAGATCTCGAAGAAATAGTTTGACTATAATAACACAACAACTGAGTAGGCAAAGAGAATCGAAACTTTGCGAAATCTCCGATAGTACGATTCTTCAAGTAACTTTTAGACATGAATGGCTCCCAATGAAATAGAAAAACTTATTTCCTGATCCATTCCACGCATTCCCTATGTCTTACCAGTTTCCGTAGCACCAATATCAACTATTCCGCTTTTGTTTGCTGATTCGATACTTGTCAAAACGGATAGCTCGTTTGACACCCACTTGCGAAGAGACCACAATTCTTCATGATTTTCCAAAGGTCGTTGGCAACGAATACCGCGATGCTGCGATATATCAGGATCAATCACCTTTGTCATGTGTCTATGTTCATGCATGCAGTCTTTATACAGTGCGTTTTTTTTAAGACGGAACATAGGGATTCCCATGTTAAATTTCCAATCTCATGTTAGAAGTACTTACCAACACAGCTGAAACTTGCGGTAGATGAACTTTAATGCTTCAAGATTGTATTAGTTTATCAATTACGCCAGAATAACTAGCTAAAGGACTCAAAAAATGCTTTGATTTATCAGAGAGTGATACTTTCAACATGCCTTGTATATGGCGATGACAACAAATTTTCTGACGTGACCAACTTCATTGTCAATTTTTTTAACCAAAAAATTTCATTTTCATTTTTATGACCGTTAAAAATACTGCTTGGCCGTGAATAGGGGACATCGAGGGGGACACTTTGAACAGGTTATCCAAAAAATGATGTCTGAATTTGTATTGCATGTATTATGCTGTTAGAAATAAATGTTATCACAATTTGACAATGGAGTTATTGGTTGACAGTGGTTTATACAAGGCTAGTTAAAAAGTACCTATTACTTTACAATTAATAAAAGCATTTTTTAAATCTTTATTCAATTTATTCTGTGCTAATTGATGGAATAACATAATCTCTAGGCACCAAAGTTTATCTACGGAATGTTTTAGCTGTGTACTTTGAATAGAAGTACTGCTAACATGGGTCTGAAAATTTAACATGGGAATCCCTATGTTCCGTCTTAAAAAAACGCACTGTATACAGGGCTTTTCACTTAAAATTCCGCACGGCAATATTTTGGAAACGGATAGAGATATTTGATTTCTGTAAAAAGTAGTCAATGTTGTGACGTGCCCCGAGATTTTCCGGGTTTGAATCCCGACGGGGATGAGGGGATTCGTTGATGTTAAATAAATGCTCGAGCGCCACCCCCTGGATTTATGTGGTAGAGGGCCCACAGTGCCTATCGGGTAGCTTTTAGACAGTGAAGAAAGTCCAGGCGTTCGTTATTTCCAAAACTCCGCAAATTTCCGCTCTGAAATGGATTACTGAACTTTCTTGAAATAAAAACTCGGTGTTAATGAAAATAAATCAATCAGTCTATTTGTCCCACTAATTGTTACAATTGGACTGGTTCCCAACCAGCCAAAAATAAAAGAAAAACAAAATCAAATCAACAATAACCTGATCTTTGATCAGCAAAGGAAAATCAAAAATAATATATAAGAAATAATTTTACAGAGAATATCAGTCTAATCTCTCCCGGCGAAGAATCAAAATTACATCTAAATGAAACCTGAATTTGCAGTCTAAAACCGGCAAAATAAAATCGTGAGGAGAGGTGTGTAACGCAATATTTAAAAGAAACGACGGGTCGGATTTGCACGGCGAAATAATAAGCAGAAAAACGGTTTTGAAGAATTTAGACTTTTCCAACGACGTAGAGAAAATGTTTCGGGAAAACTAACGCGAACGGGTTATTTTCACGAGAATGAAAACAGGTCTAAACCCGAAGAACAAAATGCTGAGCACGTTCGCGCGACAACCCCAGGAGTCTCTCCGTAGTTTTACTGTGATGTTCCCTTTGGCAAAATTACATCCCCTGAACGCAATTAATTCAGAAATTTAAAAGAAACACAGAAATACAAAAAAAACCATGAGTTCTTATCAGAAATAAGACCCGCTTCACAAGCCAACAGGTCGAATGAAGCTAAGGCCCCATCCCAATAAAACTCCCCTGAAATCCCACCCGGCAAAATTCACTCCCCTGAAACCCCATTATTTAAGCAAACAAGAATATGAATTTTCTTCGGAAACAGACCCGCTTCACAAGCCAACAGGTCGAATGAAGCTAAGGCCTATTCCCAGAAAATTCCCCTGAAATCCCACCCAACAAAACATTCCCCTGAATTCACATCACAGAAAGTCTCACCTCGTGGTAATCGGAACAGAGGAAATTCAAAAAATAGCCAATAATTCGTCGTATTTCGTATCGGGTCGGGTCGGGTCCTTGAAGCGGGCTTCCACGTGGTTCAACTGCTCTCGATACTTTTCGTACCGGTACTGGTACTGACTATCATTTCGGCGCTTTTCTCGTTCTGAATTCAGACCCAAAAGGTGGGGACTGCTTGGTTGAATTTATGCGCGAAATGTGTCGTTGTTGGTTGGCTTGTGGTTAAATAATTAATTGTTTTGACGCGTGAAGAACTAAGAAGGAATCTTACGGACAGATTTTAATTAATAGATTAATAATTAGCTCACGGTCAACATTATTATAGAAGAAATACGGGATCTTTTGACAGATAAATAAAGGAGTTACGGAAAAGTATGAATTGACTTAAAAAGAGACGGGAAATGAACTTGAAAAATTGTAAACCACGACAGAAAAAATCCGGAAATTTTGTAACTTCGTTACACACTCTCTCCACTTACAAAAAAAAAATGTGAGTCTACGATCATTTTTCCTAAGCTATGCTTAACCTGGAAAACTTAGAATAAATTAAAAAAAAAACAGTTATGACTGAAAAAAAATTGATTAATATTAAAATAACGCTGCTTCTGCCGTGTGGATTGACTCGTTCGGGATCAGGATGCCGGGTCGTCCGGGATCTTTTGGAGTTTGTGGTGTTTACTCTTCTGGCTGTTGGTGATCGGTCTCATGAGCAGGCTTGAGGTCCTTGATGTGGATCCGGCGTAACGTCTTGTTGTCGTTGCCCTTGAGATTATAAACTACGGGAGAAATAACTTTAGTAATTATATACGGACCTGAATATTTTGGAGCCAATTTCGCTGCGAAACCTTTGGCGGCAGATGACAAAGGATTTTCGCGGCGCATCACTTTGTCCCCTACGTGGCACCTCCAGTCACGGCATCGCAAGTTGTAATGATAGCTCTGAGTTGTGAATGCTCGTCCCAGATTTATACGAACCAGTTCATAAACTTCCTGGAGACGTTGAAGGCGGCTACTGTGGTTCGTTCGGTCATCGGCTGAGCTTTCTTCAATGGCAACTTCTTCGTTATAGCTTCGGTGCAGCGGATTCGGTGGTTCCAACTCTCGTCCAAAATTCAGGAATGCCGGTGAGTATCCAATGGACTCATGATGTGACGTGTTGATTGCAAATATGATGTCGGTCAGACAGTTATCCCACTTTCGGTGATTGCCCTCGCAAAACTGAGATATCGTGGTCTTGATTGTTCTGTTTGCTCGTTCAGTGGGGTTATCTTGGGGCGTGTAAACTGGAGTCAGTCTGTGTTGGATACCTAATTCCTTGAGCAACTCCTTGAAAGGACGGCCGGTATACTGGGTGCCATTGTCGGTTAGAACGGTTTTTGGACTGCCAAAACGGGTAATAATTTCCCCATAGAGGGCCTGGTTGACGGCTTTCGATGTTGCTTTTCGCAACGGACGGCACTGGACCCACTTGGTGAATCGATCCTGGAATACCAGCAACCAGTTCTTACCCTTCGTGGAACGTGGCAGGGGACCAATCAGATCCGAAGTAACCGTTTCCCAGGGACTTTGGTTGCGGGACGGCCTCATATGCCCGGGTGTCTTCTGTTGGGATGGTTTATATCGTTGACACGAGGAACAGCTTCTCACGTATTTGGCTATGTCGCTGGACATTCCAGGCCAAAAATATCGCCGCGCGATACGTGAGTTTGTCTTGGCGATGCCCTGATGTCCTGTTGTTGCACGGTCGTGATTCTCCTGGAGAATGGCAAGTCTGGCAGATTTGGGCACGCACAGCTTCCAAGGATCGGCCATATCTGATTCCGTCATATCTGAAACGTCCCAAAAATGTCGGTAGAGTCTTCCATCTTTGATGCAGAAGTCGGGATACGAGGCGGGATCGCTCTCTACTGCGGTCTTTTTGGACGAGTACCATGGACACGGGACAAACTCCTCGATGCTGGCGAGGTGTTCCGTCTCCTCCTCCTCCGGAAATTGACCAACGGGGTCTCGGGACAGGGCATCAGCAATTCGGTTCAGAATACCCTTCCGGTATTTGATTTCGAAATCGAATTGCTGAAGATACACGCTCCAACGTGCAAGTCTGCCACTCGGAGACTTGAGGGAGTGAAGCCACCTGAGGCTCATGTGGTCTGTTTGAACGGTGAAGTGGTACCCCTCCAGATAAGGTCTCATTTTCTCCACACCCCACACAATGGCCAGACATTCCTTTTCCGTGACGGAGTATCTGGTCTCGGCTGGACTCAGCGTCCGGCTGGCATAGGCCACCACGTGATCTCCGTCTGAGGAATGTTGGATGAGGGCGGCCCCTAGGCCACTATCGGAGGCGTCTGTCTGGAGAATGAATGGTCGGAAAAAATCGGGGCAGGCCAAAACGGGAGATTCGGTGAGAGCGTCTTTGAGGTTGTCGAAGGCGGTCTGCTGGGCTTCGTCCCAATGCCATCGAATTCCCTTTTTCAGCAGCTGGTTTAGGGGGCCGGCTGTTTGAGAGAAATTGTGTACAAAGCGACGGTACCAAGACGCTATGCCCAAGAACCGTCGAAGACCCTTCACGCTGGTAGGAGGTACTAGGTCTCGAATGGCTGACACTTTTTCCGGATCGGTCCGGATGCCTTCTGGGGTGATGAGATGCCCTAGATAACGTAAAGATTTTTTTGCAAACTTACATTTCTCGGGGTTGATCTTCAGGTTAGCTGCGCGAAGATGATGGAACACTTGGCGCAGATTGGACAGATGTTCCTCGAATGTTTCGCCCAGGATGATGATATCATCCAAGTAAGCGAAAGCGAATGGGTCCAATTCGGGTCCAATAATGCGATCCATCAAACGTTGGAATGTGGCGGGAGCAGTGTGAAGACCAAACGGCATCACCCGGAATTGAAACAGTCCCATTCCCGGAACGGTGAAGGCGGTGATGGGCTTACTGGCTTCGGCCATCGGTATTTGCCAATATCCAGCTTTTAGGTCGATGGTGGATATATACTTAGCCCGTCGTAGTTTGTCCAATATAGCGTTGATAAACGGGAGCGGGTAGGCGTCTTTGCGGGAGACAGCATTGACTTTCTGAAAATCAATGCAGAATCGGAATTTTCCATCTTTTTTCCTCACGATGACGACAGGGGAGCTCCAAGGGCTATTGGAGGGCTCGATAATGCCATCCTTCAGCATTTGGTTGACTTCCGCATGGATTACTTCCTGCATTTTCGGGTTTTGTGGACGATACCTCTGTTTGATGGGTTCGGGATTGATCAGATGGATTCTGTGTTCCACTAGCTGTGTGGTACCATTGATCAACTCGAAAGGAGCCAGTTCTTTTCCCAGAAATATATGTAAACGTTGTTCCTCGGTTTGGGAAAGATCCTGAGTGGCGGTGATTTCCGAGAGGCGTCCTATGGTGTGGCAGGGCTGAGAATTTGACAGCAGTTTATCGTCCAGATATACTTTGCTTCTGCGCAAATCCAACCGGAACCGATGACGGGATAAAATGTCCATGCCAAGCACAATATCAGAAGATAGTAACGGGAAATGGCATAGTACCTCAGTGAAGCTGGTGTCACCAAAACGCAGGGGTATCCTGAAAGCTTCGGTGATTTCGTTGATATTGCCGTTGGCCACTCTGGCTCCTCGGATGGATGGTTGTAGTGTGGGATATTCGTGTTGTCGGCAGTATGTGGCCACTTGGTCCCCTAGAAACGAATGAGCGGCTCCTGTGTCGATCAAAGCCAGGAATATTTCATCATCCACACGGACTTGTACGTGTGGGCGGTTATCGGATGAGCGGACTGAACTCACCGACGGGATGCTTGAGGTTTCAGGATAGCGACGCTGGACGGACCTCAGGACAGTACAGCGGCGACTTAGTTTTCCGAACTATCGCATGGACAGTCACGGGTCAATACTCCGTCTTGCCTACATCTCGAGCAGAATATCCTCCTGGGATTTGGATAATCGATTTGGTAATGTCCTGCTTCACCACACTTGAAACAGATGTTGGACCGGGGTATCTCGTTGTTTCGTGCAGGGCTGGAGAACGAGGTACGCTGGGTTGGCCTTGAAGTTGGTACATTTAGACGATTGGTCCGTTCAGGGTAGTGTGGGCGCTGATTTTCACGATCTGTTGGATTAAAGCGAGATGGTGTTGAGTTGGGGCGAGACGGCGACATCGGCGGGTTTACCACATTCACATAAGAGGTTGGTCGCGTGCGATCGAAGAACCGGGGTCGTTCGTTAAACGGGGGTCGTTCGGGCAATCGGGTTTGCTGTAGTTCAGCCAGCAAGAGCTCAGTTTCCCGAATCACGCGGGACAGTGTCTGGATATCATAGAAATCCGTCTTTCGAATCTGTTGACGGTATTGTGGCAGTAGATTCCGATATATCCAGTGCAGCTCTTGTGAGGAGGACATTCCTCCGTGTCTTCGTATTAGTGTTTGAAGGTCGGTGATGTAACGACTCGTTGGCTCATTGATCTTTTGTAACTGACGACTAATTTCTGCTTCCAGGTCTTCCACGTAATTTATCGGGAAATAAAAACTTCGGAAGTCGGTGAGAAATTCATCCCACGTTTGCCACAGGTGACGATTATTTCGGTACCAGAGGGCTGCTTCATCCCGTAATAACTCCGGCATGTATGGGAGTAGCGAGTTGATCGGAAATTCCTGGGCTAAGGAGATCTCCTCCAACCGTTCTATGAAGGTTACGGGGTCATTTCGTCCAGTAAAATGGAGATTCCCCTTGTGAACTTTCAAGTTGGACCTACGACTGGTAGGGCTGGTTGGTGTAGATCCCGGTGGAGCGACGGCAATCACGGGTGGCGCTCTAAAGGTGGCATTCGGGTTCGTGGCCGTCACATGGGGTGATGGCACGGTCAACGTTGAGCTAACTGTAGCTCCGGGATACACAAACGGTTGTGTCACAGTCAGTGAGGGAGAGACTCTTTCATCCTTGATGAAATTAATCAGGCGTCTCCTCAGTACATCGACGGTTCCAGAGGAGTCCAAATGAAATTTGTCTAACTCAATAATGAGTTCGTCCTTCCTCAGCGCGTATACCCAGCCGACTCGGCTGTCAGTGATTACAGTACCACCCCATGGCGGAATGCTGAGGGTTGTTAAATGAATATCAGTCGTCGTTGTAGTAACGGGTGTCTCACTATCGGAGACTGTGACGGGTGTCTCGATGTCTTCGTTAGGTCCCGGCATAACGAAAGTAAAAGAGACAGAGGAAAAAAAAAAAAAAAAATGAAACGAGAAAGTACTTACTTCAAATAAGTTTAAACGTGAACAACTATTTGTTCAAGAAAGAAAACTCACTTAACCAAAATCAAACGCAAGTACAGGGCCGACAAAGTATCACGATCGAAAATCAACTAATATTCCAAGTTCGGATCTTGGAATTAAATTCACTTTACGTTTCGAAACACGTTAACTTTTCGGGTAATATGTACCGGCGGGTGGTTTGGCTCACTTCTCTTCGGGTACGTCTCTACTTGACGAAGGCTGATGCACGTCTCCCCAAACCCTAGCCCTATATCTCCGCTTGGCTTCTCCAAGGCAGGAGGTTGGACCTTAGGTTTGGAGTGGGAGAGCTGTGACGAAACAATGCGTCGATACGCCAAAAATTGAGACGGGTTTTGGTAGCAAATTTAAGGTTCCAAATATGTACCAATTTAGCACGTTGCTATGGACCAGAAATGTGAAGGTCAAGCAAATGTTATTGTAAAAACAACATGCTGACGGTTTTTTTTTCGGTTGGACTAAAAAGTTCAAGCGTATGGAATGTTGCTGCGCTTTTTGTTTCTCGCGACGAAGCGGCATTTTTCCCGTCGTTTAGCTTAAAATCTGTCAATTTTAAGAAAACGGCCCTCCGACGTCTAGCCGGTTTTGTAGGGAATTGGAAAAAACGAAAAATATCTCCCGACGGTCCGAAATTTTCCTCTCTTCGAGCGTTACGGGTGCGATTTTCCGGGAGGTAGGCAGAGTGTAGTAATTTCCAGGGATGAATCTTTACATTCTGGACAATTTACTAAGGATAAAAAAAAACAGAAAACGCAACCTCCGGTGATTTCTTCCACTCCCGGCAGATTACTGTAATCTCCGGTGATTTCTGCCACTCCCGGACGATTACTACAGAAAAACCGTAATCTCCTGTGATTTCTTCCACTCCCGGACGATTACTTCGGACAACTAGTAATTCTTGGATGATTATCTAGTTGATATAAATTTTGGCTGTGCAAGGGCCTACCCACGGTCCATTCGCACCTTGCTCTAGGAAAAAAAACTAACGGGGATCCGCGGTTGTGAGAAACGCACGTTTCGCAAAAGTCAGAAAACGCAGTACTTTTGAACGCGACGAAAGAAAAATAGAAAAACTTTTCCTTCTGGTCCAAAGGAAAATACCAAAAAAAAAAATTAAACGGGTATCTACGTGTGGAAAGTTGTTTCGCGACGAAGAACGGGTTTTTGGGACAAATAGGTTTTTAGGCATAAGGAAAAGAAAATTTCCCCGTCCCGGAAAATGAAGAAAAATGGAAAACAAGGGTCCCTGCTCGGGCGCCAATTTGTGACGTGCCTCGAGATTTTCCGGGTTTGAATCCCGACGGGGATGAGGGGATTCGTTGATGTTAAATAAATGCTCGAGCGCCACCCCCTGGATTTATGTGGTAGAGGGCCCACAGTGCCTATCGGGTAGCTTTTAGACAGTGAAGAAAGTCCAGGCGTTCGTTATTTCCAAAACTCCGCAAATTTTCGCTCTGAAATGGATTACTGAACTTTCTTGAAATAAAAACTCGGTGTTAATGAGAGTAAATCATTCAGTCTATTTGTCCCACTAATTGTTACAATTGGACTGGTTCCCAACCAGCCAAAAATAAAAGAAAAACAAAATCAAATCAACAATAACCTGATCTTTGATCAACAAAGGAAAATCAAAAATAATATATAAGAAATAATTTTACAGAGAATATCAGTCTAATCTCTCCCGGCGAAGAATCAAAATTACATCTAAATGAAACCTGAATTTGCAGTCTAAAACCGGCAAAATAAAATCGTGAGGAGAGGTGTGTAACGCAATATTTAAAAGAAACGACGGGTCGGATTTGCACGGCGAAATAATAAGCAGAAAAACGGTTTTGAAGAATTTAGACTTTTCCAACGACGTAGAGAAAATGTTTCGGGAAAACTAACGCGAACGGGTTATTTTCACGAGAATGAAAACAGGTCTAAACCCGAAGAACAAAATGCTGAGCACGTTCGCGCGACAACCCCAGGAGTCTCTCCGTAGTTTTACTGTGATGTTCCCTTTGGCAAAATTACATCCCCTGAACGCAATTAATTCAGAAATTTAAAAGAAACACAGAAATACAAAAAAAACCATGAGTTCTTATCAGAAATAAGACCCGCTTCACAAGCCAACAGGTCGAATGAAGCTAAGGCCCCATCCCAATAAAACTCCCCTGAAATCCCACCCGGCAAAATTCACTCCCCTGAAACCCCATTATTTAAGCAAACAAGAATATGAATTTTCTTCGGAAACAGACCCGCTTCACAAGCCAACAGGTCGAATGAAGCTAAGGCCTATTCCCAGAAAATTCCCCTGAAATCCCACCCAACAAAACATTCCCCTGAATTCACATCACAGAAAGTCTCACCTCGTGGTAATCGGAACAGAGGAAATTCAAAAAATAGCCAATAATTCGTCGTATTTCGTATCAGGTCGGGTCGGGTCCTTGAAGCGGGCTTCCACGTGGTTCAACTGCTCTCGATACTTTTCGTACCGGTACTGGTACTGACTATCATTTCGGCGCTTTTCTCGTTCTGAATTCAGACCCAAAAGGTGGGGACTGCTTGGTTGAATTTATGCGCGAAATGTGTCGTTGTTGGTTGGCTTGTGGTTAAATAATTAATTGTTTTGACGCGTGAAGAACTAAGAAGGAATCTTACGGACAGATTTTTATTAATAGATTAATAATTAGCTCACGGTCAACATTATTATAGAAGAAATACGGGATCTTTTGACAGATAAATAAAGGAGTTACGGAAAAATATGAATTGACTTAAAAAGAGACGGGAAATGAACTTGAAAAATTGTAAACTACGACAGAAAAAATCCGGAAATTTTGTAACTTTGTTACAATGTATGGGGTCAAGCAGTTATTTTTCACAGTTAAAAAAATTCGACGCCTACCAAGAGTTGAGCGTCGCGACGCGTCAAAAATATCAATCGATTACGATTGAAATTACGCATATGCAAAAGTAACGTGTTATTTATAAACTTTTTTGTTATTTGGTCGAACTCATTTATCTTACTCAGTTCTGAGTTATAATGGTTTATAATAAACATTTCATGATTGACAAAAATGCGATAACGGATGATTTTTACAAGAAAGCTAGTCTCAATTTGTAAAAAGAAGTCAATTTCGATCAGGGTTGGGGATTATACGGGATAATTGTTTTTTTTATACTTAACCCGTATTATACTAGCGTATGAAACTTCTTTCACCGTATAATACGCCAAAATAAGAAAAGGATGTATTGATCAGTACTATACCATTATAATACCGTATTATACGGTTTTATACTTGTAATAACATGACGTTCCACCTGTCGCGCGAAGCGAGGCATTGAACATAACCTGAAAATTTAGAGTTAAACTTGTTTTGAAGTACTATTATACGTTGTGTATAATACGTCAGCTTTTCACTATTGCGTATTATACGGTAATTTACTCTATGTAAAATACAAATCATACAAAACGTATAATACGTTTCCAACCCTGATTTCGATACATTGACTACAGATGGTCCTGTAGATATTTTCCAATGTTGAAAAACTCGACGCCACCTTGCAGTTAAGCGTCACGACGCTTCAAAAATATAAATCGATTGCAGGGACTTTCCAACTACGCGCATACGGAAAAACATTCAATTCATAAACTTTTTTGTCATTTACTCGAATCCATTTCTGAGTTATACAAGTTTATGGTAAACATTCCTTGATTGATAAAAAATGCGATTATGCATGATTTTCACAAGAATGCTAGTCTCAGTTTCTGTAAGAAGTGTTCAGTATATGACGTCAGGTAGATATTTTCCAGGGTTTAAAAAATTTGAAGCCTTCTTAGTAGGCTGAGCGTGGCGACGGGTCAAAAATGATTGCAGGGACTTTGAAATCACGCGCATTCGGAAGTACAAGTTATTTTTAAACTTTTTTGTTTTTCACTCGAACTAATCTATCTTGATCATTCCTGAGTTGAACTATTCCAGTGAAAATTTCTTGGTTGACAGAAAATTCTTGTGAAAATCATACGTGATCGCGCATTTTTTGTCAATCAAGAAATGTTTACTCTAAACCGGTATAACTCAGGAAGGTGTAAAATGAATTAGTTTGAGTAAATACCAATAAAATTTATTTATTACATGGACTTTCGCATGCGCGTAAATTCAAAGTCGTGAAACCAATTTATATGTTCGACGCGTCGCGACGCTTGACTCCTGTAGGCGTCGAATTCCTTGAACTTTGACAATATTCACTTGACCCCATCCATCGACTACTTTTAAAAGAAATTGAGACTAGTATTCCTGTGAAAATCATCCGTAATCATCATCAGAAATGAGTAGGATAAATGAGTTCGACTAGATGATTGCAGGGACTTTGAAATCACGCGCATTCGGAAGTACAAGTTATTTTTAAACTTTTTCGTAGCATACTGTTCTCGCAGCTTATCCAGAGCTGAACGTAACTATACCGTCACCGAACGTGAATTGTTGGCATTGCTGTTTTCGCTGGAGAAATTCCGTATGTACGTCGAAGGTACAAAGTTCAAGGTGATCACAGATCACTATAGCCTACTTTGGTTAAAAAACCTAGAAGAACCAGCTGGACGTTTAGCTAGATGGTCGGTCAAATTAAGACAACATTCTTTTGAACTCATCCATCGTAAAGGTGTTTCGCACAAAGTTCCAGATGCCCTTTCACGGATACATACTCAGCCACTAGAAGATGCTGAAGTCGTTGCCGTCGACGTCCTGCCTCAAACTTTGGATCCATGGTATATTGAGCTCAAGAACAAAATTCAAGCTGATCCCTCATCCTATCCTCAATGGAGAATTGACAATGATTGTCTCTACAAGTTTATTCCAACTAGTCTTCCCCTTCAAACTAACTTTCGAGAATGGAAAATAGTAGTTCCTAAAGAATCCAGAAATACAGTTAAAGCTGTCACGATCCACCATCCAGCGGACACTTTGGATACTTCAAGACGCTTTCAAGAATTCAAGAAACGCATTACTGGCCCAAGATGCGAGTGGATGTCATTAAATTTGTGAAGCACTGCAAAATATGTCAGTCTCAGAAAATTTCCAACTCCAGCCCCTGGGTAGAATGGGCACGCAAAAGACAGTACAGTTTCCATTCCAAGTAATAGCCGTTGATCTTATGGGACCGTTACCCAGATCCAAAGGCGGAAATACTTACCTTCTAGTCGCAACCTGTTGATTTTCAAAGTTTTCGTTTCTTTTTCCAATTAGGCAGGCGATTGCATCGAACATAGTACGACATCTAGAAAAAGACATATTTTTGATATTTGGAGCACCCCAGATAATAGTTTGTGACAATGGTAGCCAATTCGCTGGAAAGGTGTTCAAGAAATTAGCTGATACATACAAAATCAAGATTTGGTTCACCCCAAGGTACACCGCACAATGCAACTTTGTGGAGCGAACAAACAAGACAATCGGTACAGCCATCAGAAGCTACATCAAAGAACATAGAGACTGGGACCAACATCTAGCTAAAATTCAGTATGCTATGAATTCAGCGAAGCATGAAATCCACAACCATAGTCCATCTCTTATCGTTTTTGGAAGGCATGTTCCGGTATCAGGAGAATATTATAGCAAGATCTCTGAAACCAAGGGTATACAACTGGAACCTGGTGATAGGGATGAATATTTGAGGGATATTTCTAATTTAAGACTTATCTATGATAATGTCAAGACCAGCCTCTCAATAGCTCATCAGCGTTATGAAAAGTCATATGACTTACGCAGAAGAGAGATACAGTTTCAGGTTGGCGACAAGGTATGGCGTCGGAATGAAGTATTATCAGAAGCTATTTCAGGATTCTCAGCCAAACTTGCACCCAAGTATATCTTGTGTAAGATAATTGCGAAGAAGTCTCGTCTCGTCTATACTTTAGAGAATATAAATGGAAGTTTTGCTGGAGATTGGCATGTAAGGAACATGAAACCCTATTTCGGGTCAAATTCCGATGTTTCAGTCGGATAAGCAGTCTTTACGTGACTGATATCCTATAGTTAATTTAGTTTTAAATAGCGCTATATAAATGTTAAACGTACGTTTTGGTATTAATTAAGAAGCTCGAGTTGTAGTATTTAAGTTATTTATAGGTATAGATTAAGGTTGTTTTCTGCAATTTCCTTTGAAATTTTATTACCGTTTAGTGATCCTCCTAATTGTGACTTACCCAAATTTGTCTTTCCGATATTGTCGCTTTATGCCGTGTAGTACGCGCAGTTACTGAGCTAAACGGAATAATAAGAAGAAACTACTCATTTAAAAAAAAAAAAATATTATTATTCAATATTTTTTTTTTGTTGTTGGAGGAGGATGATGTAGCATTAAAATTTACTTGAGAAGACACGTTATTATGTGAGCAGTTTATTTAGGGTTAATGCACAGATAATTCATGGATGTTAATTTGCAATCTACCAGTCAAAGATTAAAACATAGACATTACTGAGGTAAAGTTTATTGAAAGAAAATTTTCACTCGTCACATTTCAGCAAAAGTCAGCACCATTCCGGAAATAAGAAAAGTGTAATAAATAAATATGTAGGAGTGTAGGTTATGAACAAACTTTTTGAATGATCAATATTTATGTATTGTCTAAAATGACACCAAAGTACTGACCTGCGCTTAATACAGCCTCGTATAGTCGCAATCCTGCCTCATGTTGATTGGAAAGTTGCGAAATAGGTTCTATAAAAATCAACTTCTTCACTGACTTCCAATCCTGGAGTTTCTTCAATCGCCAAAGCAGCTTGTCAGTTGTACTGATTTGTTCGTTTGCAGCTTGAACACTTTTCGCCTGCGCGAAATGAGTACTGGCAGTATTGCCAAATTTCTCGAAGAGATTTCCTGGAATTATAGTTGAATTTGAATCGAGTGCCTTTTCTCGACCAATAGAATTTCGTCCAATTCTGAGGAAGTTCATCTTCGGAATTTTTGGGGATGGCGTGGATTCAAGCTTTACTGTAGCACGTGAAGGTAGTTTTCAAGCTAGTTAAGTGGAAAACTGGGAAACCTTTCCTTCATACCGTTTCTGGTGATCTGTTGAGAGTTTCCACGATAGCCTAGGACTACATTTTCCTTGCTCACCAAGAATCAGGATCGATTTTGAATTCCCTGGCTTAACACGCCGGCAGTTCTTGGCTGCTTGAATCACGTTTTAGATTATTTTGAATCTGGCAGTGATTTCACTACTGGTAGGTAAGCATTTTCTTATTTCTTCAAACCTCGACTCTCACCCTCGTGTACTATTCCTTCAGGATTCACGTAGGAGTCGACTCCTGGATTTGACCATAAGTCTCAAGATAGACATAGTTTTGGATCATTTGGTTTCATCGAGCCAACTCCGCAACATTTGCGAGATAGACACCCAAAAAACCACCCTGCTGATCAATCACCCAAAGAGACCGCACTGCACTGGATTCTGCTGATCAAATTGCTGTTTTTGCTGACCTATTGGTGAAGATCTGGATTATTCAGGCCAGTCCAATTTTAATTACATATTATCTTCATTTCGTGCTTTATATATTTTTATAGCAAATTAATAGTACCTATCTTCGTGAATTGAAATATTACATAACATATCCATATTACGAATATTACCCATATTTTATGATTTTTGTAAACCGAAGTCGACAGAGGTAGTAGTTTTTGAAATCTTTGGGTATAAACAATTCCCACACGTATCATCAACTATGTTTATCATTTTTTTTCTTTATTCTACTGCTGAATACACGTAGTTGTTAAGACAAAGTTAGATTGTTCCGATTTGTTTGCACTTCACAGTAAATACATAATTATTTGAGGTCTCTGAGTTGAGGCATAACATCTGTTTTGGGTTTCACATTTCTCCCTTTAAAAAATGTGTGGCGCCCTTAATTTTTCAATCATCCAATACTTGGCTATTGCGTAATGTGCTCTTGAGTCAAAAGACTCACGCCTAGTGCTCACCGATGAATAGCGGCCGTTCGCTGTGGTAAAGTAAAGAAAACTATGGCCACAATACCAATAAAATTTACTTTTTACATGGACTTTCGCATGCGCATGAATTCAAAGTCGTGAAACCAATTTATATGTTCGACGCGTCGCGACGCTTGACTCCTGTAGGCGTCGAATTCCTTGAACTTTGACAATATTCACTCGACCCCATCCACCGACTACTTTTAAAAGAAATTGAGACTAGTATTCCTGTGAAAATCATCCGTAATCATCATCAGAAATGAGTAGGATAAATGAGTTCGACTAGATGACAAAAAAGTTTATAAATAACATGTACATTCGCATGCGCGTAATTTCAAAGTCCCTGCAATCGATTCAAATTTTCGACGCGTCGCGGCGCTTAGCTCTCGATTGGCGTCGAATTTTTTAAACCGCGAAAAATATCTACTTGACCTCATACAGTGAACACTTTTTACAGAAATTAAATAATCATATTTGTTTTCGAGATATTGATGTGCGGAGTTTTAAGTGAAAAACCCTGTAGATTACGAAGTGTCGTCTCGTTGAAATTTGCGATCTAACGATAAAAACTGCCTTTAAACTGCATTGTATGAATCACCTAACAAATCTGGACTGCTAGGTTTCAGCGGCATCTTGACTTCCGCGAAGAGCATTCCTCAATTTCCCAAAAAAGGGATAGATGCTTTGAAAATTAATTGAATTACTTTGAGAACAATTGATTTACTTTCGTATCACGTCAATCACAATTATTGACAAAATACCAATTATATTAGTACTATGATCGAATAATAATATGTTAGTTTGGATCGTGTCCTCCCCTAATTACAAACTACGATGACGATGTATGTTGAACATATATATTTTTTTATGGATATGACATGAAACACACCAACAGTAATTATTAGTTTTAGTATTCGTAGAACAATCACAGACCAGTCAGAGCCAATCAGCATTTAGTTATTGCAGTTTGCAAACTATATCTGACTGACATAGACTCGATTGGTCTAAGCGATTGGTATAAACGCTTACTGGTTTGTGATTGTTTCACGAACAGACCTATATTATTGTTTGCTTCATTGTACATTACTTATTGACCTTTTGTCGGGCGCAGTCTCGTTCTGCACCAGTTCGGGCGCATTGTATCTGATAAAACCAAAATATTTAAATCATTATCAGTAATAATCAGTTATTTTTCACGTCAATTCTCAACAAATTGTGACTAATCAATGAGAAAGTGATGAAAAATCCAATGAAATTTAGTCAGCGTTTATTAGTATCAATACATGCTAATCAAAATTAACCTTCAGTCGGGCGCAGCTGTTCTAGCAGATACAGCAGTTTCTGTTCTGCATGTTGTACATCAGGCTTTAGTGTTAAAATCCCCACCGCCTAAAAATGCAGTAAACCTTAATAATGTTTGTTAACATACATAAGAATAACTAAAGTACAATACCTACAATTTATTTAAAAAAAATCAATATTTAAAACTGGTAAAGTGTAACGTAATCAGGCGCAGTGTATCTAAGAGATCAAAATGTCAACCACCAGCTCATCGAAGGTTTTAAAACAAACTACCGTAAACGTATCGATAGATGGTCTTAAAATTCGAGGCTACCTAGGCAGTGGGGCGTTTAACACTAAAGCCTGCTGTACACCGTGCAAAAAAGAAACTGCTGTATCTGCTAGAACAGCTGGGCCCGAAAGAAGGTTTAATCAAATTCTATATATTCCAATAAGTCCGACCACTCTCTCGAAGACGCGAAAATCCCACTCCTGCCGTCACTATCCGTCCCGCTGGCAAAATAGCTATTAATGCTGAGTAACTTTTTGGAAATTTCGAGGACACCGGGGAAAATGAAATGAAAAAAATTCGTATACATAAACTTTCATAAAATATAACTAATAGAACATAATGATCAAAATGTCAGCAAATGAATATTTTTGTAATTCTAATAGTAGGAGAGCCAGTGACATATTTCAGTGATGATTTAGTTAAGACCTATTTTTTGAGAGAGTGTTGTACGCAGCCTGATGTAGTGTCATCCGAAAGGATTCGCCCTGATCGCAGTTTCTGATTAGAGTGGACAAAATTTCTTACAAACACGTATAATCACTTCGAACTCTGGACATTTCATGGCATCGATAGATCGTGTAGAAAAAATGGCATCTCTTGACTTTCCGCATTTTATACACCTTCAAAATCAATTATTTCATAACTACCTGATATGTCCTGGTTACATCTAAAGAATTGGCAAACGGGAAAGATCCATATACCTACACTCATTTATTTCGTTATCAACATTTTTTTCTCAAAAGTGACAAAAGGGCCCCAAACTAATTTGAAAAAAAATCGCCAGGACACCTAAACTGACAGAGGGATTGAAGTTCTTGAATGCACCATTACTTCCTTGATCACTGATGCAGAATCAAAGTCTCATCACATCTTAGGCATATGTGCTTTTATCTGACCATGAGCTTTATAGAATATACTCAGAATTTTGAGTGGGATTGAAATATCCAATAGTATACAGGGCTTTTTACTAAAAAATATATAAGATGGGTTGATATCTCAGCAAATCGATAGTCTTTTGTTTAATTTTCAAACAGGAAAAAACTTGCTTGATAACTATACAATCTGATATTATTTTTGGTTTCAATACAGCTGATTGAAATGTTATCAAATATATTGAAACACCCTGTACAGGGTGTCCCAAACTGAACGCGTTCTTATGGAAAAGTCCCTCATTTCAAGATATGGAAGAAAATCAACTAAGGTGTCCGGAGCTCGAATCTGATGGAAAACCCCCGGAAAAAACCCATTGTTTCAAAGAAAACTTTTCACTTATCGTTTGGCCGCTAAAGGGTGTTTCTCGATTTTCTTCACTTTTTTAATATCCTATAACCTTTTTATTAATAAAGATAATAAATTTTGGTATAAACTTTTTCAATCAGGATTTTATTCTATCCATTGCAGTAGGCAGTTCTTTTACAGGGCGCTTAGATAAGTGTTTAAGATAGTTTTAGTTTCCATAGGAACGCGTCTATAGTTTGGGACATTTGAAAACGTATCTAAACGCACTGTAAAAAAAACTGCAAAATAATATTGCAGTGGATTCTACGGAAAAAAGTGCCTTGAGAAAAATAATAATCTGCATTGATAAAAAAGTTATAGGATATAGAAAATCGACGAAATTTGAGAAACGCCCTCTAGCGGCCAACCGATCAGAGATACGGGAATTTTGTCTGTGCCAGTAGGTTTCTCATTAAATTTGAGCTCCAGACATGCACATCAGTTTATTCTCTTCTATATATCTTCAAATAAGGGGTGTTTCCATAAGAAAGCGTTCAATTTGGGACACCCTGTACATAATATAATCTTTGGGCTGCGAAGTCGGACATCTTTTCCCATTATTGGCGCAAATAGTTATTTTCCAAACAAGTTCGCAAAGTGATGCTTTCCTGCACGCAAAAGCAGTTAGACGAACGACGCGAAGCGGAGTTCGGATATGCTTTAAGGGCGGGAAAGACCTCTTTGCGAACTTGTTAGGAACAATATTTTTTCTACGAGCGTTCACAGATTAGACACGAAAAACTTTAGATAATATATTATTTGAACGCACTTAAAAACATAGAACTTGAGAATAATGATTATTTATGCTTAACAATATATTTATATTGAATGAACAGTTTGTGGCGGCAGCTGGAAATTGGATTATATGGGTATAATCAAAATCATAATTGATTTATTTTATATTTGAAATGCAAGGGCATGTCCGATCACTGTTCATAAAATTTCCTCTTTTGTCGCCTTATTCCCTGCTATTGGCAACACTGTTTTGATTTGACATGACACTCTAGACAGCTGCGTCATTAAGATCAGACAGTCTTCGTTTAATCGTTTATACTTTTATAAATTTGATTGTCCGTTTGTTTGTATACATGATCAGGTTTTTTTGATGCCACTATTCAGCTCAAATCTTTCGAAGATTTCCGATAAACACAGTAATTGGCACCAAAATCAAGCAAGAACCACTCACAAATGCCGATTGAAAGTCGTCATTATCAATGTTTGTTTACGTTACTGGCGAATGCGTTTTTAACGCAAAAAAAGAATTGTGTGTTTCATTTTGATTTTGACTGAAAAGGGAAAAGTAACAAGAACATTATTTTGTGCATTACAAAGTGCATTATCTACAGTTTGGTTGGTATGGAAACGAAGTTTAAAACAATAAATTGGTAGGTAGTTATTTGAGTTGACATTTGAGCGCGGGAAAAATTTTTTACTTTGCACACGCAAATGAGTGTGCGAAGTGGCTACTTTGTGCACGCTCGTAGAAAAAATTAATTTTGGTATGTCTGAACACATCTTATAGAAAAACAAAATGGGTTCTTGTAAACATTAGGCATCCACGTATTTTTTACTTTTCAAAGGCGAATTTGGAAAATTATCCTTCGTTTAACTATTCTAAAGAGAGAAAATGCTGGATGAATCACTTTTTTGTAGAAAAAACACTATTTTAGACACATTGTTTCATACGAACATTTTCCAAAAATCTGGATTTGTTCCAGTTGTGGGTCATTGAAATGAACAATTTCTGTTGTACATGAGAATGTACTACAGTTCCTCACGTAACCACTAAAGAAGTTAAAACATATAGTTAAGCAGAAAAAAATAAATTTTAAAAAATTGATTCACAGGACATCGCGGTGAACTCGATATTATCAATAACTGTCAAGATTGCCAAGACACTACTCACTAAATAACGACAGAGAGTGAAAAATACGCGCGGTGTTTCCAAGTTTTCCTTTTTTATTGATTTTGCGTTTTCGTTTTGGCGCCATTTTATTGACGGTCGGCTTGAGAATCGCGAAAGCTACCAAGGGAAGTGTGCGCATTAGATTGTGTTTTTTTCTATGCACATAGCGACGGACCCGTTTGATGTTGTAAATTCGCGGGTTTTATTTGCTGACATTTTATTGTTTTTTTGAAGAAATCATTCAGTTTTAGTGGTCGGTTCAAAATGGATGCTGTGGGAAATGTTTTCCATCTGATGACCTTCTTGTCTGTAGTGGATGAAGTTTTGCTCGGATGTTTGCAGGACTGTGGTTTGGTGCGTCGGAGATTGAGATGTCCCGTAGTTCGGTGTCGTCGGCAATGTACACTCCAGAGAAGGGAAACTTCATTAATGAAATGGCAGCAGATATCACTCATGCCACCATATCTAGAATATCGTTTAAAAGGTACCGCTCCTGCCCGAGTAAAAAGGTCCTACGCTCCTTCCCAGCGTAGCCGGTGGATGTTCTCTTATATATCGTTTAAAAAGTAACGCTCCTGCCCATATGGCTGCTCCTGCCTGAGTAGAAAGGTACGCTCCTGCCCAGCGTAGCCGGTGGATGTTCTCTTGAATATCGTTTAAATAGTAACGCTCCTGCCCATATGGTGGTTTTTTTACTGTTTTACTATGTTTGTCATAGTACAGGGTGTTTATTAATTGAATGCCGATACTCAAGGATGATAATCCTTGGATGATTTTAAGACAAAAAGTTCATATGAATATAGGTCCGCAAGAGCTTAATTTTCAAGATACAGGGTGTTGAAATATTTAAAAATAAATTATTTTTTCATAATTACTCTGGTACTATTCCAGATATCTTCATGAAATTTGGTACACGTCTTCTAGGCTCCAATATGCATTTTGTGATGTATAAACAGTTTCATTATTTTTACCAGTGGCGTCCGTACGGGCTTTGCACTCAATATTTTTTGAGAAAAAACTTGTACGCCACTGCTTCCTTCCAAAATGAAAATTATTTTTAAAATCTCTATTTATTTCTAAGTCAATTTGTTCTCTTGATTTTTTTTCGTTGACACCCTGCTGTGTCATCCAATATTTTTAAATCAGTTGCGCCCTCTCTAACATTCCCATGCATCTTGATGCATAGACGACGTGTACCAAATTTCAAAAAGATATCTGGAATAGTATCAAAGTGATGATAAAAAAAAAATCAAATTTCAACACCCTGTATCTTAAAATCTATGCTCTTGCGGACCTATGTCCATATGAAGTTTTTGTCTTGAAATCATCCAAGGATTATCATCCTTAAGTATCGGCATTCAATCATTAAACACCCTGCATAATAAAATATACAGACAAAAACTATTGCATTCATTGTTTTTAAGAAGTTTGGGTGAGTTTGCCTGTTTGTTCTATAATATAAGCAGGTTCGGCATTGTCGTCTCAGATCCGAGCAGATTTTGGTCACGTGACATCAGGTGGAATACAAGAACGATTCGGACTTGTTAGCCTAACCTCATCACTTCCATTTTCTACAATCTTTAAATTGATCGTCTGTTACCGTGATAGAATATTTTTTTTTTCAAATCTTCGTCTTGCAAGTAAAAAATCTTCATTTTGATATCAAATTCGTCATTAACTGTTGACTTATAACAAACAAAAAACAAAACAGTTGAATTATAGCCTCATAAACACAAATCTGACAGATCAATCGCTTTCGTCGGTCCCTATACGTCGAGCCAAAAGATCGTCATCCGATCTGTCAGATGTTTTTATCGAACGATTCCGATTTACCTCTGACACATCGATGTTCATAAACGAACGATTCAGAGCAATCGGAGAAGTCTGATTGCGATGCCGAACCCGCTTTATGTAGCTTGTATGGATTGTAACAATAGCCTAGTTTACACCGATAACTCGTTTAGTTCGGTCCGATAGGACCAAGTAGGTGGGGATAGTACGGTAGGACCAATGCTTGCTTCTCGCCTGTCTACACCGTACTGCAACGCGTGAACTAAATGAGTACGCGCGCAATTCGTCGAATGTCGTAACTATTTATCAACACAATTCGTAACCAAAAAAAATATAAGTAAGTACGCTCAGATTGCCTTAGAAACTCTGAACCAACACAATTCACAATCAACATAACCCCATAATTTTGATCAAGATCGAACCAAGTTTAGTTCGGTACACCTGCTGGCGAATACCGTACCAAGAGCGGACCAGCTAAGTCCGCGACTGTTTACACCATTCGAACCAAATATTTGGTTCTGGTATAGTTCGAATAAAGTACTTGGTCCGCGGACCAAGTTGTCGGTGTAAACTAGGCTATTGTGACAAAGCTGTCATTTAAGGGAGTTTTTCTCACTGAATCCTGATAAAATTTTAATTTGTTATGGGATTATTTTTTTTGTTAAAAGCTGTTCATCCAGCATTTTTTCTAGTTGAAATTGTTCTATAAACCCAAAACTTTGCTCAAAAATTGAAAAAATTCATTAATGTGTGGATGCCTAATCTTTACAAGACCCACAAAATGTGCCAATAGAACAAATTAATATTTGGCACAAAACTTCCAAGACTTTCAGTGTCATTTTTCCTTACTTGATCTTACACATTTCATAGGCCTATAATGTGAATAATTTAATTTCACCAAAACAAGCATTTACCATGCAGAATTATACAAGGGCGTGAAAAGCTTTTTTTTCTGGAGGGGGTGATGGAGTTGTGGACCCGATGTATCAACGTCTATCAACAAAATATTGACACATCGCAGACAGTACAAAGATGTCCAATATTTGAACAAAAACGGACATATCTGAACGTTTGGACGTCCATATACGATACAAATCTCAAAATATTGGACGATGGACCATTTGAATCTACTTGTATTAAACATGTACTTTCTGTTAGTTCTGGACCATGAATGGACATAAAATAGACATATTATGTACACACAACTCTCTACATGCAATGAGCAATGTGAACATTGAAAACAGCGATTCATGAATAAAAATGTCGGAGCCAATTTTCACAATTTCAAATAATAGGAGATCTAAGAGTTTGAAAAACTAGAGTTGCATCGGAAAATAATCAAGATTCCCATTTGTCGCCTAGCCTGCAGGTTTGTAGATCAAAACTAACTTTGGATTTGGACTCTTCATCTAAAAAAAACATGGGTACCTAACAAAAGTTTCGTGCCAAAATAGCGAAGAATAAGGGCTTTGCAGAGTTTGGGTTGGGGCGACGCCTGTCAAGGTGGCAATCCTCGGATTCGGATTCAGCAGATCAAAAACCGATAGAACCAGTAAGAAAAAAATTGATTTTTTTTCCCGATCTGAACCTTGGATAATAAATAATTTTTTCGAAACGGACTCATTTTTGCAACTTAGCCCTGCGACAAAAATATTTCTAAATTTTTCGCCTGTGAAGATTGAAGCCCCCTCCTTGACTCCAGCCTAGATCCGCCACTGATCATTATATCATGAAAAGCGGTCCCACGACATTTTGGGGGTGATTCGCCACCCTCAAGGAAGTGGCCAATAAATTCGTCAATTTTTCTGGATGACCGTAGGTTACCAAAGAACAACTGGTGAAAAATTCAGCCATAACTGGGTCATATTATGAAAAGTCAATTGTTACCACGACATGTTGGGGCTGATCCGCCACCCTTAAGGAACCGGCCAATCGATCCGTCAATTTTTCTAGATGATTGTAGGTTACCAAAGAATAACTGGTGAAAAATCCAGCCTCAACTGAATCATATTATGAAATGTTCATTGGTCCCACGACATGTTGGGGCTAATCCGCCACCCTTAAGGAACCAACCAATCAAACCGTCAATTTTTCTGGAAGATTATAGGTTATCAAAGAACAACTGGTGAATAATTCAGCCTTAACTAAATCATAAAAAGTTCATCAATCTCACGACATGTTGGGGTTGATCCAATGACCTAATTAGATCATTGGGTTGATCCGCCACCCTGTAGGAACCGGCAAATCGATCCGCCAGTTTTTTTTGGGTGATTGTGTACCACCAAAGAACAACTGGTCAAAAATTCAGCCTTAACTAAATCATAAAAAGTTCATCAATCTCACGACATGTTGGGGTTGATCCGCCACCCTGTAGGAACCGGCCAATCGACCCGCCAATTTTTCTGGCTAATTGTGGGCCACCAAAGAAAAACTGGTAGAAAATTTAGCCTTAACTAAATCATAAAAAAATGCAAATTTTTTTACACGTTGAGGGCGTTCCGCCACCCCCTCGGAACCGCGATCTGGGCGAATTCTTTCGGATGACACCACATTAGGCTGCGTACAACACTCTCTCAAAAAATAGGCCTTAACTAAATCATCACTGAAATATGTCACTGGCTCTTAGACTATAATCAATGGAGGAGAAAATAACCTCGGAATTAACACAATCGAACATCTACTAGAGACAAAAACGTATACAAATATACACAAACAAATATTATGTTCATTCATAACAATCAATAGATACTTATATCCATTATTATTATTATTATTCATTGGTCTTAGTGTTGAATTTGCAAATTTTAATGTATAATAGTTTCGCACCCTAGTATAAGTATAGCCGGTATTTCCATGGGAAGCTTGAGCAAGGGTGAGAAAATGCAATAGAAGACAACTTGGTCTTTAAGTTCATTCCTACACTTAACTTCACGCATGAATCATTGACATTTTCAATCGAGTTTTCGATGAATACATTTTCTAAAGAAATCAGATATTCAGATAAAGGTAATTTCTTTGAAGCTGTAATTGCTTGAAATTTGATTTCAATAAAAATGCCGGAGACATCATGACAATATCTAGGACTAATAATTCTGATCGGATCACTTGTATGTATGCATCAACAACGACGCTTTGCTAAATAGATTCACCGTCCGCGTATCCGCACCTCGTATAGTACCAAAAAAATAACTAAATCAGGTGTTGCTCATGATTTACGACACCCCGCAAAAAATGCCGGTATTTTCAGACGGATCAATGGAGTGACCGTTTGGAATATATAAATATAGACTTTGGTTAAATTAATCAAATATAATTTTCCTAGAATTTGGGTGATTCAATTACTTTTCAGGTAATTCAACTACTAAAAAAGTAATTCGATTACTTTTAAAAGTAATGGAATCAAAATCAGTAATTGGCATATGGTGATTTCATAAAGAATCAATTACTTTAAGTCGTAATTGGTAATTGAGCTAGTTTTGTGAGTTGTTTTGGTAATTGGTAATTGAATTACTTGTGTCATACTCAAGGAAATTGGTAATTGTAATTGGATTACATTTTAAAAGTTATTACGACAGCTCTGACCACGATGCAGAGCATTTCTCTGCAGTTTACACGGATGGTTCAAAACATTAATTTCATCAAAAACCACTTTTATACAGGGTGGTAAGAAAAGTACTGTCAATTTTCTTTTTCTTTACTGTCCCCCCATTTCCACAGAGATTCTTTGGAGTTTTTTTTTCGATATGCCCAAGTGCTTGTTACGTCCATACCTCGGGAAATTTTTGGATTTTTGTTGATATCTTCTTTCGTTTTTCTTCTTCGACTTTTTTTGGAAATCGTGACACATAGGTCTTTGAAGGGCTGTTTTGCTAATTATAAGTTTACAACTGACAATGTTATGGCATAGATCTATTGTTTAGCTGTCGTTCTGATGACTAATTGGATACTCAGCAATATTTTGAGTATACAGGGTGCCAAAGAAAGAAAGAATTTTGACCATTATTGAAGCACTTTTTTCTTATATCGTCAGGTTCTCTTTAAAAATGATTGATAATTAATTGATTGATTCAGCTCATTCGACATAATAATTTTCAAGAAAACCTGACAAAATAACTAAAAAGTGCTTTATGATCAAAATTCGTTGGCACACCCTGTATACTCAAAATATTGCTGAGTATCCAATAAGTCATCAGAAAGACAGCTAAACAATAGATCTATGTATAACATTGTCAGTTGTAAACTTAGAATTAGCAGAACAGCCATTCAAAGCCCTATATATGTGTCATAATTTTGAAAAAAAGTCGAATTTTCAAAAACGATAGAAGATATCAACAAAAATCTGAAAATGTCCCGAGATATGGAGGTATCAAGCACTAGGGCATATCGAGAAAAAGCTCCAAAAACTCTCTGTGGAAATGGGGGAACCGTAAAGAAAAAGAAAATTTACAGTACTTTTTTTACTACCCTGTATAAAAGAAGTTTTTAAAGAAATTGATTTTTTGAACCATCCGCATAAATAAGCAAAGGAATGCTCTGCATCGTGGTGCAAACCGCATATTTTTTCATAGATTCGTTAAAAAATTATGAGTGTCCAAACATAGGCGAAAATTTCGGGTGTACCGTTTTTTTTGTTGAGTAGTTTATATCAACGGTTGTCGGCTGGCTAGACGGGTAAACCCCGGAGGAGGTTACAATGGGCCCGCCTGATGTGGCCTAAGTAAAAGGATGGCGCATGCTACCCCTCCATATCTCTATCTATCTATCTATCTATTCCTCTTCACATGAAAAAAACTTTGAACAAAAGCAAACGTTATACCAAAACTACCAACAAACAACCTAAATCCTCTTCTACAAAAATTGAGTAACAACAAAGACATCAAGTGTTACGTGAAAAATATCAACAACACAAATCTTAATCTTGAGCTGTAAAATAAATTGAACAAATTATGTAGAAAAATGTTGACAAAATTATCAATTTAATTCATTCCCCTCAATCATCAAAATGAATTGAGAAAATGTAATATACAGGGTGTTTCATTTATATTGCGAAAAAATTCAGGGTGAGTTTCCCCACTTAAAAATAATAAGAAAACTTCATATAAAGATGTGTCCGGAAATGCTTCGTTACAGAGCTACAGGGTGTTGAAGTTTTATTTTTATTTTTGTTTTTTCTAAATAATATTTGAACCAATGTCTATAATTCCATAAAAAACGGTATTTGAGGATTTCTTTTTATGCGGAATTCGAATTTTATCTCAGTTTGGCTCTAACTTGTAGAGGGCGCCACCTACACTCATTTGTCCTGACATGTACAGACATAACTTTTTTGGACGTAACCGTATGACATATTTGAGTGAAAAAACATATTTTCTCCTTTATTTTTATGCAAAAAAGGCAGGGGGTAGTCGTTGTCCTCGCTTTTACAAAGAACCTCACACATGTTCTGGAAAAGTCCGCTCTCGAAGTTCCGGCCCTGATCGGAGTGTAATTCTAGTGGTACACCAAATCGACTGACAAGTTCTTTAACCAAAACTTCCGCTACGGTAGCAGCCTCTTGATTTGGTAATGCATCTGCTTCGACTCATTTAGTAAAATAATCCATGGACACCAGAATGTAGCGATTCTCATTGTCCGTTACAGGGAATGGTCCAGCGATGTCCACCGCAATCCTTTCGAAAGGGCCACCCACGTTGAACTGTTTCATGGGAGCTCTCCTTTTCTTTCCGGGCCCATTGCTCGCCGAGCAAGTAGCACAATTCCTACACCACTCTTTCACATCGTCTGAATGATTCACCCAGTAGAATCGTTCTCGCAATCTACACAAAGTCTTTGTCACTCCCAGGTGCCCTCCCGAAGTACCGTCATGTAGATGGAGCATCACTTTCGTCCCCCGATTTTTCGGTATCACTAGCTGCATTCGCTGTTTTGTGTCATCGGTATTTTCCTCTACTCTCTTTAACTCCGTGACAACGCGTCATCGTTCCGATGACTGTTTCCTGGCCGATGCTCTACATCAAAATCGTACTCCTGCAGTCGCTCGATCCACCTGGCCACCTACCCTTCCGGATTCTTAAACCGCAGCAACCATCTCAAAGCAGCGTGATCCGTTCTCAGCAAGAACTTTCTTCCATACAGACTTATAAAAATGTTCCATCGGTCTCACAACGGCCAAAAGTTCTCTTCTAGTCACGCAATAATTTCGTTCCGGCTTCGATAGGACCTTGCTGAAGTATCCAATAACTTTTTCGCAACCATCTTGAGCTTGTGATAGCACCCCTCCGAGTCCCACATTGCTGGCATCGGTGTCTAGGATGAACATCCCTTCCGGCATTGGATAACTCAAAATGGGTGTTCTAGTCAAACAGTTTTTGAGTTCCTTGAAGGCATCTTCACAGTCGGCATCCCAGCAGAACGACTTCTTTTCTTCCGTAAGTCGGGTCAACGGTTTAGCAATGTTAGCAAAACCCGGAACATAACGACGATAATAGGTGCATAAGCCCAGAAAACTTCTTATCTGATGTTTGTCCATCGGCACCGGCCATGTCTGTATCGCTTTGGTTTTTTTCGGATCCACGGCTATTCCATCTCTGCTGACGATGTGCCCCAGGTAGTTCACTTTCTTCTGGAGAAGCTGACATTTTTTTGTATTCAGCTTGAGGTTCGCTCCTTGCAACCTTTTGAACACATCATCAAGATTCATCATGTGTTCCTTGAAGGTCTTGCCCACGACAATGATGTTATCTAAGTACACCAAACACGTTTTCCAGGAGAGTCCCCTCAACACAGAATCCATCAGTCTCTCAAATGTTGCTGGCGCGTTACAGAGACCAAATGGCATGACTGTAAATTGCCAAAGCCCAGATCCAATGGTAAACGCGGTCTTTTCTTTATCGATGGAGTCCAGAGCAACTTGCCAGTAACCACTCTCCAAGTCCAGCGTTGAGAATAGCATCGACCCTGCCAGAGTGTCAAGAGTATCGTCTATCCGATGTAGGGGATAACTGTCCTTCTTAGTAACGTTATTAAGCTGCCGATGATCCACACAGAAACGCGTCGTGACATCCTTTTTCTTCACTAAGACCACCGGTGACGCCCACGGGCTGTTGGATGGTTCAATCACCCCGTCACTTTCCATTTCTTCGATTATCTTCTCAGCTTCTTCACGTTTCTTGAAGGGCAGCCTGCGCGCAGCTTGTCGAATGGGGTTGGCGTCGCTAGTGTTGATTTTGTGCGTCACGACATTGGTTCCCCCTTTAAACGCACACGGAGCATCAAATAAACTCTGGTAGCGGCAGATTAACCCTCGCACTTCCTTTTTCTGCGATTGTGTCAAATGTTGAAATGCAGAACGCATCATTTCATCCAGTTGCTCATCAACATTACCGACAGCATTGTTTGGACTTTCCATATGACGCACAATGGAGGCTACAGAGAAACATTCTCCGAGCTTGACTCCTTTCTTCAACGTGACGGGGTGAAGGTTCACGTTCATCACCCGAACTGGTCTTTTTTCAGCCGTCGAAACCACTTCCTTCGCTATAAACACTCCTCGGCCTATTTCGTTGTCATCGTTTCTGGGTTCGAGCAGCACCGGATAACCTTTCGCAATATAATTTTCTATTGAAGCTGTTACCAAACACTCACTTCTTCCCGGTACACTGACATCTCCAGAAAGATCTATCTGAAGTCGGACGTCCTCACGCTTGTGAAGAACCAGCTCTTCTGCACCAACCCTCAAAATTCCAGTCCTGAGATTCACCTCAAAGCCGTGCTTGGTCATTACGTCCATTCCCAAAATAAACCCCTCTTTAATATCAGCAATTAACACATCATGAAAAAATTCAATCTCTCCGATTTTGAGGGTTACTTGCACTTCCCCGTGAATCGTAGCAACATCTCCTGTAGCCGTGCGAAGTCTCCAGTTAGTTGCTTTCAAATTTCGGCGTTGGTTCAGTAAATCTGGTCGCATAATGGTTTTTGTTGTGCTGGTGTCCAGCAACAGGGCGTGATGACGCCCATCGACGAAGCCATCAACAAACACGCTAACAGCGCATCCTCTCATGGAGGCAATCCATACATTCGATGGAGCACGTGGATGTTGGCGGATCGAACCTTGCCCCTCATGGTCGACCCGTCTTAGTTTAACGGTAGCGACGATGTCATATTCTTACTCGCAGAGGCCTGCACCTGGTTTTTGCATTGACTCCGTAGATGCCCCAATTCCCCGCAGTTCCAGCAACGAATTGTTCTCTTCTTTGTTATCAGTGCCTCCTTCATCTCTTTCATTTCTCTGACCAACTGCACCATCGCATCATTTGAAGCATTCTCAGAACGATCGTCCTACTCCCACAATCGTACATGCACTTGTCCCCTTGACGCTTTTTTTGCAGCCTCAAACTCTAGCGCATGAGTCAATGGATCTGTCAAAATCTTTGGACGCGCCATTCTAACATGTTGCTGTGCCTCTACATCTCGCAGTCCGTCGACACAGCTCTGCACGGCCAAACAATCAAGAACGTTCTCTGGTACCGTTGGATAGGCTATGCGAACGAGCCGCGCAACGTCGCTTTCAAACTCTTGGAGGCTCTCAGTGGTCTTTTGCCGGCGATTCTTCAGCCGCATCTGATACACGTACTCGAGATGTTCCTGACCGTAGCGCATTTCCAATCTTCTCACTAACTGCTGATAGTCACCCAACTTGTCGACTGGCAGGGTCTGGAGAATCTCACTAGCGTCTCCTCGTAGAGCAACTATGAGGCTGGTAGTCTTCTCCTCATCCGTACATCTATTACTTCTGGCAGCCGCCTCGAACTGCTTGTGATGGTTATGCCAGGAAGATTTTCCATCAAAGGTAGGTGGCTTTACACGGGTCGTTGACGTTGACACTTCTTTGTTGATATCTGTCCTAGCATCGTCTGCAGACTGACAACTGCCACCAGCCCTCAATGCATCCAGCTGTCCTTGAAGAATGCTGATACTTTCTTGGACTTTCTTTTCAAGGTTATCCACTCAAAAGTCCATTACTTTCTCAAGCTTCTCAGCAGTCACCTTCATACTCAACTCCAGATTTTTGAGATCCTCTTTCATGCTCAAGATGTCAAACACGAAGCTTTCTGGATCTTCCCCACATTTCTGCATATTCTTCCGTAACCGTTCCATCAAAATGGCCTTCTTACCGGTGCTATCCAAGTTCCGCTCTTCAAGCTCATCCCGCAGCTCTTTTACTGATAGCTGGTCCAGCTTCTTTGGCGCCATGACAGTCACTTTTCCAAACACTAATTATCCCACTTCTGACACCAATTGTACCGTTTTTATTTCTAAAATCCAGAAGTACAGTTTGGAAAAATTAACTAGCTTGACAATCACTGTCCTCTGACAACACACCTCCTATTTTCTAAAATTAAACATAGCGCGTTCGCCACAATATAATACTGTGAAAGAACCATGAATCACTAATTCTCTCTCGAGCGTCTTGTGGGCTGGGGAGGGTTTGTTTTGCTTCTTGATTTGCGCACCGATGAGGGCCCACGTGGTTGCGCGGGGTGTTTTGTTTTGAAAAATGGAACATTTTCTTATTATTATCATTATCGACCATCGACACCATTTGCAAATGATATGATAATTGAAGACCATAAGTAAGAATTATACTAAGTGCCAAAAAAAAGAAAATTAAGTTTTTGAGTTGAAAAAATGCTAAATACCCTTACAAATTATGTATCAATTGGGCTAAGTGTCAAACCTAAAATTTGTCGTTGCAAACCACGTATAGGATTGTCGAATCTGCTACATATGAACCCTTATACTGTTAAGTTAGAAATATGCTAAGTGCCGTACTGCGTGCCGTGTTAATCATTCAGCAGAAAGAAAGTTGGTACTGATAAAAAGTTGGTTTGATGAAATGTCCCTTACTATAAATTTTGACAAAACAAAGTATATAGCATTCTGCTGTAACAAGAGGAACATACCAAGTTACAATACTTTAACCTTACCCCATTCTCGGAATAACATCATTTATGTGGAGGAAGTAAACTCAATAAGGTATTTAGGTGTTGAAATAGATAGACATTTGAAATGGAATTGTCACGTAAACATGATTGTAAAAAGACTGAGGTATATCCTGTACATGTTCAGGAAGTTGAAACAAATTCTAAGTGCAGATCAGCTCAAATGTATACAGTGAGGACGTAAATAGTTCCCCCCTCTCCAACTTTTGAACGCATTAATATTTTTGGCTCAAATTTGGAGGTGTTGTTCAGGGTAGGCTTTACTAAGTTTTGACCTCCAAACAAAAATTTCAACTGTCAAACTGACAGCTGGGCACTATTTTGAAACAAATTATCAAATGGAAAAAGGGGTCATGTGATACTTTATTTGAAAGGTCCTTCCATTCTCTTTTCACCCCCAAAGTTTGAAGTCCTTAGCATTTTTCTTAAGGAAATGGCGCCATATCGAAAATAAATTATTTGGGTCAAAATACTATCTCTAATTCTTAAAAGAACTTTATTCACAATGAAAAAACTAACCTATAACATAAGTGATTGTTTCTACAACAGTATTTAATAAAAAATTTCAAAAAAACCTAATACTAAAGATAATATTAAGAACGAAATCATGCAAAATTATCTCAATAAATTTTCAAAATGCTGTCCCTGAACCTCTTGACAATAATAATTTGAGCCAAAAATATTAATGCGTTCAAAAGTTAGAGGGGGGGGACTATTGACGTCCTCACTGTATATCATGCTTTGGTAGGTTCGCACCTACAGCATGGAATTACTAGTTGGGGTGGTACTGATTATACACACATTAAACCGTTGGAAATCATTCAGAAACTTTTTCTCAAAACCATCCATAATAAAGAACATACATACCCCAGTGACGAAATATACGACGTCTCACAAATACTTGACATACAACAACTATTCACCTTCAAACTACTAATAGGCCAATATAAACAGAAACAAGAACTACAAGAAATCTCTCACGAATATCATACAAGACACAAGGAGGAAATGAAAACAAGAACTCACAAAGTATCCAAATCGCTTGTTCAGAGATCTGGATGGTTCTGTCGCCGTACATTTATCGAATACTTCCTTATAAATTGAAACAAAGCAATTCAATATACAGCTTCAAAAGAGCATTAAGAGAGTGGATTTTTACCCAGCCGCGAAAGAAAATACACGACTTATTAAATTTGGAAACTTTTGGAAATGTAAGTCAAATGCTTCAACGTGTTGACACCCCTATTAAACTAGAAATATTTAAAAGTGTATAGAAAAAAAAAAAAATAATTACCACCAAAATGTAAACTGTTTATTTATTTATTTCCATATTTATTGGTTAGTCTTTTACGTTGTGCGCTTGTAGATTTATTATAATTAGCCTTATCAATATTATATTATACCAAACGATTTTATTAATTTATGAAATATATGCCCCAAACTGGTCCTTGGACTTCGGTGGAATATTTCGTTTACTTCTCTTATATGCGAATTTATTTTTTTCAAGCACTATATTGTAATTTGTGGAAATAAACGTATATTGTATTGTATTGTATTGTATTGTATTCGCTTCTTTATTTGGAATTTCAGTGTTTCGCTTGACGTCCACGTGGTATTACACGTCTTTGAACGGTTAGTTTTTACTTATTTTTGTTTGTTTGGAGATGCAAGATCATAATCAAAATAAGACTAGCAAATCAAGAAGTAAAAAGGGAACCGGTAGTGCTTCACTTTACCTTTATCAAAAATTACTCATTCGACAAAATTGTTGTTAAAAACTCAAATTCTAAAGAAAGGAAAGAGTATCCAGATAATATCAGAAGAGTAATATGTCAGGACCTGCAGTGAAGAGGCTATTAGCAAAAAAAAAAAAAACAAAGTTTGCGGGACATGATTCCAGTTTAAAAATTTCAAATGACGAGCAGCATAAAGATTTTTACATGAATTATTGTTAAAAGGCACCCAGCTCTTTGTTGAAAACGAGTGGCACTTACCTCTTTTCAAAAATGTTGAATAAAAACAACTTTTTTTTCAATGCTTATAAGAATTTCGATATGTTTTTTGTACTGGGTAAATTTGCGTAAAGGTTTAATTTCTTCATTAAAATGATGTTATCAAAATTTGTAAGATGTTCCCAATAAAAAGTTTTTTTCAATAACTCTGTTTTATTGTTTTGGCACTTAGCATGTTTCTTACTTATGGTCTTCAATTGATATTTTTGTTATAACAATTAATTTTTTTACATTTATTGTCCACGTTTTTCCGCAAATGTCAACCTCATTCTCCTACCTCTAGTCAGTCTCTGCTCTAGTTCTCTGACAACAACATGGTGGGAGACGTCCAAGATCAGTATATAGTAAACACCAAACAAATTTCGATTCACGTCATAATTGCCACCAAGGTCGTTGTTATGAAACTTGCTGATGGCCAAATTTGGTCACCCGCAAATCACATAATAGCTCGCTTGGTGGCAATTATGACGTGAATCGAAAGTTGTTTGGCATTTGCTGTACAGTAGGTTGCCTCACTTTTACGGGCATGACGTCATCGTTTCCCACTGTTGCCAGATGGTCCCCATCAAAAACAGTAGAACAGAAGCTGACAACCTTGTCTGTGATGAATTCATCATCATAACCTCACTTTACACAATGAATGGTTTTTGGTGGTTGAGAGATTTTTTGCTGTGTCGTTGATTTTTCTTATGTGGAATTATTCATTTGTGTTTTGAAAACTGTTCATAAGTGTCTTATCCTTAGATTTGTCCATCAAATATAGTGGTTTAAAGGTACCTAGGTCTGTCTATAAATTTTAAAAATAGAGTTTGTTCACATGTGTTCAACTCAGTTCAACTGTCTACTTTATGTGTATTTTACGTAAATTATGGCCGATTGCACCAACCTATTAAGAGGATACTTAACGCTAAGGGACCCTTAACATGACAACTTTACATGCAAAACTGTCAAGTTAAGGGTCCCTTAGCGTTAATGCCCGATTGCACCAACCAATTTTGCGGATACTTTTAACGCTAAGGAACCCTTAACTTGACAGTTTTGCATGCAATAAGTCAAGTTAAGGGTCCCTTAGCGTTAAGTATCCTCAAAATAGGTTGGTGCAATCGGCCATAAGCTTTTATTATAGTTCAATACTAGGTTTCTTAGTAGAATAAGGTTGGACTAATATGAACTGATAGATAAAAAGTTGTTTAAATCTGAGCATTGATTTATTTGACTATATATATTATAGAACATACTAACATTTGGAGCAGTATTCTCACTTTCTTCACTAAACTATTTTTCGATAATAATGGATTAAAAGATAATTTCACACCTCTAAAATAGCGTTATTTGGATCTTGATGATAAAAGTAGCAACAAGCCTACAAATTCATACAAACAAATCTCATCGATTCAATGACACATGACACGATACAATGCAGACCGATGCAATCGAATGACAAGAATGACAGGATTCAGTCTACTGCAGCCGCTAGAAACAGATGACGTCATATTTCCCCCCTCCGTCTCTACCTTAAGCGAAGTGTGGCAACCTATTGTATAGTGTTCTTGGGAGACGACAGTAAAACGCAACAGGGTATCTGTCATGTCTGTCTATTATGAACATTCCTTATGTCCAACACAACTCAGCGGTGACAGCAGCTGGACAAACTTTGACAGTTTTGCATACAAAACTGTCAAAATTTAGCCAGTTGCTGTGACCGCTGAGACTTCGCTGAGCTGTGTTGGACATAAGCATTGAAATGCATACTATCGTACCTGGAAGGGACTCGTCAATTGCTGACACCACAGACACGCTACAAATGTGAAGCAAATTAGATTGATGAATAACAGCGCGGATTGCATAACTACGTGGGGTGCACTAGTGGAGCATAGCAAACATACCTATTATGTTCAAAACAGAATCCGTCATTTTGATAAGATTCATTTGACACAAGGAAATAGTCATCCAATTACGTCAATAAAAAGAAACAAAAGATGACAACTGATGATAGGGGATTTCGGATCAGTGTTTCCGGAAGTGCCATTTGACAGAAGATAAGACAGAAAACAGAGAAAGGAACTCCCCTTACATCTCTTTCTGTCGAACTTGCCTCAAATTTACAGTAATTTGGCAATTGACGAGTCCCTTCCAGGTACGATAGATAGTATGTATTTCAATGCTTAAATATAAATCAAAATGACCACAGTGACTATTATGAAAACTTATGCAACCAGTTATTGCTTATTCGAGATGAAGGAATACCCCACCAACTTATGCAACCCGCGCTGTTATTCATCAATCAAATTTGCTTCACATTTGTAGCGTGTCAGGGCCTTTCCAGGTCGTATTCATTTCAATGATTATCAAACAATAAGGATGTCGCTCTCGCGACATCCATTTGTTTACCAAACGCAAACTAACCTAAACTCATGTCTAATTCACATCGAGATAGAATCATAAGAGTCGCTAAGGAACATTCAAACAGTGATAGAAAAATGGGATCTGTAGGGGGAGCTTAGAGTAGCTGCAATATGGTGACGTAGACAGGGGCGAACTGGCCGACAGATGGAAAAACTTCAGAATTGTTACCTACTCTAGATTTGAACCGAGTTTATTTACGGTTACATTATATTTTTGATTTATTAATCATAATTGTTTCAATTTACTATTCACTATTCGTCATAATATTACGTATGAAGTATTATAAAACAACCTGGAAAAGTATTTTCCAACCGTAAAACTTAATCCATGTAAAAAAAGGAACAGTACTGGAGTAGACTTAAATAAAGATGAATAGGACAGATGACAGTGAACAAGAAAATTGGTGAAGTGAATTTTGAATCTTCTATTGCTAGCGAGTCGTGGCGATATGTACAGTCGTGTCAGTCGTGTGCATAAATCCGTTGTTCAAAATGCAGGACAAATTTGCGGAAGACACGTCCACACACGCATATATTTTGATCGGGCACAAGAGTTTGAGGTAAATGCGACATACAATGTAAGTTTTTACTAATGTGGACGTGGCTTTACAACGGATTTATGCACACGACTGTTCAGGGTTTTTCTTTATATATTGACACCCTCTATATCTTTTTTATTTGACGTTGCTGAAAAAAGCGTCTCGAATCAAAGTTTGATGGTTTCAAGCGAATTTTTCAAAAAACTATATTTCGCATATACAGGGTGCCTCATAAAGTCTGGCCGTGTTCCAACTTTCTTATTTCAAATAAGAATCCTACTTTTTCAATCGATTATTAAATTTTCGTAAACATTTTAAATATTTTCTATATTCATGTGTCTGAACCAATTGATTAGTGTATAATGTAAGTAAAGACTGATGTGATTGACAATAATTTTAAAACTCTATTTGCTCAATATTCTTTGAAATGATGAGCCTATAGTACGAAAATTTGGCAAAACTGATTATCAATGTAAATACAAAAGAAGATTCTGAAAGTGACCTTTAACGAAGTGTTTCTGTAGACTATTTTTTTTTGTTATCATTTGGGTATTTGACTATTTCCTTAGACATATTTTTTCTTTATTTTAAAAATATACAGTATCGGACAAAATCAGAGCAACTGCCTGAAATTTGATAAAACTGTGAAACTGCATCAGTTATCAAAGAAGAGAGGACAAATTAAAAAATTAATTTCTCAATTCACGTGTATGAGTACTCATCTTTTTCTTTTCAGTTGCCTGGAGAAATCAATAAAATCCCAGACCTACAAGAAAACTCAAGAACAAAAAAGATCTACAAAGAAGTTCAAACTTAGTCTCATAAAGGTCTTTGGCATTCTTTGGCTCTGTTTTGTCACAACTTGCAAATTTTTTCAAAAACACAGGCATAAGAATTGCGTACAAAACTTCCAATTCACTTAAAAAACATCTGGTGAAACTCAAAGATAAATTGGATTGTTTTACAAAATCTGGAGTTTACTCCTTGAGTTGTGAGGACTGTGACGCGGTGTACGTTGGCCAGTCGGGGAGAAAGATCTCGGTCAGGGTAAATGAACTTCTAAGTATTGTCAATAAATTCAGAAACACTGACACAACCGAGACTAAATCTGCCTTTGCCACTCACCAAGTTAGCACAGGCCATAATTCCTCATTCCCGAATAACACCACAGTGCTTCATGAATGTTCTAAAGGAAAAAGATTAGACTCACTCGAAAAGTTGGAAATAACAAGAGCTAAAAAGAGCCCGGTTATGACCTGCGTGAACGATGTTTTCAACTTCGAACCCAACTTAATTTTTAACAACTTGTTAATCAACACCACATCACCAGACGCCCAATAATTCTATATGTACTGCATAGCTTAGCGGCTAAGGCAGTGGACTCTTAATTCCGTGGATTGGGGGTTCGAATCCTGAACTATCCGTGATAATGTTATTCTTTTTATTTTTGTATTTTATCCTTATTATGGTTTTTTACTTGTTGGACATTCTGTTTGGATTGAGATAAGCCTCATTGTGACTTGAACCATTGTGAGATGTAGTGTGATGTGTTTTACTTTGTTATTCATGTATTTTAAATTATTGACGCTTTATCCACGTAAGTTTTTTAACAATCGTGTCGTTTGCCATATTTTTTATTAAGGTTCTCTCTTAGATCTGATGATGCTATAATAGGCGAAACACGTGTCACGTTTCTAGCTATTAAAGACTTGAGGACTTAGACTTTGTGTACTTTTACAATTTCCATTGATCTATAAAGAAGTTGGAGTATAATTTGTAATAAGTTGACAAATACTAAATGTAGGCACAAGTTTTATCAGTCGCAGAAATATTTTATCTATTTCAAAAAAATGATAGTAAAATATTTTGTTTCTGCAAATTTCATTCATATAGGAGGAGCCCGTCTTCATTTCCAACATCTGAAAGAAATAAAGAGAAAATAGTTGATTCCTTGACTACTCAAGGTAAAATGTTGGAAAAATAACAGTTCAGGTAGGTACAGTTTTTATATTCTTGTAGAAAACTCTTTCAAAATAATAGAACTAAAAATAAGACTGAGACAACACTCTGGTTAAGTGTGTCATCCCCTTCTTTGGAGAGAACGTTTACGTTGTAAACAACAAAATGTTATTTTTGTTTGCAATATTGCAATAAATCATATTTTCAATTTCACTCAATATTATGATCCAATTAAATATACTTTTAACTTCCATCGAGGTTTTTGAATGTGATTAAAGAAAGTAGCTGCAACTATTACAATGAGTTTATCAAATAATAAACTCATTGCAATAGCTACAATCACTTTCTTTAATCACATTCAAAAGCTTTGGTGATAGTTAGAAGTATATTTGATCGGATAATAAAATTGAAGTGAATGGATAAGAATGATCTATTCCAAACAATAATAACATTTTGTTGTTTAAAACGTAAATTTTCTCCAAAGAAGGAGATGACACACTTTACTCAAATAAATCTTATGTTTAAATGAAGACAAATCCCTCTTCACTGAAATAATGATACATGGTCAAACTAAGGAAAACAGTCTTTTCTTCAAGAAAAACTTATTCTTATTCCAATTGAGAGTTAAGATTGAAAACAAGTATAACAGTGTACCAAAGAGTTATATTGGCTATATGGTTTACTGCATGGTCGTGATGCGGGTTATTCTTGACTGGATAACACCGAAACCAGATATAGAAGAAGATAATTGAACTTATTCCAACCATAAGCTACGATTGAGGAATATAACATGGTGTTGGCTTAAGATATATGCGTATACTTAATATTAGTGGAGCTCTCTTTCCGTGTTCTGACACAGCTTTATTGCCAATTTCATTTCGAAGTAGAAGTGACAAACTGCCGCTTGCCAAACAGAAATCATATGGTATCATCTACATTGAATTTGGTGTTAGCATTACTTTGAACACTTGTTCATCATTGAAGATGGTAGCATATGTTTGCCAAGAGAAAATTTGTCACTTGCACTTCGAAGTGAAAATGAATGTACACTTTATAAACAGTTCTGACCATAAAACTTCGCACCCTCACCAATGCCAATGATGATAGTCCATCGAATTTTCGAGTGTTGCAAAAATACTTGTTAAGGAGGATGCTATTTCTATTTCTAGAGATATATTCAAAGAAGTATGAGTATGGACCAGGAGCGTAAAAATTTAACTGAGACCGCAAATCTGCCCTGTTTATTCAAATGGGCGCGTATCTGCACATTTTCTCAAAAATGAGTTAAAAGCATATACAGACGTTCCTTTATTAGATATCTCCGCATAAGTAGCATAAAAAGGCGTATACGGCTGTGCTATGTCGTTGATTGAATTTTATTCATAAGTTAAAACAGAAATATTCAGTTTTTTTTGTTTTTTCTTAGACAGATACGCCCTTTTGCAAAAACAGGGCAGAAATATTGGGTAAATACCTGTAAATTGAAGCAGGTATAGGTGTATGACGCTTCTGGCCCATATACTTCTTTGAATTAATATCTTCGTCACTTGTACTCACTTTCCAGTAAAGATCAAATACCTAAATATCTTACTGTTTGGTGATTGAATGATGCAGATAATGCACAATAAGCGTGTGGTCTTACAATAATAATAACGTAAATAACATGTTATATTCATTATGCTTATGGCTATTTTGGGCCATTACAATGTCAAAAAACATGAAGCTACCTATAAGAAGATTGAAGATTAGATTAGATTAGACTCAAGACAGAATTATACCAATCCTTGGAAAGCTGAGTCGGCAGATTCAGCAAAATTACCCGTCGAAGTCGAGTCCCTTTCCCATGGTATGAGCATTTTCTATTTTATGACCACTTCTCTGTTGAAATTAAGAATGGCAAAGCTGTGAATATTAGTCAAAATCACAGTGGCTTTATGAGTATTTTCATACAAAAAAATTAGAAAGCTCTCAGTTTTTGTTTTATTTTGTCCAGGATCACGGACACAGGCTGTAGAATGCGGAGAAGAGTTAAAAAGAACTTGCGTATGAGACAACCCATGCATTCATGCCGCTATAGGAGAAGTTATTGGCAATAAAGCACATTGATCAAAATATCACACATATCTCTACACATAATGGACAATCTGCGCCGTTTTTCCACCGTAGAAAAATATCAGGACTATCAAGTACTGATGCCATTAATGTTTAAGAAAACAATCTACGGCCTCTATCAATAATCGATCAAAGAACGCCAATCAACATTCAATATATAGTCATGCTGACGTTGCAGCGGGTATATCTCCTTCTGGGTACCGATTCTGGGACCTATAGAAGGGTCATAACGAGAGAAATAGACGATCACCTACATTTACATCTCCGTTAACTTTCTCTCGATATGACCGTTCTCTGGCGTATCTGACTGTAATGAGAAAAAATGTAGAATTTTTTCTAAAGGCGCGTCCACATCAGGAAATATTTGCGTTGTGTGTGGAATCTAGCACTTGGTAGGTGCGACGGAAACTTTTACGTTGAGCGTCGTGCGTTCCTGCTCAAGAGTGCGAAGTTATGCAGTGTTGTAAGTTAGTCTTCTACGGTCGCGTCCACATTAGTAGATAGGTATTTGCGTTATGTGTTGAATCTAGCATTCGGCACAATTTTTTGCGGCGCATAGGTCCACACAAATTTTTACGGGGTGCGTCAAGCGTCACTGCTCCACAAATGTTTGATGTTATGCAGACGTCCATCAGACCAACACAAATTTGCAGCGAAAATTTGATCTCGGAAAAAAAAACGACAAGCCACGGATCGCGTGCGTTGGATGTGGCGAAAATTTGTGCATGCGTTTGTGTGTGGCAAACACGTCCACATTGGCATAAATTTATGGGATCTGACACATAAAATTTTGGCGAATGCTAAACACAACGCAAATATATACTGATGTAGTGATGTGGACGTGGCTCGAGAATGTGGCGAAAATTTGTGCGTGCGTTTGCATGCGGCGAACACGTCCACATTGGCATAAATTGGTATCTGACACACAAATTTGTGGCGAATGCTACACACAACGCAGATATTTACTGATGTGGACGCGGCTTCAGGGGGGTGCTCAGATTAATGATCAAATTGATTAGAAACATGTGTAGACATAAGATATCAATTCATTCAAAAATAATGAGAACGTTTATAAGGTTATAGAAGAGAAAAACCAAACTAGTAGAGAAGCGACAGCGTCGGTTCCGTTTTTGAATACGCATGACCCAAATGTGTGGTAGAATGTGGCGGGTACATTCTACCACACATTTGGGTCATGCGGTCACCGGCAAACATTTAGTCCGTGAACTTATTAGGTTTTAATTCGACTTATTGACCGAGGCGTATTTTTGATTGACATGATTGGATCGATCGAACTTATTACAAGTGATATGATCCGTATTTGATTAAAAATGGTTTTTTGCGTATTTCCCAAAATTCTCAGGAAAACCCAGGATTAACTGTCCCACATGTCTAAATATGGTATTGCACCCATTTATTTTGAAAATATTATTTGTATGCATTTTCTTATTGGCAATACCAAATGGAAAAAAAATCACATTTTTGGACAAAATTGAGAAACGAAAAGGTTATCGCGTTTTTAATCATCACAAGAGCCAAATCTCCATTCATAATTTGAAATAAAAAAAAATTGGTGAGAACTGTAAAATAGTGTAATTGCATATTTAAACCTGCTTTTTGGTTCTGATCATTTTTTTTTGATAACCATTTTTGATAGGTATTGTCAAAAATGAAGGTCCTCTACTCTTGGGTGAAATTCATATTTTTTGACAATCCTTGTATACGACTGAAAAAAATTGATATCCGATGATTGTATTTTAGATCTTAGAACATGCAGAAGTTTTTATGTAGAATTACTTCTCATAAAATTAATAATAAAAAAGTTGTCACTATGTTTCCAACTTAGTGAGACACACTGAATATGTACTGATTTATTGGAGTTTCCGTCGATTTTGTAAAATGAAAATGAAATTAAGAATGAGAAATAAAGTACAAATGCAGCTATACATTTATTAAAATATTTTCCCAAATGATATAAAAAAATATCCTTTAAATGGCTATAAAAAAATAGTCCATTAAAAATCGAATTTATGTCGAACACCAACTTTTTCTCAGTGTTACCGTGTAGCCAGAGAACATATGCCCACCGTCTATTACCACCAATTTTTTTTTCTCGGTGTTCAACGTGGTAGCGTCGTCAAATGGCTCGGCCGAAAACGGAACACCGACATCAAAGGAGCCGACGAGTTTTGTCGCTTCTCTACTAGTTTGGTTTTTCTCTGGTTATAGCTTACCTATCAACACAAAAAGCTCTTGACAAAGGAATACAAATGCAACGAAACCGTCACAAAATATTAAAGTTTTAAATCACAAAATCAAGTCTTTTTTTCTTAGAAGAAAAAAGATTAATATCTTGACCTATATCTTCATTGATATGTCACGGTGGATAAGTGTGAAGAAACTTTGTTCTGCAGTAGCCACAGATACAGTCAACGTACCAATAATCTTTAACAAATTTTATACATTTGAAAAATAACTTTTGTCACATTTTTTGAGAGCTTCAAATACATTATCGGTGGCATATGAATTTTCTCTATAAAAAGAATCCGTTTTAGAACTGTCGTTCACAATCTGAATGTTCGGCGTACTAGCATTCTGAGTATTCCCAATCATAAAAAAGAAACTTTTAAACGATCCTTCTCATATAACATTGCTCTCTGCATTAATTTATATGTCTCTAGATTTACTTACTTGGTTGGTGAGTTTGAAAAAAGTTTAAAAAGCAAACCACTTTGTCAACAGTGATCTTTGCATTATTTTCTTTATCTTTCTCTACCTCTGTTCCTTCCTTTCCTGTCATCAATTTATATTTCCAATTTAGACCATCTTGTACATCGTGTTTTCTTTTAATAATCATTATTCTTTAGGAATGTGATGGGTTAGGTTAGTTTTAGTGTTTAGTTACTTATTTAAGCATAGGCCGAAACAGCATCCAACACTAGCGTCGGAAAGCTGAAAACGGCCCTTTACTTCATTTGATTAATATCTTAAGATAGTGATACATTTTGTATCAATATGTTCATTTTTTTTAGCTGAAGTAATAAACGTCCTATTATTATTATTATTATTATTATTATTATTATTAATCTGCACCTCGTCCAAAGACTGCATTATTCAAGGACCCAATATGGCGCCAAAATTGTCAAAATGATTTTTAAATGGTTCTGTAAAACTTCAATATCAATAATTAGTTTGAGTCCAATATATCTAAATTATGAAATTTCATGTTGTTAAAGCAAAATATGGTTTTGTGTTTCTTCTAGGTGGGCGCTCCCCCCCTGCGCTCTCCCTGTAAATCCGCCATTGGAGTGATCGAGAGAGGATTGTCTTCGATAATATAGTGAAATTTGCGTTTTCTTTTTTATTCATCAACTATATTTTTGGGCAAGAATTTCGAAAAAACTTTATCGCTGATGACTTTCAAATATTGGGTAGAATACGTACATAAATCCAGGGTGTTTTCAAAGTTGAGTAATTTATTTCAACAGCGTGTGGAACAGTTGTCAAAAAGAAGTTGATATACCAAAAATCACCTATATTAAAGTTTCAAAATAAGATAATAATCATTTTTTAGATATTAGCAACATTTATTTTCAGTAAAATGCAATATCAGTAGTAAACAAATAACGCCAAGTGTTTACATGGCAGTGATCGAAAATATCAAAATCTGTAGTGATTGAAATTATTATTTATACAAATATAATCACTTTTATTTTGCAACTTTTATTTAGGTGATTTTTGTTATATCCACTTCTTTTTTTGACGAGTTCTCCAAGCTGTTGTTACGATTTTTATTCGACAGTCGAAATTTAGCTTAGAAATTAACTAAAAATATATTTTTCTATTTTTGTAAACAAACGATCGACAGTCAACTTTATTCAATTTTGAATAATAAATAAAACTACAAAAACTCACATTTATTGTCAAGATACTCAGAATGATTCACATTCACAGTAAATGATATACTAAACAAGCAGTATTCAACTCTTATGAAAATCAGTTATTTGAAATAAATTAACAATAAATAATTACCAATAAACTAATATAAACAAACATCTGTCAAACTCAGCTGTTGCGACGTCAGTTCTTCTTTTTTGGGTGAACTAATCTTGGCCGCTTCTGGGTCAATGTCATGGTTCATGGTCAAGGCCAATTTCCGAGGACATCTATTTTTAGCTTCGATTCCTGCAGATTCTTCTTTTCCTGAAACAAAGGGTGACCTGTCACTTAAGGGCCATATGTCATGTGTTGGATTTTTAAGGTTATAACAGAGGTTGAGTCTGACCGAGAAAGTCGCATGCCTCTTGGTATTTTTGCCATTTTTCGCCAGAATTTTCCGACCAAACGCTCACTTTTTGGAGACAAAGCTTTACTTGTTCCAATCCATCCATTTGTTGATGATTTTATGTGAGATTTATGGTCCCTAAGCAGGAAAATTCCATTTTTCCACTAGCACGTTGCACGTTGCTAATCACGCTAGGCCACCTGCCAACTTTGGTAAGTTCTCTCCCACAAGCATCTGGAAGACACAAATCTCTTACTGGATTTTTCCGTTGTTTTAGGCCTACTTACTACCTATTAAAAATATCTTCTCTTCTGAATTTGTCCCTTGCTTACCTTTTTGATTGATCGAACCATTTGTGCGATTGACGTCGTTGGACTGACGGAAGCCCCTGACGAAATATTGCGTATTTATCGAAGATAACTGGTTCACGAAGCCCTTGAACCATAGCCCTTTTAGACGTCGAACTGGAAAAGTTAACCCTCATAGTGAAGACGAAATGTTGTGAGTCCTTTCCAATTTTATTTTACCTACATTAATTTGGGGAACACAACTCTGGAACCAGGATAAGTGGACACTGTCCCTTCATTTGTTACGCCACTGCACGGCACGAGATCGTCATCGGTTTCTCGACTGTATTGAACATCAGCCTATACGTATAACGATAGATTAATATTATTGATAAACAAATGACCGATATATTTACTTAAATCGAAATTATTCCCCAGAGTTTGTGAACCACAAATGGCCATTTGAGAGTATTACTGGGTCTTTTCATTTTATTTGATTCACATTGAAGCTATACTTGTAGCTATTTGTGTGCTTATATCGTTCTCCTTTATCTGTATTATCATAATCAGCTTGGAGCATATCGAATGTTTGGGAAATATCAACGTAACTGCGATAGTAATTTTGTGAATAAACATTTTGGTGTGCAGTTAAATTTGGTCTAGTACCTTTGATTTCCCGTTTTGAGTGAGCACATCCATTGGAACCCAGGCTAAAGGGCATAAAACGGGTGGCGTCTTTAGAAAATCGAGTATTTACCCCGACCACTCTCGGCTGAGGATAGCAAACAAGCCTGATCCAATTTCCAATCACTAGCACTTATTAACGTCACTTCAACACTTCACACACTTTTCTAACAGCACAAATTAATTGCTCATATCGCCCCATTTTTCCCAAACATTCTGTTTTAGTCAACATAACCCCGCTTTTCTTTCTGGTAGTGAATATATTTCATTACAAATTGGCGCCCAATTAATCGTGGTTTTCTGGTTTTTACGTTTCCGTTGGGTTGAAGTAGAGTGTACTTGGCAACACTGCTAGGGTCTTAGTCGATGTGGAGAATTTTGGATTGTTGAGATTGATATTTTTGTTTAAGTTTCTTTTTTGTTTTGGTTTGGAACTGACTTGTGTTGTTTGTTTCACCTCATTTCGAGTCATCATGTTGATGCAAGTGCATTCAGTGACTCTCATAGCTTCTTCTTAGTCAAGATAAATTCAGTTTATTTGCGTAGAGCTGTTTTTTTTTGAGGTTTTGAGACAAAATTCCAAGTGTAGCTCGTTTCATTAGGTGTTGTTTTGTTTGCTAACCTAAATTCGTTTCCTTTTTAATTAATTAGTTTTGGTTAGAGCATTTTTTTTGCTCTCTATTGCTGTGGGCAACGCTTCTTTGCGCTTTGGTTATTTTTTTATTTTTTTTTGTTTTTTTTGGCGAGGGTCGGGTTTTCCCTTGTCATCCTTCTTTGAGATTTCAAAGTTGAAATTATTTTTTTTTTCTTTCCTTGAACCACTGAACGGTTTAATTATTACTTTATTTTTTTTTTGTATTAAAACTTATACAAATATAATTATGGCTAATATGGAAGTGAATCTACTTGGACACGAAGAATTAAAATATGAGCTTTCAATCCGCGCTTTACCAACAAGTGGAACTTTTGCACAGAAACGATCATCTTTAAGAGAAGTCCTCAAATTGGAACGTGATGGAATTGTTCTTGCTCCAAAAACAACTAGCTATGAACCGGAAAGTGAATTGTGTCTTTGTAAAGCTAGATTGTATTCTATTGAAAGAGATATACAGAGATTTGATTTTTCAAATAAAGATAATGAGCTCAAGAAACTGCATACTTTCTTGGCGCATACAAGAGCCAGACTTGAACGAATTTTTCCAGAGCCTGGAGTTAATCGATTTTTGAAAGAGACTCTTATTACCAGAACTGCTGAATTACTTGGACAATTAGAGCGTCTTCGTCTAGGACAAAGTTCGACTGGTCTCGACCAACAACCAGCAAGTTTAACTACAGTTCAGACCTCGACTTCGAATACTTTCACGGATGCTGAGGGTTCAGAAACAACAACAACGAATGATTTAATTGACTTGGATGAAACGGAATCTCCTTCAGTAGTATTCGTGACTGAATCTGAACCACGTCAACAGTTTGCCCAGAATCTTCTGTATCAATCAGCAATCAATAAACCTCCAGTTATTCAAGCATCATCAAATCAACCATTGGACTTAAGCCATCATCTTTCGAACCAATCAAACTCCCGACCTCAAATGACATCATTGTTGGACATGCCAAACATTGAAACTCCTGCATCAGTCCACCAGCAATTTCACTCGCAGTTTCCTAATCATCGAGTTACATATCAACCAAATATTTACAGAGATACATATTATCAGCATCATGTACCAGTCTCAGATGGATTTTCTGGCTACCCCATCCAGGAAAACTCAGCTCATCAAATGAATCAATTTTCTTCTTCAAATGAATCTCGTAGAACTACTCAGGTTAGGTTTGCTGATCCAATAGCAGATAGCTCTAGACTTGCTCAGATGAATACAACCCTTCGTGACACAACTCTCAATCATCCAGAGGTATATGAGGGTTTTCACGATCGGTTGAATAACCTTCAGTTTTCTCCAGGAAGGAGCAGACTATACACACCAACTCGTTCTCAGTATTCTTACAAAAATCCCGAAGTTGGACGTTGGAACTTGACATATGATGGACAGTCTAGCCTCAACGATTTCTTGGAGAGGTTGGAAGAACTTCGTCTATCCCGAGGTGTATCTACGGAGCAACTCTTGCGCTCTGCTCCTGAGTTGCTCACCAAGGATGCTCTATTGTGGTATCGAACCAGACGTTTTTACAGTTGGGAGGACCTCATCAACCAACTTAGAGAAGCTTTCGAACCGTACGACTATGAAACTGGGTTATGGGATGAAATTCGACGCCGAACACAGGGTGGACATGAACGTGTGGTTAGCTTTGTGGTGGCCATGGAAAATCTTTTTAGAAGATTGCCAACCTTACCTTCGGATGATTGTCGCCTCCAAATAATACGTCGGAACCTCCTTCCATACATCCAATCTCGTCTAGCAACACATCATATCTCAACTCTAGAAGAACTTCTCAGATTGAGTCGTGCCGTCGAAGAAACGGAGATTAGAGTTCAGCGTTTTGCACCGCCTCCTACTAACTACAGGACTTTGTTGGAACCACAACTAGCTTATCGTAAGCCAGCCACAATCTCAGCCATCGACGTAGATGAACCATCAGGCTCAAGAAATGACAATTTTCTGAATCCAACAAACATAGAAATTGATGCCGTGAGAACTGATAGCAGACTATTGTGCTGGAATTGCAAGGAATCGGGTCATCGATTCAACAAATGCAACAAGCCTCGTCGAGTATTTTGTTTCAAGTGTGGAACCGATGGTGTAACCTCCAAGAACTGTCCCAAATGCTTAAAAAACGACCAGACCGTAAGCTAGATGGCCGACTGTCTTACGTTCCTTCTTCTGCGGCCCATCAGTTTGACGTCTCTGCTCGTGCAACTGTACTTTTGGACTATATTTTGTCTCACGCTAAGGGAGATCAGCGACCTTATTTAGAGGTAACAGTTTTTGGAAAGCAGATTTTGGGTTTGCTTGATAGTGGCTCAACCCGCACTATTCTTGGCTCGTCTGGATGGAAAATGTTGAAAACTGTATGTTCTTTGGATTCTACTGTCAGGACAAGCTGCGTAGTGGCAAATGGAGGATCATGCGAAAGTATAGGTGAAGTAACCATTCCCTTTACCCTTCGAGACAAAGTTGTTGTTCTCAATGTATTAGTTGTTCCTTCTCTTCATCATACACTCATTTTGGGAATAGATTTTTGGGCAAGAATAGGTATTATACCCGATTTACATGCTAACGAGTGGCAGTTTGGACGAGAACCGGAAATTACTGCTAAAGTATGTGCTATCCAGCCCCTGGAGTCTTTGACACCTGACCAGAAAAATACTCTTAGCAAGCTTGTAGAAGAGACCTTTTCAACCATGAATAGCCGGTTAGGGTGCACAGATTTAGTTGAGTTGACCATCAAGACAGACTCCCAGCCAATTAAACAAAGGTATTACCCTCTTTCGCCTACACTACAACAACAGGTTGAGATTGAGTTGGATGAGATGCTCAAGAATGATATCATTGAGCCATCGAACTCACCTTGGTCATCGCCTATCGTGATGATCAAAAAGAAGTCCGGTAGCTGGCGTTTTTGTGTGGACTATCGTCAACTGAATCGAGTAACAGTTCCTGATGCCTATCCGATTCCCTACGTAAGCACAACCTTGGACAAGCTTCGAGACGCAACATATCTCAGCACCTTAGATATTAAATCGGCATATTGGCAAATTTCCGTTTCCAAAGGATCACGACCTCTTACCGCTTTCACAGTGCCCCGAAGAGGATTGTTTCAGTTTAAGAGGATGCCATTCGGTTTGACGAATGCTCCTGCTGTGTGGCAAAGATTAATTGACCGTATCGTTGGTGTTGATTTGGACCCTTACGTTTTTGTATATTTAGATGACGTAATCATCTGTACATCAAGTTTCGAGAAGCACATCGAAGTTCTCAAGGAAGTCATCCATCGTCTTACATCCGCAGGCCTAACTCTAAATAAGGAGAAATGTAACTTCTGTAAACCCGAGTTGAAATATTTGGGTTACGTGGTCAATAAGAATGGACTTCTTGTAGATCCAGATAAGGTGAATGCCATTGTCCAGATTCCTCCTCCCAAGAACGTCAAAGAAGTTAGACGTATAGTCGGTTTAGCTTCGTGGTACAGGAGATTTGTTCCTAATTTTTCTACCCTTATGGCACCTATGACGAATCTTACTCGGAAGAACGTGAAGTTTGATTGGAACTCAGCTTGTGAAGATGCTTTCAACGCAGTAAAGGAAAACTTAATAAAGGCTCCCGTCCTCTCATGTCCAGACTTCAAGAAGCCATTTGTCATACAGTGTGACGCCTCTGACTATGGTTTGGGTGCTGTGCTCACACAAATCGAGGGAGATGAGGAACATGTCGTGTGTTATCTCAGCAGGTCCTTAACTAAGAGTGAACGCAAATACTCCACTACTGAGAAGGAATGCCTTGCGGTGTTATTTGCAATTGAAAAACTTAGACCTTATGTGGAAGGAAGTAAATTCACAATCATCACGGATCACTACTGTTTGAAGTGGTTGAATTCGATCAAAGATCCTGTTGGTCGAATAGCAAGATGGGCGATCAGACTCCAACAATACGATTACGAAATCATCCATCGTAAGGGCAAAGACAACGTAGTTCCTGATGCACTTTCCCGTTCTGTTCCTGCAGTTGACTCTTTATTTTCAAGTTCTGTTCCAGCTTTTTCTATGTCAACGACTACAGACCAATGGTACCAAAATATGTGTGGCAAAGTTACTGAAGATCCTTCAAAGTATCCACTTTGGAATGTGGAAGACGGAAAACTCTATAAACGATGCCGTTCAACCTATCCAGATCTACTCAATCCAGAGGATAATTGGCTATTTGTGATACCGAGACACAACAGATCTTCTGTGATCAAAGAACATCACGATCCACCCACTTGTGGTCACTTGGGTGTACTAAAAACTGTTTCCCGCATTTCTCAACGTTTCTACTGGCCAAATATGAGAAACGACGTGGCTAGATATATCCGGAGATGTAAGATCTGTTTGGAAGCCAAACCCGAACAGAAAGCCCCTATCGGAAAAATGCTTAGTGCTCAACCAACATGTTCCAGGCCATGGCAGATCATAAGCATTGATTTGGTGGGTCCCTTACCTCGATCGTCATCAGGATATAGTTTTATTTTCTCAGTCTGCGATGTGTTTAGCAAATACGTTTTATTCTTTCCTTTACGAAAAGCTACAGCTTCAGCAATCTGTCGCAGCATTGAAAACGACGTTATCTTAATTCATGGAGCCCCTGAAAAAGTCATCGCCGATAACGGTAAACAGTTTAGGAGTAATTGTTTCCAGGATCTTATGAAGCAGTATGGAGTAGCAATACAGTATACCGCTAACTATCATCCTCAAGCGAACCCCGTCGAGAGAGTGCATCGAGTCCTTAAGACTATGCTTTCTTGTTACGTCCAGGAAGATCATACCAAGTGGGATACATATCTGTCTAAAATTGGATGTGCTATAAGATCAGCTCGTCACGATGTCACAGGACATACACCCAATTTCATCGTGTATGGACGTGAGACAAAATTTCCAGCAGGACCAGACCAACCAACTGTTACTGTCGACCATGATACTCCACTTGATCTGGAAACAAGATCAAAAGCTCTCAGTGACCTTTTCAAAGACGTACAAGCCAAACTGAAGAAAGCATATGAGAGTTCGAAGCACAAGTATGATTTGAGAAGAAGGCACGAAGGTTTTCAACTCCATCAACAAGTTTATCGGAGAAATTTCACGATCTCGGACGCCTCGAAGCATTTCACATCCAAGCTCAACCGAAAATATGCAGGACCTTTTGTCATCAATAAGATCTTATCGCCATGGACGTATGAAATCGTCGATCTTGATGGACGAAAAGTTGGTGTATATGCTGCCAAAGATCTAAAAGCTCATCCTCCAGATCACGCCATCTAGCCAAATTTTCTTTTAACTTTTTTTCTCAATTACCTAACCCTTAGTATTCTAGTGTATTCATCTTATATTTTTGTTTAAATACGTTTTCTCCTTTTGTTGTCGTACAGTATTCTATCTCCGTTTAGAATGGAAAAGTTTTGTCAAACTTTTTATTCTAAGGAGGGGAGATGTTGTTACGATTTTTATTCGACAGTCGAAATTTAGCTTAGAAATTAACTAAAAATATATTTTTCTATTTTTGTAAACAAACGATCGACAGTCAACTTTATTCAATTTTGAATAATAAATAAAACTACAAAAACTCACATTTATTGTCAAGATACTCAGAATGATTCACATTCACAGTAAATGATATACTAAACAAGCAGTATTCAACTCTTATGAAAATCAGTTATTTGAAATAAATTAACAATAAATAATTACCAATAAACTAATATAAACAAACATCTGTCAAACTCAGCTGTTGCGACGTCAGTTCTTCTTTTTTGGGTGAACTAATCTTGGCCGCTTCTGGGTCAATGTCATGGTTCATGGTCAAGGCCAATTTCCGAGGACATCTATTTTTAGCTTCGATTCCTGCAGATTCTTCTTTTCCTGAAACAAAGGGTGACCTGTCACTTAAGGGCCATATGTCATGTGTTGGATTTTTAAGGTTATAACAGAGGTTGAGTCTGACCGAGAAAGTCGCATGCCTCTTGGTATTTTTGCCATTTTTCGCCAGAATTTTCCGACCAAACGCTCACTTTTTGGAGACAAAGCTTTACTTGTTCCAATCCATCCATTTGTTGATGATTTTATGTGAGATTTATGGTCCCTAAGCAGGAAAATTCCATTTTTCCACTAGCACGTTGCACGTTGCTAATCACGCTAGGCCACCTGCCAACTTTGGTAAGTTCTCTCCCACAAGCATCTGGAAGACACAAATCTCTTACTGGATTTTTCCGTTGTTTTAGGCCTACTTACTACCTATTAAAAATATCTTCTCTTCTGAATTTGTCCCTTGCTTACCTTTTTGATTGATCGAACCATTTGTGCGATTGACGTCGTTGGACTGACGGAAGCCCCTGACGAAATATTGCGTATTTATCGAAGATAACTGGTTCACGAAGCCCTTGAACCATAGCCCTTTTAGACGTCGAACTGGAAAAGTTAACCCTCATAGTGAAGACGAAATGTTGTGAGTCCTTTCCAATTTTATTTTACCTACATTAATTTGGGGAACACAACTCTGGAACCAGGATAAGTGGACACTGTCCCTTCATTTGTTACGCCACTGCACGGCACGAGATCGTCATCGGTTTCTCGACTGTATTGAACATCAGCCTATACGTATAACGATAGATTAATATTATTGATAAACAAATGACCGATATATTTACTTAAATCGAAATTATTCCCCAGAGTTTGTGAACCACAAATGGCCATTTGAGAGTATTACTGGGTCTTTTCATTTTATTTGATTCACATTGAAGCTATACTTGTAGCTATTTGTGTGCTTATATCGTTCTCCTTTATCTGTATTATCATAATCAGCTTGGAGCATATCGAATGTTTGGGAAATATCAACGTAACTGCGATAGTAATTTTGTGAATAAACATTTTGGTGTGCAGTTAAATTTGGTCTAGTACCTTTGATTTCCCGTTTTGAGTGAGCACATCCATTGGAACCCAGGCTAAAGGGCATAAAACGGGTGGCGTCTTTAGAAAATCGAGTATTTACCACTCTCGGCTGAGGATAGCAAACAAGCCTGATCCAATTTCCAATCACTAGCACTTATTAACGTCACTTCAACACTTCACACACTTTTCTAACAGCACAAATTAATTGCTCATATCGCCCCATTTTTCCCAAACATTCTGTTTTAGTCAACATAACCCCGCTTTTCTTTCTGGTAGTGAATATATTTCATTACACTGTTAAAATAAATGACTAAACTTTGAAAACACTCAACATATAAAATTTCAAGTCATTTGAAAATGTATGTAAATTGTCCATTATCATATCTCATTTTCATCCACAAACAGATTTCCAATATAAACCATCATCATGATCTACCTACATACCTATAACTTGCATGCGGAAAAAGAGATATATTGTGCACATGCGCTTATAAAGCCAACGTGGGCAGAACCTTTGATTATTTTTGTGATCAATAAAAACTACACTTCCTCGCCAATGGACAATTTGCACATTTTTTGGAAATATGAAAAATATAAGGATTAGTGAGTACTGATGCCATTGCCATTGATGTTTGAACAATCAACCTACGACCTCTATTAATGTAGTAATCCCCGATTAAAGAGCGCCAATCAACATCCACTACGTCACAGAATACATTATCTATTTCCGTCTGGCGTATTGACTGAGAGCTTTCTCGGTAGGGTAATATGGCCCCTTCCCGTTCTCAATCATACAGTAAAATTTGCGTTATCTTTTTTATTTATTTAGTATATTTTTGGGTATTTTTTGGAAGAAAAATCGCTGATGACTTTCTAATATTGTCTAGAATACATATATAAAAATTCAAGTCATTTGAAAATGAATGCAAATTGTCCATTTAATCAATCAATCAAAACATGCTTTATTATGCAGAATACAATATTTAATTATTGTATCAAACACAAAGCGTAAAAAAAACGTGGTCTCAGAATCTTATGTGCCAAAAGGTAAATAGATAAACTGTGTATGTATAGGTATGCCAACAAAATATACATCGAGATAAAGTAAAGAAAAAAAAAAAGTCGACAAGAAATATAAAACCAAAAAAAAAAGAACGAAGATTTTACAAACATTTTCAAATAATGAATGGCAGAACTCTTATTATCGAAAAAATACTCGTCGAAATCATGATAAAGACTTGTTTTTAAATTGTTAACAGATGGAGAAGTTTGAGCAAATCCCCCCACAACATGCACATCATTTATTTTTACACATATATAAATAGTTTCCAATTAATAATATTGAAAATAGCCATTACAAGGTAATGTGATGTGAACATGTGGAAAAAACATTTTTATAAATGGTAAATGGAATGGTTGCAAAATATACCACGAACTACGAATCAAGAATGTGAAAAAATACATAGGTGGTGACATGGTGAGAAAGAGGTTTAAACAATATTTTCTCTCAACATGCACAGGGTGAAAATTTTCAAAATATTCCTTGAACTGATGATAGTCTTGGATCATATATTATTGTGATATTTTTCGCTATAGAAAACACTTGTCCAGCTTTAATTTATTTATTTTGAGTCACTATGTACAGCATTCACTATTCGAAAACAATTTATATTGCAATCGCAGCGTATTTATGTTTTAACGATTTAACTACTACTTCAAATGGCGGACCTCATTATACAGGGTTATTCACGTTATTCGACACGAAACATTATGGCTGAAGTATCTGATTTTGAAGCGGTTTTTTTTTCTGGATGGATAGGGACCCCTCAAGGTTACATTTTAAAAATATTTTCCTGTTATACAGGGTGTCCCTAAAACACGAAACTTATCAAAGTTGTATTTTTTTAAATGGAATACCTTGTATATTATTTCATTTTTGGTTTGTATGATCAAAATTAAGGTAAGTTTGATTGAGGCTTAATACACCTGAACCTTATGGTTTTTGAAATATCTTCAATTTTGCGAAAATGTAGTATTCATTTTAATGCTTAATTTCTCGGCTGTTGTTTTCTTTTTTTTTACCAAATCAATAATCAAGTCTACCAATTGATCAAGTTTGAAGTCACACTTATACAGAGTGTCTAAAAATTATGGTTAAATAATCAATATCTTTAAACGGTATTAGCTTGTTTAATTTAAATGTGATACCCTGAATTTTATGTCAACAACAGATGTAGAATTCAATTATCTATCAATTATTATCATACGTTCCTATAGCTAACTTCTCACGTTTTCAAGTAAAGCGAAGAAAAAGGAAAAAAATGGGTTTCTCATTAACACCAACAGATGGAGATGCCGTCTCCAAACCCTCGTTAGGAACATTATTTCACCTATGGTATTTTGACAACTTCTATCATTATTTCCTTGAAGTTGTCAGTTATTAATTAATATTTTCAATCACTAATCGATATTTTGCGCAATTTGGTTTTGACTTATATGGGGATTTTCGATTACGGAGGTGATCACCGCAAATTGAGTATCTTCATTTCCAGTCACAGGTTTCCTTTTGATGGGTTTTTCATACTGAACACTTCCAGTTTCTCTAAATTGTGTTAACAGTCTCTCAAATACTGCCTTATTTGGATGGTTTCTGTTTGGAAATCTTTCAGAGTAAACTCTTGATGCTAAGAGGTAGTTTTGATGGCATTCTCCCAGTATAAAAATCATGTCGATCCGTTCTTCTTTTGGATGAATTAGCATTTTTTCTACAAAGATCACAAGCTATTGCTAGCACTTATAGAACGATCAGTAATTGAAAATATTAGTTAATAACTGACAACTTTAAGGAAATAATAATAAACGTTGTCAAAATACCACAGGTGAAATAATGTTCCTAACGAGGGTTTGGAGACGGCATCTCCATCTATTGGTGTTAATGAGAAACTTATTTTTTTTCTTTTTCTTCGCTTTACTTGAAAACGTGAGAAGTTAGCTATAGGAACGTATGATAATAATTGATAGATAATTAAATTCTACATCTGTTGTTGACATAAAATACAGGATATCCCATTTAAATTAAACAAGCTATTACCGTTTAAAGATATTGATTATTTAACCATAATTTTTAGACACCCTGTATAAGTTAATAAAAGTTTCATAACTGTGACATCAAACTTGATCAATTGGTAGACTTGATTATCAATTTGGTTAAGAAAAAGAAAACAACAGCTGAGAAATTAAGCATTAAAATGAATACTACATTTTCGCAAGATTGAAGATATTTCAAAAACCATAAGGTTTAGGTGTATTAAACCTCGATCAAACTTACCTTAATTTTGATCATGCATACCAAAAATAAAATAATATACAAGGTATTCCATTTAAAAAAATACAACTTTGATACGTTTCGTGTTTTAGGGACACCCTCTATTACATGAAAATATTTTTAAAATGTAGCCCTAAAGGGTCCTTATCCATTAGGAAAAAAAATTTTTTTTGAAATTAGATACTTCACCCATAATGTTTCGTGTCGAATAACGTGAATAACCCTGTATAGCATATAACGATTCTTTACTTTACCACGAGCCCATACCAAAATTGGTCTCTTCTATTGGTTGATTTGAATATGGCGGCACATATTTCAGATTCAAATTCAAAGCGATTATTGACAGCTGATGCAGATGTTCATGGCTGTTTCGCGTTTGAGTTTGAAGTTGCTTCTTCAACAATGCCTGTGCAAGTGATCAGTGGAAATTATATGTCGACGAAATTTATTGATGTATTATGCATTGAAGAAAGCCTTCAGAATAAATAAGTGTCAGTGCGTAGCCTTATTTCAAAATAATATAATGTGTATCAGTCGATTATTTGCATTGAAATGATGATTAGAGAAGAACTTAGAGATCCATAGACATTTGATCATTTGGTTACCTTTTCACCCGTATAAAATACTTGAATACCTGCTAGAATCATACGTAATTCTTTTTACTTGAATCACAATAATTACATACACCTGAACTAAATTATTGTAAACATGATTCATTATTTTCTAATACCCGTATTGCTCAATTGATTTAATTCATTTGTCATTGTGATTTAAACTCGGATTGAAATAGATAGCTACATTACACAGCATTTATTTAAACTCAAAATAAGAAATATGAGCCAAATCTCTTCCAAATAAGTAGATAGAGTTTTGAGAAAAGTACGAATAAAAAAAACTTCAAAATTCAAGCTTTATCCCAAAAATAGGTCAAATTAGTTAGGTACCTAACACACACATCTCCAATAGTCTTGGACCCCCCATGTTTTTTCCCCATTTCTACAGATATTCAAATTCTGGCCACATTAATAGATATTCTATTCATTTTTCCAGTTTAGGTGCTAAAAGTCATTTTTTTTGTTAAAAAGTCGCGTCATTGTGCCTTTTTGACCTCTTAAAGAAAAAAAGCCACACCTGACGGTTTTTCAAAGTGGTTTTAGAAAAAAGTGGATAACTTCATTCGAGAGGTAAAAACTATACCGATCCTGAAAATTACACTAAGATTGAACTTTTGATAGACTAGATATGCAATTTGAAAGATGTCAAAAATTGCTTAAAATTGGCATTTTTGGCTAAAAGCTTGAGAAATTTATTCTTTTTAGCGACTTCAAAACGGCATATCTGGGCTATAAAATTGTCAATCGTAAAGTGTAATTTTTAGGATCGGTATAATTTTTGCCCCTCTTTATTCGAATGGCTAGTTATCCATTTTTTTTATAGAATCACTTTGAAAAACCGTCAAGATTGGCTTTTTTTTTCTTTCATAGGTCAAAAAGGCACAATGACTTTTCAACAAAAACAAAGTCTAAGGACCTAAACTGGGAAAAAGAATAGAGTACTTATTTATGTTACCAGATTTTTATATCTCTAGGAATGGGCAAAAACACCTTTTGGAGGTGTGTGTAGTTTCTGAAATATTCAATGGAATGGATTCGAGCGATTTTCATAGTTTGTCGTGTATCCGGGTAGATATCCCGTAAAATAACAGAAATTTAGGAACAAATATAATATTATTGCTGAGCACAAAAGCTGCCACCTGCACCCAAATCAAGTCGAAAAATCTAGTTGATTGTTGATAACAGCAATGTCTTTTTTTTTATTCCACCCCGATTAGCGAAATATTCGGTTGTCAGATGTATCCGATCACCGCCTTTATCCGTAAAATAGTAGGTGGGTGATCCACCCCGAAATTCACCCACATATTATTTGCGGTATCCACTAGTCACTGAATCCACTATAAATACCTACCATAGAAAAGAGAATTATCTTTTTTCTATGATACCTACTTAACAACTTAACCCACCTCAAATAAAATGAGTACAGATCAGTTACATCAAAATACAGGTACCTAAGGGTAGTCGAAAAAAAGAATAGCCTTTCCGGAAGTCAATAATGCAGAATTAATAATATTGTTATTTTATTTAAAACAAAATAAAAAGTGTGTTTGCTCAAGAATAAATAATGCATTCTTTTGTAATGATTATAAGTAGCAATCGGCAATCAGCCAGCTGATCAGCCGTGATTTAACTGATTTGCGGGTTGCCTATAGCACGTGAATGTTTGTAGACGATCCAACCAATAGGAAGACCGATTTAGGTATGGGCTCGTGGTAAGGTAAAGAATCGTTATATGCCATTCCTCCTCGTGAAATTGCCCGAATACCACCGTATTGTATAGAACAATGTAGAATATAGTAAAAATCTGCTCCGCACTCTGGTTTTGCTAGAATGTACCAGAAGGTACAAATCGATTCTACACATTGTGGTGGCTGGCGCATCCACCAACTTTGGTCCGGTGAACACATGTTTCTTCACATTACACTAACAGATAGTATGAAAATGTGACGAAACTCGTCAAGTTAAGCTGCGTCCACATCAGTGAATATTTGCGTCCTGTGTAGCATTCGAAACAAATTTGTGTCAGATACAAATTTTTGTGAGTGTGGACGTGTGTTCGCCGCATACAAACTCACGCAAAAATTTTCGCCACATTAAACGCACACGACCCGTGACTTTTTGTTTTTTTTTTCGGGATCACACGGATATGCGCCACAGATTTGTTCTAGGGTGGACGTCTGCATAACATCACACACTTGTCGTGGAGGTGGAGCAGGGACGCACGACGCACAACGTGAAAATTTGTGCAGGCCTGTGCGACGCAAATAATTGTGCCGAATGCTAGATTCAACTCACAACGCAAATATTCACTAATGTGGACGCAGCTTTAGATATGAAAGGACAAGGGGGGCACCTTTCTAGTTATCTTTTGAATTTTATATTTCACTCTCTACCCCAGCGTAACTATCTGAAATTTTAATCAGCAAACCTTCAATTAAGCCAAAATTTTCCAAATCTTCACGCAATTCTGGATAGCTTACTTCACTATTTTGATTTTTTTGTCAAAATTCAAGTACATAACCGCACAAATGAAATGTATTTAATCTAACAATATATTCCAGTGAAATAATTCAATTTTTCTTAATAAATCGACCATATATTATACCCACGTCCTGAAAGGAATGATAGGTAAGGAAAGTAATGTCATATCCTCTTAACCCAACCTAACCTATATTGATCATCACTTTATAAACTGTCAAAAATGGTTTCCGTTTTATCTCACGATGGTTTTGGGACGTTTCCCACTCTGTTATGCGATAAACATACATATTTCTAAGGCCTGTATTCACCGTTCGTACTTGAACTCGTTTATGATTTGACGGCGTTCAAATTCAAGATTTCGTACGCAAAATCTGCTATTTAAACGCCGCGCAGTCAAACCTTGAACGCATTCAAGTATGAACGGAGAATACGGGCCTAAGGTATTCTTCTTTATGCTACACCTTTTACACTTTTCACACTTTTCGGTGTAAAATTTGACAGGCGACCATATGGTCCATATACCTGGTTTCATATTGTGACGAAACATTGTTCAGTAAATGGTGAAGGCGCCGAATCGATTGGCTTCTGGTACATTCTAGCGAGGCTAGATGGCGTCGAATATTCTTCGCTTTTCTAAAAATCTCTGGAATGTTCTTTCAATCCTGAATACAATGAGATTCGTCATTTTAGTTAGTTTAGTTCTGAATACGACGTGCAATATTGTCACGATAGGCGTAGATTGGGCCTTCGACTGGACCCTCACCTATCGTGCGCTAGGAATGTAGTTGTCAGATGGAAGGAAAACTCCAGGAGGTTCCGAATAATCTTCTATATATTTGCTTCAACAGTTAATTACACCTACCCAAGTAATATAGGAACGAGCATGGTAACGTACGGCCCCAATCGCGTATGTTTAATAGTACGTCCCTGAAGGGGTTATAACTTCCCACTGACTGAGTAAAACAACTAGTTGAGCTACAAGTCAAAGATTAACAGTGACTGTACGCTTCGTTGGTAGTTAGTACGATGACTAGGCGGAGTTTTGGCCAAAGATTAACAGTGGCTACACGCTTCGTCGGTGGATAGTAGGTTTGAGTCAGAAGATGCTTCTGACTGCTTTCCGTAACGCTCCGGACCCATACTTATATCTGCGAAACTGCCGACTGCGTGCAATTTGCAAACTCGGTCAAGCGTCGTTCATGGTAAAATCACCATTGAGCCGATTCACTCAGTCTACACTCGATCCATTGATCAATTAATTTGACATATGCCCCCTCCCCAATAGCATTGGCCTCCAATGCTTAAAAAAAAAGAAAGAAAAACATGCTCGTCCCTTACAAAATTTCTCTAAAACTATATGCCCTATATTCTTGCTCCGGTCCTGTGCTTCTCATCGAAGCCTTGTACTATTCAGCGTGCTGAGTACGGTCCTGCCTGACGTGGTCCGCCGCTGGTGATTGCTGACTCTGCAAAGATGGTTGGTCTTTGTGTCGTCATTGCGGCTTGACCATGAAATTGCAGTATTACAGGTTACAGGGTGATTCCACAGGAGATACCGGGTGCCCCTGCTCAATCCAGGACAATGTATTCCTGTGGTGTCCTGATGTTTCTGTTTAGCGGGATCCGTACTCTTCAAGGACCGGTAGCAGCCTTTGTGTAATACCTACATGAAAAAGACCAAAATTAATTAATTAATATCAAGCATACCAGTAGATCTAGATATATTAAAAGTCTTACACCATACATATTCAACTATTTTTATAACGGCGTGTCAAATTACGCTGATTCCGTTTCGGGTTTATGTCTTGGCTGAATATTATGGCTGATTATGACTCGAACTGAAAAGCGTTTGATTTGTCCCAGTTGAAGTAGTTTCTGTGGTGTGATTTGTTTCTTTGTGCCCCAGGATTCCAGGATCGATAATGGTGAGTTGGTTTGTCGATTTTTCTGTAACATTATTGATAAATTTTGAATAGGAGACATATGATAATTTTATAAAAAATATTGGAACAGAGATGGACGTTATTGCGTCATGATGACGATATAGGGTTAAACACGAACGATTGGGGGGTCGTTCATGCTGCTGGTAGCGTGTGTGTTATTGTCAACCCTCTTCTTCACTGAACCGGGGTAAGTAGCATAATATTGTCTTATTGAAATTTACAGTGCCCGTGATATGACGCGTTTTTCCGTTTATAGGTAGAAAGTGCATTCTGCTATGGGAGTTCATAACATTTGGAGGCTTCGAGGCTATAGTTACTGGGCGGCAGTTCCGGGGTTGGTTAGCTTGGCAATCGGTTCGGAGTGGATGGCTCAGTGATGCTCATCGGTATGTGTCGGTTTTTGCTTACTATTATCTTCTATTATTTATCAGTCTTTTCCTTCCATATTTTTAGAGGTGTTCGCTACGTTATTTACTCTTCTATGCTACTTATATCTTAAGTTCTCCTTACTAGCCCTTTCATTCCTCTTCTTCTTCTTCACTACTGAAATATTCCTCGTCTACTCCATCTTCATTTTCGTCTTCTTCTACTAGTTCCTGTATTGGCGTTTCTTCTATTGGAGCTTCTTCCGTCCAGGGATCGTTATATGGCAACATCCTGCTTACATGTACTGTGTCCGTCTTCGATTTGCCTCCAATCCTTTTCACTTCATAATCAACTTTCCCCATCTTTCTTGTTACTTCGTAAGGCCCAAACCATCTTAGTAGGAGTTTCTCGCTTCTTCCTACTTTTCTCACGGGAATAAAAACCTTCACCTTATCGCCAGCTTCAAATTGTAGGTCTCTGTGTTTTTTGTCAAAACACGCCTTGTCACTCTTCTGTCTCCTTTGAATATTCTCCGCTGCCACTGCTCTTATCGCCAATGCTTTTTCTCGAAGTTTCAGTGCGTCTGTTGAAGAGTTGTTGTCCAAGAGTCCTGCTTCTGGCGGTAGTGTAGGTTCTCTTGCGAAGGTAAGCATAAACGAGCTGAATTTTGTTGTATCTTGAATGGCAGTGTTATATGCAAAGGTGACAAAAGGCACGTAACTGCACCAGTTAGTCTGCTCTGTATTGCAATACATTGCTAGCATATCGGCCATGGTTTTATCCAGACGTTCGGTCAATCTATTGCAACAGGGATGATTAGCTGTGGTGAACTGTCTTCTTACGCCCATAATTTGTGTGAGTTCCTTCACTAGCTCTGATTGGAACCCTTTTCCTCTGTCGCTCAGAATTGTCCTTGGTGCCCCGTGAATGAGAATGACTTTTTCCAGAATAAATTGCGCGACTGCCTCTGCTTTTCCGTTTGGTAAAGCGGCTGTTATTGCATACCTAGACGCGTAGTCAGTTGTAACCACTATCATCGTCTTTCCCTTGTTACTTCTTCGTAAAGGCCCTTATGAGTCAATACCTATTTTGTCAAAAATTGTTTCCACGGGAATTGGCTGTAGGAAACCAGGGGGTTTTCTGTAGGGCTGGCCTTTCCTAGCTTGGCAGTCAACGCAACCTTTCACGTATTTCTCAACATCCTCAGCCATCCCAGTCCAGTAGAATGTATTCTTGACCTTGTCCAGAGTCTTACTTAGTCCCAGGTGACCACAGGTTGGTGCAGCGTGCAATTCCCACATTATCTTTTTTTTCATGGACCTCGGTACTACAAGCAGGTATTCTACATTTTCCCGACCTGTGTTGACTTTGTACAGGCAGTCATCTCCTAGTCTAAAGTTTCTGGCGCGTCTTCTGAGGGCTATTGGTGAGTTGTCTGGATTTGTGATGGTTTGCATAAGCATTCGAAGTTCTGGATCCTTGATTTGTAGCTCGGGTATTTCCTGACTTCTGATGGCGAAGGTGGGGACTTCATTTTGATTTTTGATCTCCTGTTCATCTGCTGGGGGTAATACTGGGTTTCGTGACAAGCAATCAGCGTCCATGTGGGTCTTTCCAGACTTATAAAGGACCTTATAATCGAACTTAGCGATTTTTAAAGCCCATCTTGCTAGACGCCGATTGTTATCTTTGATGGAGTCCAGCCAGCATAACGCGTGGTGATCGGAAACGATGGTGACAGGTCGTCCATAGATCAGATGCCGAAGGTATCCCATAGCCCATAGTATGCTGAGTAGCTCCAGCTCACTGATGGAGTAGTTCTTCTCACAGAATGACAATTTTCGGCTAATATAAGCCACTGGATGATTCTTCCCATCTTAACCTTCCTGCAGGAGGATTGCTCCAATTCCTACTGTCGACGCGTCAGTGTGCAAGATTGTCTTTTTTCCAGGGTTGAAGTGCTGTAGAACAGGGGCGGACACCAGTTTTCGCTTTAGTTCATTGAACGCCTGTTCTTCTTTCTGACCCCAATCAAACTTCCTACTTTTCTTGGTCAACTCGTGCAATGGTCTTGCAATGGTTGCAAAGTTTTCAATGAATTTTCTGTAAAAGTTACATAGCCCCAGAAAACTTTGTACCTCTTTGACCTTCCTTGGGGTCGGAAATTTTTTCACGCACGTGATTTTTTCGTCGTCTGGAAGTATGCCGTCTTTACCCACTTTGTATCCTGGAAAGTAGCTGGAGCGTTACATAATCCAAAGCTGAGTACATTGAACTCGTAGGTACCATGGCCTCGTGCAACAAATGCAGTGTACTGCTTGGAATTTTCTTCAATAGGTACTCGCCAGTAGCCTGAAAACATGTCCAGCGTGCTGAAATATTTTGCTTCCCCCAGGTAAGTCAAAATATCGTCGATTTGAGGTAATGGCCAGTTTGATTTTTTGGTGACCGAATTTATCTTTCTATAATCGACGCAAAACCTCTTCTTCCCATCTTTTTTCTTGACGAGTACAACTGGACTTGCCCATGGTGAGTGACACGGTCTGATAACTTCCCCTTCAAGCATCTCCTTTATTTGTTCATCTATGACTTGTCGCTATTTTTGGGAGACTCTATATGGCCTACTTTTGACCGGCTTGGCCCCATCTACGTCTATGACGTGCTCAGTCAAATTTGTTCGCCCCATCATTCTTGTTGATTTGGAGAAAATATCCTGATATTCGACGAGCATATTTTCCATGCTGTATCTGGTGTCCCTGTCCTCGATATTGTCCAGACAATGATCGGCTAAGGTTATTTTGTCTTCATTCCCGTCCCCTTGCAGATGAAAGTTCCATGAGCTACTCGGTTCCTGTTCAGCATTTTCCAGCGTGGCTATCGTCGTGCCCTTGTATATCCTCACTACTTCGTTAGATGTTGACCTCAGCTTTACGAACAATTTATCTCCATCCGAGAAAATATGCGAATGTACCTGCATTTTGATTCTGGCTAAACCATCTAAATTGTATAGACATGAGTACGCCATCTCCTCCGTCATATTGGCGGGTGGCGACAATCCCACCGTGATTGTGTCCCCTGGGCTGATTTTATGGTCGTCGTATGCCACCAATTTTTGTTTGACGGGCTCCACCTTTATGGCCATATTCATCAGAGCATTTTGTCCGACTATTGTCCGTTTTTTTCCTGCATACTAGTACCCGTATTCCACCGTCTTTGAAGATGGTGTAGATCATTTTTTCAAAGACTTTCCACTCATCCTGGGTCAAACGCCATCCTTTTCTTTCGACAGCCACCTCCTCGTAACCTTTTTCCTTGGCCAGTTGTTTTAGCGTCGACAAGCTTTCGTAGAGATCCTCCCATGCTGGCTTTTCTTTTGTTGATCTTCTCATGTGCATGAAAAATGCTGTTCTTCCCTTGTGCTTCGAGACCGAGACTGCCACAAGTGACCGGCTTTGTTTTCTGGACACTGCTGGAAATGCCCTACGGAGGGTGCTGCCGTTGTTTCTTGTCCGATAGTCGCCAGTCACCGCAAAGATCCGGGCTACCGACATGTGAAGGTTCTAGATGTTCTTAAACTTGTCGTTTAGCACGGTCCCTATTTTAACATTCTCTATAAGAGAGTGACAAGCCCAGAAAGCCTCTGATCGGACCGCGGGTTTTCTGTTGTTCCTTAGGATGAGACCCGAGATTGATGTGGCTTCTTGTTCTCCGATGTGCGTTTGTGATAGCCAAATGTTGAATCGTCCATTGAGGAGAGCTAATGTCTGTTTTGGGAGGTCTATGACCGCCTTGTTTTTAGTCAGGAACTCTATGCCGAGGATTAACGGAAATGGTGAACTCTCAATTACTTTGACGTCTATGACGCTAGTAAACTGCCCCATACGTAACTGCATCTTAGCTTTACCAATCACTGAGATTCTATGGCCTCCTGCCGTGGTTAGGACTGTATTGTTGTTTTCTATTGTGATGTTTCCTGCCCAATCTCGGTGTACCACATTGTTCTGTGCTCCTGTGTCTACCAGAGCCTGTAACGCTTAAATATTTAACTTGATGGTGATGTGAGGGGGGTGATCGAAAGGGGTCCCCTTGCACGTGGATGGCTGGGGCTCTTAGGTTTGCCATCCTCTTGCGTTTGGGTGCTGCGTTCTGCACGAGGCAGCAAATTGGCCTGTCCTACCACAGTTGTAGCACCTGGGGTTGTTATTGACGTTCCTGGGTCTATTATAGGTCCTAGGTTGTTCAGGGGGGCGTCGATGGCTTCTTTCGGGCTGAGGAGCATTTTGCCAGTCGCCTCTGTTATACTGGTATTCCCCATTCTGGGGACGGAAGTATCCATTTCTAAATGGGCCATTGTACTCGTGATGTTGGATCTCCTGTAAACCTGCTGGTGCTATTCGCACCCTGACCTCTGGAGCTGTCTTCTTCCGTGGGGCTTTATCAATGGTTAATGCAACCTTTTTCAACTCATCCACAGAGTTCGGAGGACGATTGGGAGGACTGGTCAGCCAATAGTAGTGGTGAAAGGCTTCCTCCGTCATGCTTTTGCTGATGAATTGCCTGAATTCTTCCATGTCCAGCTCTGGTTTGTAGTTGTGATAAAGGACCTGTATTTCGTATATAAAGCTCATCACGGGTTCCCCTTCTGCCTGTTTTCTATTTTCCACTCTTCTCCTTCTTTCCTCTGTATAGTCGATGTCCTCGAATTCTGTCCTGAAATCTTTTTCTATGTCGATCCAAACGCTGTTTTGCCTATCTTTTTTGTATGCTTGAAACCAGATGTTTGCCGCGTCATCCAAAAACGTTTCGAAATTGGCTATCTTTAGTGAGGCACCCCATCCATTAGCTACCGCCGACCTCTCGTATGCTTTGAAAACTCCCTTGCAGAGTTTTTCCCGGGTTGGAAAACTGGAGGGCTCACAAATTGGGGTAGCGTAGCTTGTCTAGTGGCGTTAAAAGCATCAGAAATTGTGATGTTGGCCATTTTGTTCGTTATAACAGTATGGTGTTGTTCTTGATCAGCTGGAAATGCACTTTTTGAAGGGCTATCTAGAAATTCCTCTTGGTTACGGGGTACTACTGTTATCTCCGAGATTTCAGTTTCTGTAAACGATTCTTCTCGTTGTACTCCTGGGGGGCTATGAAACTGAACCTTTGTCACCAGACGTGGAATAGGGATATTGGTAGTGTAGTGTCTCGCGTTCTGGTCGGGGTTGATGTCTCTGGAGCTGTAGAGCTTCTTTGGGCAGGCTGGAAGTTGTCTGGTGCTCCGGTGTCGCTCGTGGATCGCGGCATTCAGGCTTGATCTATTTCTTATATTTTTCTCTTTTCTAGGCTACTGGACTCTGCTTGACTGCGGGAGAGATCGAAGGCGCCTCCACCAAATGTCACGATAGGCGTAGATTGGGCCTTCGACTGGACCCTCACCTATCGTGCGCTAGGAACTTAGTTGTCAGATGGAAGGAAAACTCCAGGAGGTTCCGAATAATCTTCTATATATTTGCTTCAACAGTTAATTACACCTACCCAAGTAATATAGGAACGAGCATGGTAACGTACGGCCCCAATCGCGTATGTTTAATAGTACGTCCCTGAAGGGGTTATAACTTCCCACTGACTGAGTAAAACAACTAGTTGAGCTACAAGTCAAAGATTAACAGTGACTGTACGCTTCGTTGGTAGTTAGTACGATGACTAGGCGGAGTTTTGGCCAAAGATTAACAGTGGCTACACGCTTCGTCGGTGGTTAGTAGGTTTGAGTCAGAAGATGCTTCTGACTGCTTTCCGTAACGCTCCGGACCCATACTTATATCTGCGAAACTGCCGACTGCGTGCAATTTGCAAACTTGGTCAAGCGTCGTTCATGGTAAAATCACCATTGAGCCGATTCACTCAGTCTACACTCGATCCATTGATCAATTAATTTGACAATATAAATCGTAAAACATAAATAAGCTGTGATTTTGTTTGTAAATAGTGAGTTCTGTACATAGTACATTGTAAAATAAATTAGTTGAAGCTGAACAGTGTTTTCTATAGCGAAATTTGCTACATTGATGTCAAAAGTGGGATTTATTGTGTGCTTTAGAAACGGACATAAATATTAGCTGTAATGGCTGCGAAACTAGTGTTTTTATCCGGATTGAAGGTCGCCGAGTTGAAGAGGGAATTGGAGGAGCGTGACCTGGATAGTAGCGGTAAAAAAACTGATCTACAAACAAGGCTTCGTGAGGCTTTAATGGAAGAAAACATGGATCCTGAAACGTTCCAATTTGAAATTCCAGATCCCAACGCAGTAGTTGAGAAGTTGTCAAAAAATTTGGAAGAGAAGCTGGAAGAATCCATGGAAGAGAACTGCAGAAAAATGAAAAAAAAATCCAGGAAGTTGGAAAAGAAGTTTGTAGAATCTTCTAGAATAATGGAGGAAAAAATCAAGGAACAGCTGGCGGACAACTACAACTTCTGGAAGGATCAGGTAACGGAAGAAATTGAGAACCTTGAGCAACGATTTGAAGGAAAACTTGGAGATACGATGAAGACTTTGGAAGAAGAAATCGAGGAAGTGCGAAGACAAGTAGCTGTGATTGAGAAACAACCAGAAGTGACATTCAAGAGCAAAGGTGCTAAATGGAGTCTGATACCGTGCGAGTTCACATGAAAGCCCCTCAGTTTGATAGCAAGCTCTCCTGGAACAATCACCATCGTCAGTTCGAGGCAGCGGCAAGGGCAAATGGATGGACCGCAACCGAGAAAGCTCTGGCACTGACACTGGCACTTCGTGGGGAGGCGACGGAAATCCTGCAGACGCTGAACACCCAGGAACAGGAGGCCTACGATGTTCTGGTGAAGCATTTGGAGCTGCGGTATGGTCAAACTCATTTGGAGCATGTCTACCATTCTTAGTTGAAGAACCGCATCCAAAAGTCCAACGAAACCATGCAGAAATTTGAAGCGGATGTTGCTCACCTGGCAAGACTAGCTTATCCAACCACGCCAGAAAATGTGATGGAGAGGCTGGCAGTGCAGGCCTTTTTGGATGGTCTTCGGGATCAGGAGTAAAGGCAGTCCCTAATACTTCATCGTCCTGACAGACTGGTGGATGCACTGGCAAAAGCTCTGGAGTTTGAAGCGGCTAAGCAATCCGTCAAGCTTCCTGCGCGCGTGCGAAGGATGGAGGAACAAGATCTCGCGGAGAAAGACTCCTTCGACGCAAATGTGAGGAGGGTCGTCAAGGAAATGGAGGCGTCCAAGCGAAGAGAGCTACGATGCTGGAATTGTGGGGAGCTTGGCCACATTCGTAGTCGATGCAAGAAGGAGATACGGGCACCTTCTTCGACGTCGAAAAACTAGCGAGGGTCGATGCGAAAGGGCAATCGTCGACCTGTTACCAGTATGCCCCAAGGAAAACCGCCATAGTCGCCTCTTTAGGACCCAGACAGAACAGCTTGTTTGTAGATGTCTTGATTGATGAAGAACATCGCACCATGCTGCTGGATACAGGTGCGACGAAGACGATCATCAGGCCCGACATTGTCACAACACCGACAATGATAAGACCAACTAAGTGGCGACTACGAACTGCAACAGGAGACCTGGCAAGAATGCATGGAGAAGTGGAAGCGACAGTGACTCTGGGAAGCACCAGCTTCGAACATCAAATGCTGGTTGCTGACATTGAAGAAGAAATCATCATCGGGATGAACATCATGAACTCCCAAGGCTTCCAATTGGATTTTAGGCATGGCACCTTGAGAGTCAACAACGAAGAGGTGATTATACATGGGAAGGAGGAGGAAATGGTTCGTGTACTGCTAGCTGGGGATGCTTCGATTCCAGAGAGGAGCGAGATGTTCCTGTGGGGTCGTCTGGATGGACAAGTCAAAGAAGGAGGCACCGTTATGTTTGAGCCTAGACTACACGACTTCGAAATAGGCCGGGGAATTGCTTGTGGAAAGAGCTTGGTACAAGTGAAGAGGACTGTACCTGTCAGAGTGATGAACGTCAACAATCACTCAGTGCGCTTGGCGAAGGGAAGGCCGTTGGGACTCTGCTCTTCAATTTCCTCCGTGGTGCGACAGCTATGTGAGACTGAGAAGTTAGTGGTCACCTCTTCAAAAGACCTGGATAAGAGACAAAAACAACTATTGAGAGACCTGATAAGAAAGTACGGCGACATCTTCGACATCGGGACTGGGGAAAAGGGCCGAACGAACGTGGTGCGGCACACCATCAACACAGAGGGAGCACGACCGATCCGCCAAACAGCTAGAAGACTACCTTTGGCCAAGAAGGAGGAGGCGGACAAGATAATCAAGGACATGGAGAAAGGCGGTGTCATCGAGCCTTCTAGTAGTAAGTGGTCATTGCCAGTTGTTCTGGTTAAAAAGAAGGCCGGTTCAACTCGATTCTGTGTGGACTATCGTCAGCTGAACAACGTGAAGAAGAAAGACAGCTACCCGCTTCCACGGATCGACGACACTCTGGACACCTTGGCCGGATCGAAGATCTTCTCAACCCTGGACCTCAAAAGCGGATATTGGCAGGTAGAAATGGCCCCTGAAGATCGAGAGAAGACTGCTTTCAGCGTTGGAGCTGGGCTGTGGCAGTTCACTGTTATGCCATTTGGGTTATGCAACGCACCTGCTACGTTCGAGCGGCTGATGGAGACTGTTCTCAAAGGACTATCCTGGTCAACATGCCTGGTGCGTACCTGGATGACATAATTGTGGTTGGCAAATCATTTGAAGACCATCTGGAGAACTTGGAGGAGGTATTCCAGAGACTCAGAAGTTTCGGTTTGAAGCTGAGTCCAAAGAAATGCAAACTGTTCCGGAGGGAAGTACAATACCTGGGTCATATCGTGTCGGCTGAGGGAGTAGCCGTTGACCAGCAAAAGGTGGAGGCAGTACCAAAGAATCTCCACGAGCTAAGAAGTTTCCTGGGTCTTTGCACGTACTACCGGCGTAATGTCCAGGGATTTGCGAACATCGCCCGGCCTCTTCACAGGCTCACAGAGGCAGAGAGACGCTTCCACTGGGACAAAGATTGTCAGGAGGCCTTTGACAGGCTTAAGAGGGCACTTGCCAGCGCGCCCATCCTTGGCTACCCACTACCCGAGGGGAACTTCATCCTGGATACAGATGCCAGTAATGTAGGACTTGGTGCAGTTCTGTCCCAGATCCAGCAGGGACATGAAATTGTGATCGGCTATTTCAGCAAAACCTTGTCGAAGCCGGAACGGAACTACTGCGTCACGAGAAGGGAGCTACTGGCAGTAGTCAAAGGGGTAGAGCACTTCTACAAGTACCTCTACGGGAGAAAGTTTCTGCTGAGAACCAACCACGCCGCGCTTAAATGGCTCCTACAGTTCAAGAATCCGGAGGGTCAAGTTGCCCGTTGGATTAAGAGACTTCAAGAGTTCAACTTTGACACGGAACATCGAGCCGGATCCAGTCACAACAACGCTGATGCTCTGTCCAGGAGACCTTGTCCAGAACAATGTAAGCACTGTCAAAGAGCCGAGGAAAAGGAAGCGAGCACTTGCAGGACGACTGTGGTGGATGATTCCTGGCAGACCAGGTCACTTCCAGAGGACCAGGAGAAAGATCAAGACGTGAAGCTTGTCATCGGATGGAAACAGGCGGGCCAACGACCAACCTGGCAAGAAGTCGCGCGATTCTCGACCACCGCGAAGTCCTACTAGGCTCAATGGTTCTTGATGATGGCATCCTGAAGAGAGTGGTGAATAATCTGGATGGCACAGAAGATCGGAAGCAGATAGTGATTCTCCGAAGCTGACAGACAGAAGTGATATGGAAGTCCACGATGGCGTCACGGGTGGGCATCTAGGAGTGACGAACACGCTGGGAAAACTGCGAGAGCGGTTCTACTGGGTCAACTGTCACGCCGATGTGAAGGAATGGTGCAGAAAATGTGCTGAATCGGACGGAGGAAATAAATACATCTTGGTCGCCATGGATTACTTCAGCAAGTGGGCTGAAGCGTATGCCTTGCCAAACCAGGAGGCGGCTACCTTTGCCGATGTCTTGATTAGGGAATGGTTTTGCCGTTTCGGTGTCCCGTTGGAGCTGCATTCGGACCAGGGCAGGAACTTTGAATCGACTCTATTCCAGAACGTCTGCGATGTCTTGAAGATCAAGAAGACAAGGACAACGACACTGCACCCACAATCGGATGGCATGGTGGAGCGAATGAACCGAACCATCAATCGACACTTGGCCAAAGTTGTCTCTGACCATCAAAGAGACTGGGATCAACATCTCCACCTGTTTCTCGTGGCGTACAGGTTAACAGTTCATGAATCGACGGGCGAAACACCTGCCAAGATCATCATGGGTCGTGAACTCCGGCTGCCCTGCGATTTGAAGATTGGCTGTCCACCTGGTGAAGATGTCGCTGGGGAAGGCTACGCAAGTGATCTTCGTCGAAAGATGGACGATATCCATCAACGAGTCCGACTTAACATCCAAACTGCCAGCAAATGAGATTCTGGAGCGAATCAATGACGTCGTCTACCGGATAAAGAAACTACCACGAGGGAAGCCGAAGGTTGTTCATTTTAACAGTTTGGCCCCGTATGCTGGAGACCATCAAGAAGCAGACGTGAGGCAAATCAAGTCACCCGAGGTGTACATGTCCCTGAAAACCTTCATGTCCTTATATTACAACGGCCGGAAAGTCCTGAATGGCGTCGTTCGAGACCAGCAGCTGGATTTGTTCAACGCACCGGCCGAGTACGCGTTAGCTCACTCGGTCACTGAAGACCTCAGCATGAGGACTGGAGTTGCTGCTGCATTCAAGGGAAAATTCGGACAAATGGACCATCTGCGACGACAAAGGCCAGAGGTTGGGAAGACGCTTCAAGCCACGACAGGGACACGATACCTGTTTTACCTGGTGACAAAGAAGCTTCCACAACATTGGACCAGCTATAGTGATGTTTGGAGGGCACTTCATCAGCTAAGAAGCTTATTGCTGTCACAGGCAATCAGGCCCATCTGGCAATTCCGAAGATCACGAACGCCCAACTGGACTGGAGAGTAGTAAGGGGCATGCTGGCGGTGATCTTCAAAGAAAGCGGCATTGACATCCTGGTATGCTGCTATCCTTTCCGAAAGACGAACCAGAGGACGGTGGACTGCTACTTCCATAGGACATCAGGCTGCTGGTCTGGTGACAGTTGCCGATATATTGTCATATAAAAGCGTTTCTCTGATTCAGCTCCTGCCGTTTTCATCAATAAGACCGTAGACAAACATAAAATCCTACAATTTGGGGGCTCGTCCGGGATAATCAGAGAAAACAAAGAGAAGATATAAAGACGAACCTAATAGACCTTGATACGAGAATAAGACGAGTGAATTTGGTTGTGCTGGATCGGAGATAGAGGATAGCTATTCTGCTCCTCGTGGCCTTGAAAAAGGGTATCCAGCAACGCAGAGCTTGTGGATGGGAGAGAGCTGCCTGAATTAGAGGGATGAGAGCAACCTGTCAAATGATGACGTGTATGCAGTGACATGAGGTTTTGAATCTTTGGTTGAGTACAGAAGTCAAGAAGAAAAACATAACAAAGAATTCCGAAAGGTAGGAAGAATTTTTCTATTTGGTTACACAAAGTAGCTAAATTTGTAACCTGGTCAGTCAGCAGCAGCGCGGGGCTGGTGCATCGGGTGATAGACTTGATTCGTGAACTAAAAGCGCTCTGGTACTATTTTTTGTGTGTATATGTAATGTTAATTGATTAATTATTATTGTGAAACTGCACACACAAATAGCGGTGCGTAACTAATTTAGTAACATTTTACGAAGTTTAATTTTGCTCAGGAACTGACCAAGCTACAAGATTGCATACACATTTTAACTTTGATATTTGACTGTGTGTATGGTATGACGCGTTTTGTTTGTTGATTTGAACGAATAAGATTGTGAGAATGGCAACTCTAGGTTCAATAAGTACGATTGAATACCATATTACATATGCAAAAGTTAAAGTTGTTAAAGTCTTGCATTATATTTGCTTCGCGACTGACGGTAAATCGAGAAAAACTGGGAAGGATTTGCGTTCGTTTCCTGGTTTCAACTCCGATGACAAATCTGAGAAATATTTTGCCAAAGTTCGAGACGTACTAGATAAATTTGAGCTACCCGACCTAATCGCTGTATGCCAAATACTTGGCTTATATTATGCAACTGATAACAATGAGTTGGTTTGTGATATTTGCTCATTTTTAATACACTTCTGTGTGCCCATTAAAGATGAAAGTGATGAAGATAAAGATGAGGAAGAAGATTATCCAGATTAAGACGAGGAAAGGCGTGAAAAAGAAGAAAGACGTGAAAATGAGAACAGACGTAAAGACGAGAAAAGAAGTGAAGACGAAGAAAGACGTAAGGATGAGCAAAGACGTAGATATGACAAAAGACGTGAAGACGAGGAAAGAAGTGAGGACGAAGAAAGACGAAAAGATGTGGAGGAAAGGCGTGAAGACGAGGGGAGACGTGAAGACGAAGAAAGACGTAAAAAGTCATAATTGATCTAGTATCTTCAATTTCTCGTTTTGAGTGAGCATAAGACGGGTGGCGTCTAGTACTATCGAGTATTTACCCCGACCAGTCACGGCTGAGAGTAGCAAGCCTGATCTAATTTGCAATCACTAGCACTTATTAACGACACTTGAACACTTGACACACTTTTCCTTAGTATCAAATCTAAAGTGCTCAAATCGCCCCATTTTCAAGAATATTTGCCAACTGTCAACTGTTTCGGAGTGAAGTTTCAATACCTGGGTCATATCGTGTCGGCTGAGGAAGTAGCTATCCACCAGCAAAAAGTGGAGAAAGTTTAGGAATAGCCAGTCCCCAAGTGGTGCAGGAAATGTGCCGTATGCGCTGCAAGTAACGGACCAAAAAACACCTAAAAGCTTCTATGCGCCAATACAATGTGAAAAATTCGTTCGGGAGGATCGCCATAGACGTGGCTGGGACGTTTTCTGAGTCGAACAAAGAAAACAAATACATCCTGGTCGTAATGGTCGTGAGTAGGCCGAAGCGTATGCCATTCCAAACGAACAAGCGGCAACCGTAATTATTGATGTACTGGTTAAAAATGGATCTGCCTTTTTTATGTTCCGATGAAGCTACATTCGGACCAGGACAAATTTTAAATTGGCAATATTCCAGAATGTTTGCGACGTCTGGAAAATCAAGAAGATGTGGACGACGGCGTTGCACCCTGAATCGGATGATGGCATGGTGGAGCGAATGAACGACCTCATTAATAAACACCTGGCGAAGGTTGTCTCTGACTATGCGCCAAAGATACTGGAATCAACATCAACATCTGTTTTTTCCGGCATACCGGCCTGCTGTTCACGAATCGACCGGCAAAACTCCAGCAAGAATCCTTATGGGTCGTGAACTCCGGCTGTCCTGATATCTGGAGTTTGGCTGTTCACCTGGGAAGGATATCGCTGGGGAAGATTACGCAAACGATCTTTGTAGAAAAATCGACACAATATTTAATAAATTCTGCAAAAATGTTTTTATCTACTTTGAATAAGTCTTTTAAGTAAATCAATTTTTCAAAAAATTGATCATTGTAATTTTACAATCAACAATAGGTATAGACCAGTGATGCCAAATCATTGAAACGAATATCCCTAAATTCATGAAGTAATGTACTTACCTACATGAAAAATAATTAATGTGTGATGGGTTGCTGAATATTAAACCAACGCTATGATGAATAAACAAGTATAAAGAACATTTTTGGGAGAAATTGTACCTATTCTCTAAATTAATAGACTGTGTTAAAATCGGTTGCATGGAAGACATGGCAGCGCCGTCAAGTTACACAAACCCAGCATCTCACGCAAACAAATCAAAATCCACTCACTGTGAATAGGCGAATAAAATGCAAAAAGAGCTATGTGATGCTTTTTGGAAACCTTTGTTTGGTTTGACATGTATGCCCAGATAGGTTTGTTCTTATGGTTGATATATATCTGCGATGCAGAAAAACGCTCTAAGAATGCGAAAGACTTGTTTTAATCGTACCGTCATCCCAGGTAATAATAAAATGTCTTCCGCATTTTTGAGACGTTTTTCTTCATTGCCAATGGTTTTGCATATTTTAATGCCTATTAGGCAAAACTATTCGGGGTGTACAATAAAAATTCATTTTTTTCTTCGGTCCAGAATTGCGATTATAAAAAAAATGCACTGAGTGAAGTTTTATGGAAAACATCTATCGTAGGATTGTTATGCTATACATGGCGGCTCTAAAAGGTCCTTCCCCCTTTTCTAACTTTTGAACCGTTTGATATAATATGCGTTCGAAATTTGGACACACCATAAGTGAGGACGTTCTGCATTTGACATAGTAGTGGCAGTTCAAAATGTCGAAATGACAGGTGGGCGCCATTTTGAATAAAAAAATCAAATGGAAAGGTAGGTCGATACCTTATAATGAGGGCTCTATGACCCTGATCACAACTGCCGAGTTTCAAGCCTCTGCTATTATTCCTGTTGATATATGAGCTATTAGGTACTCAATCTTTTTGACGAGGATTTTTTTCACCCCACTTTTTTTTGTGAAATTTATCGTTATCAAAAAGATTAAGTAATAGCTCATTTTGAAGATCTTCTGTACCTCATCATATTTTCTTTGTTTGGAGAAGTCAACTATTGCGAGTTAGTATTAATAATCAAGTGACAAAATGAAAAAAAATATTTTTTGACACGCTGTCATATCAACAGAAATGATAGCAGAGGCTTGAAACTTCGAGATTGTGATCAGGGTCAAAAGGCCCTCAAAATAAGGTATCACTCGACCCTCCTTTATTTTTCGAGACCAAGACCAAGACTAGGCAGTCTTGGTCTTGGTGTTGGTCTTGCGAAGCTCTAGCACAACCGGCAGAGACGTAGCTTCTTTTCAAAATGGAAAAGCTCTTGGGGCACGTATGAGATCCAAAAGCGAATAAATAATTTCTAGTATTGGATTGGTAGGCCACCACGAGGAAAACCAAGGGTTGTTTTTTTCAACCGTTTGGCCCGCTACGCAGGGAATCATGACGATGAGGATGCTGAAGTAAGGCAGATCAGGACGCCTGAATAGGACATGGCACAGGACATCTTCATGTATCCTTTACTCCAATGGCCAGAAAGACCAGAGTGGTGTTGTTCAAGAAAGACAACTGGATTTGTTCAAGGCAACGGTCGAATACTCGTTGGGTTACTGGGTCACTGAAGACCTCAGTGTTGCTCTACTGTTGTTTCCACCACCCGCGAAATCCGGAGGCAAGCCAGGTTCGGTTCACAATCAAGTAGAAATAAATTGCAGTTCAAAACACAAACTAAACACTATTCCTAAAAGTGTTCAACGTAATACAGCTTTTGAACACACGGCGTGACGTGGAGAGCAAAAACATTAACGGACTCGAATTATCAACGCGGGTTCTTTTATCAATATATTTTTTTTAAAGTTTTTTTTTAAACAGACAGATAAAAAATCTCCCCTTCTGTGCTACCAACAGTCTCTACTATTCTATCATTTTCCGACATCCTTCCACCTGAGACACATACAACATGTTTCTCAAAAAATTACAGAAAATGAAGAGTACAAATTGACAAAGGAATCTGAATTACAAACAATATTTCTGAGAAAACCTCTCGAGAATTTCACGACGGGTGTTATGCGATGTTTTATCCCTCCAGAAATGTTATCACATATGTTTTCTGTAAGAGATGCTTCTCCTGCGTGCGATGGCTTTGTACTGGTAGCAGATCACCAACATCTGTTTTGTCGAGCATCTTCCTCACATTCCCGGGGATGCAGTCGTTGTATACATGCAGGTCTCAGTAACTCACCTCTTGCTGTTTTGACTCGAACCACTAGAACAAGCCTATCTGATTCTGGTATCTGCTCAACAATGTGTCCAGTTGGTGACATCAAACGTTTTCCGTTGTCGTTTCCGATCAAAACTACTTTATTTATTTAAACCGAACCGTTAGGCATTTACACAACAATGGCTTCAGCTGTCCGAGATATTTTGGTGTCAAAGCTACGAGCTCATCAGATATATTTGAAATGTAGGTCAACGGCCTAGAGTTATTCAGAGATTTACAATCACAAATTATGGTCAAAAGTTTTTCGTAAGACAAACTTGCTCGTCTCAACACACGGCGAAGCAACTTTTTCACCATTCCCACAAGTCGTTCGAAGAATCCCAGCAAACATGCCATGAGGGCAATGCATCTTTATACTGATGGCATTGCCTGCATTTCTCATTGGCAATGTACAGGCAGTTATCACCTGAGAAGTATCAATTTGGCACGCCGGCCGTCATTCGGCCGCAAGGTATTTTGCCGTGATGGATAGATGATGGCAAATCCCTACTTAACCATCAAATGTCAAGAAGTGAAAAAAAACACCACTAATTCAATGCGTTATATTTATTTGCATATTATTTCAGTTCTGATATAGAAAAAAATATATAGGTTGGAAAGTTATAGTTATAGGATAAGAAAACAATCACCTAAAACATAATGCCATTCATTGTGTTTTACTGTTTGTGCGTCTACCTATATAATATGCCGGGCCTTCGAAGACATGCTCAAATGGCACATGTATGTTGAGCTAATAAATGCTAACACCTATGCTTACCTATGCTTCGTACCATTGTTGATACAAGTACAATACTTTGATTAAGTACTTCAAAGTGTTGATTAGGAACTTGTGCAGTGCCAAGTCCTGTCAAATTAGTTTGGACATAACACTCACTTCACGAATAAACATGTCATCGAACTTTGAAACGAACGAATACCACTCATATCCCACTAATTCTAAACTTGGATTCCAAGCTGCGATTGCGCTTTTTATGGGTAATGTGTCAAAGATTTTCTGCTTCTTCCGCCTTAAGTACGCACGTACTTTTGCCTCAAAAGAAAATGTGACTTATGCCTCATATGCTGAATCAAATTTCAAATTTACCGCCACTTCTGCTGACAAAAAATCCATGTGATTTTCACGTGTTTGATCTATCCTCATATAACGCAGGTTATGAAGAAAATTTGTTTCAAAAATACGAGCACAGGTATTTGTACAATATGTTATGAACTAGTTCGTCAAAATTACATGCAAGTGTAAAAAAATCTTAATCACCTCATTATAACAACAATACTTCACAAAAATTTCTAAAAAAACTCTGGCGGTTATCCTACTGGCTGTGGAAAGTTAGGGTGTGACAGGGCTGCCAGTTTCTGTATCCGCCTCTGCAAAAAGGGCTTTCGAGACTTTTGCCTCACGCGGACTATTATTGCCCCACTCTACTTTACAGCACTGTCTATTTTCCTCGACGTGCAATAAAACGGTGTGACACACACAAAATCACTGCAGTGGATAACAACAATGTCAATTCCAAATGGATTGCACGATGGACGACACATATAATTAAGCATATCCATGTTTTTTCTCCAGATTTAAGAAATAGAGGTCCCGCCAGATCTACTCCGGTTATTCCAAAGACCACTGCATCTTTGCCTCTATCCTCAGGTAGCGGTGGAGCTTCTACAGAAACTGGTTTGGAGTCAAATGGCCTAATGGTGGTACACTGCACTAGGACTGATCAAAGTGAAAATCTGCCCCTGAGTATCCAGTCGTTCTCTAGCAGGTGACTGAGTAGTCCTTGAGTCCCAACTCAAGTCTCTATGTTCATTCATTATGAAGTTTCTAACACAAGGATGTTTTTCTGGTAAAATCACTGGAAGGCGACAATCTCTGGTATCTTTTCTATTTGCTACTCTAGACTTCAGACAAATGACACCATATTATTCGTCACAAAAAAGGATTTAAACGGTTGATCATTTGGTGGTGGTACAACAGTAGTTGATCTTTCTTTCAGTACGGGCGGATGAGGAAAAAAATGACTTTGAGTGGCATCTGTTTCTTCCAGTTCAATAATCTTCAGATTTTTCCACTTCTTGAAAATTTTGTCATATGGCTCAATAAGACTTTCTTTTGCTAATTTTCGCTTCGTTATTTCCAAACATTTCTTTGCAACCTCGTTGGTTCGTAGAAGAGGATGCCCATCTAACCGTGGCATTCTGACCTTGTACCTCTGAGTTTCGTGGTCACTATTTGTAGAAACAACTGTTTTGCTGCCTTTCCAGTGAGTTCTTGTATGCCTAGCACATCAAGTTGCCACAGCTCAGATATTGATGCATTTGCAAGCAATGACATCACTGTGAGAGCTGCACTATACTGCTAGCATTCGTTCTGTGAACTATGTCAGATATCTTTCCCATCAATGCCCAACCAAAATGAGTTTTAATAGTCACCAACCCACACTGCAGGTGCTGATTTGCTTTATACAACGAACCTGCTACATCTGGTCCCAACCAAAGCTGTCCAGGATCACCAATGTCGGAAATATCAGCATCGAGACAATTCATTTCCTTCATCCAGGAACCGTGAAATATTGGAGCTTCTTCGTTGCAGATGTAGCGCTGATCTAATACCTCGAACATCCTTCCATATTTTCCTCAAACTGACATCGCTCCACCAAAAAAGGCTTGGCCCTTCTCTGGCAGCTTGAAGCGGAGCAATTTTCAACCTCTCCAACGCAGCTCCACACACCTCTTGGGATATTTCTCGCAGCTGTTTATTTGTGCAACCAGAACCTCTTCGGTGGCGTCTTCCAATAAGCTTTCCATACAGTTAAGCATCGCAAGCCTGCATCTCTTCATATCTTGGCTTCAGACACTCCCATGCCACTTCGATTTCGTTTGTATTTGGGGAACTGACCTTCAAGAGTGCATTTGCGGCTCTTTCGCCATGACTGCGGTCTTATCCAAACCTTGGTCAAAACCTTCTTACGTAACACACACGAGAACGCGGAAAAGACTGGTAAGACGAGCACGAAGGCCTCTTCTGTCTCTAGTTCGAACCGTTATTTCCACTACCCGCGAAATCCGGCAGCAAGCCAGCCCTGGGACTCCGTGTATCTGTCGAATCCTAGCGAGCGTCGCTTTCCCATTCATTTTATGCAGAGAGCGAAGTGTCGCTATGGGATTCTACAGTACACGGAATCCCAGGCCAGGTTCCGTTCACAATCAAGAAAAGAATAAAATGCAGTTTAGAACACAAATTAGATTCTATTCTCAGAAGCGAACGTTAATTTACTGTCAACTTCACAAGCTTTTCCCACACTAATGGTACAGGGTGGTCACGCGAAAATTAGAACCTCTCATAACTTTGTTATCCTTCAAGTTACGAAAAATAGTGTACAGACAAATATTGTAGGTATCATCAAATGAGCTCTTTCCGAAAATGTATAAATATACAAAGCGTTCCATTTGAAAAAACGTAGGTTTGCTACTTTGGAACGCGAACTTCATTTTTTTTTCTGATGAAAGAGTATGAATTTAATTGATAATAGCTAGAATATTTGTGTCCACACTATTTTTCGTAACTTGAAAGATAACAAAGTTATAAAAGATTCTAATTTTCGCGTGACCACCTTGTACAGGGTGATCAGTTAAGGATATCGAGCGGCCATATCTCGGAAACTGTTAATCGTAGAGGCTTGCGGCAAAAAATTTTATTACTAAAATGGCCAAGAGAAAAATCTGGAAAATATTTTCAAGTTTCTGAAATGGTCGCTAGGGGGCGTAACAACCAACACCAAGTTGAAGAATAGGATTTTTATAGACTTTTGTCCAATGAAAATATGTCGATGAGCTCATTTTCAGATTTACTGACTATTTACCTTCACTTTTTGTCAAAAACTTTTTTTTATATCTATCATAATAAAGTGGTGGGGTAAGTTCAATTGTTTTTTAAACAAACGAAGATTTCTCCCGTTTCGCTTGACCAATTTTAACGAATTTGGGCTCATATGAAAGAGAATAGTCTGCGCTATTAAATGCTTTTTAAATTGTGACATTCGTCGTCGCCGCTAGATGGCGTTAACTGAAATGATCGCATATTTTTGAGTTTTTTCCAAAAAAATCATCAGATGTAATGGTATATTCGTTTTTATATATTTTAAAAGGAGATACATTTTTAAAAAAAAATTAATAAAAAAAGACAAAAAAAAATAAAAAAAAAAAAACAAAAAAAAACCTTTAATTTTTGTGTTTTTTTTTCAATCTTTTAATATAAATAAAATGAATAAACCATCACATTTGATTTTTTTGGAAAAAACTCAAAAATATGCTACCATTCCAGTTAACGCCATCTAGCGGCGACGGCGAATGTCACAAATTAAAAAGCAGATGAGCATTTTATAGCGCAGACTATTCTCATTCATATGAGCCCAAGTCCGTTAAAATCGGTCAAGCGTAACGGGAGAAATCTTCGTTTGTTTAAAAAAACAATTGAACTTCCCCCACCACTTTATTATGATAGATTGAAAAAAACGTATCAGACAAAAAGTGTAGGTAAAAAGTCAGTAAATCTGAAAATGAGCTCATTGATATATTTTCATTGGACAAAATTCTATAAAAATCCTATTTTTCTACTTGGTGTGGATTGTTACGCCCCCTAGCGACCATTTCAGATACTTGAAAATATTTTCCAGGATTTTCTCTTGGCCGTTTTAGTAATTTTTTTCCGAGATATGGCCGCTCGCTATCCTTAACTGATCACCCTGTACAGATTAGAGCTAAGTTTTTAACAAGCCAAAATACAGCTTTTGAACACATACGACGCGACGCAACGTGGAGAGCAATAAGGACATAAACGGACCCGAATTATCAACGCGGGCTATTTTTTCGATATTTCTTATTTGTCGTTGTTTTTACACTGACAGATAAAAAACATCACCTTATTTTTTTCGGAGTGCGTTACCGATATAACTGTGCTCTCAACAGTCTCTACTATTATATGATTTTCCAACACTTAGCATGGAAAGTGGACTTGTTGCTTTCAAACGGAAATCCGGACGACCTAACCAGGTGCGACGACAAAGGCCAGAAGTAAGGCGCTCCAAATCACGGATGGGACACGATACCTGTTCTCGATGCTGTCACAGGACCTGACTCATTTGACAATCCCAAAACTGACCAACGTCGAGTGGACCGGAGAGAAGCATGCTGGAAGTGATTTTCAAGGGTAGCGGCAATGACATTCTCGTGTGCTGCTATCTCTCCCGCATGTGTTCATCAAGTGGACCAAATATTCGAGTCGTACGGCAGCGGAGACGACGTACAGTGGAAAGCATTTGAATTCGCACACTTTATTTAAAACACTTATTTTTTGACAACCCTCGTGATATGCCAATATTCTAGACCAGGTTGAAATTAACCAACATCTGTGATCTGCATGATCGTTTCACTATCTCTATACACTTGTAGTGTATTTATTTTCAAGAATTTTGGTTTTGAACCATGGATGACAAAAACTTTCAAGCCACTGCGGTGTGTATTGTGTTTAGTATCTGCGCTGGGATTTGTTATGGTTAGAAATCTGATATAAAGGAGATGCAATCAATGTATTTGTTATCACCTTCTTATATTTTCTTTTCTACATGAATATCTTATAAATTAGCTAATAATTCAATTGCCTTTTGCCCTTCGCATCACTGGATAATATACTTGAGAAACCATCTTGTTGTATTTAGATTATTTGAACTAAGCTGAAATAATCCATCCCAAAACCAAAAACCAGCTTTGTTTTTCACCAATGACTTGTCATTTTGACAAAAGTGATGTGTTACTATCACAAAGTTTGGCATTTTACGAGGGTTGTTCAAAATATTGTGTGCGAACTCAAATGTTTTTCACTTTACCAGTCATTGCGTCTGACTTGAACATTTCGGTTCTACGGTTAAGGTTCCGCGGTGCTCCATGTACTGACTAAATGATTGCCCGAAGCCTAAATCAAGCAAAAAAACGAACAATTCCTTTCCACACCCGATCAAACATTTTTTTGATATTCCGCTCGCTCGGAAGCCATGGGTTTGCTTGCCGGTACAGACCGAGATTCCAACGCAAGCTAACGCATATGTGGTAGAGGTTCAGAAACGATGGAGTTGTAGTCTACGGCTCCATTCGAGTCAATCCAACGTCTTGGAAGGTTGAAGTTTGCTTTTCGATCGGTACATCGAAAGAATGTTCGATCTTGTTTGGACAGAGTTTGTTCGATTCGTCGATTTGTTGGTTGATTCAGGCCATGGGTTTTCATTTAGTCAGTACATAGCAAACTATGTGGACTCGTGCTTTCCCTCGCCTTCAAATCCACAGGGAAATGCCAAATGTGCAGTAATTGGTGTTGATTTGCATTGCAGCTTGGTCGGTATGCGGTTTTTCAGACGAATTTGTCAAGCGAGTGTTTATTTTTGTCCAAATATCTTTTTTTGTTTGATCTGGCAAAATAATTATGATTTGAATCTTCATTCTGGATATTCTAGAAAATAAGAATCAAAGGCAGATTTATACAATTCCAGTAGCTGGGGCTGCCACGCGCCAGTCTCATTGGCCTGCAAGCACTGATCGTATGAATACTTCTTCGTGCCAGACCAGTGCTGGCTGCCAGTACTAGAGCGGACAGAGAACGTGTCTAGTTTTCTTGCCATCAGCTTCCATCCCCGTTCCCCGTACCCCGTAACCCCCGCGACAGTGCTGCAGCAAAACGTCTAAACACGTTGGCGTCTGTCGCTGGCAAACCCACTTAAGTGGTGTCTGCGAATCAAGGTAGAGGCGGAGAATCGACCTTTAAATCGAACGCTACTCTATTCTCTGACTGGAACTCGAACTAAATCGCCACAGGAAAGCCAACTATGTAATTTCAAGCACTAATTCGAGAGTTTACACGATTCTAGCTACTCGAATTCAGCCACTAGATACTTGTACTGTTCTAAACAGTAAAACAGCCTTAAGGTGGTGTTACTCCATAGCTAGAAATATCGAACTACTTGCTCTCAGATTGTTATGAGGGTTGTCCCAACAAGTCATCAGTACCGTTCGAGAACGATTTTTCCCAGGCAATCAATTCATTTCCCAATTTTGACAAATGTCCAAAGTGTCAAAAATTATCTGTAACACCGGATTTTACGCGTTCTGAAATTGTTCTATGGAGAGTTGGAACAAAGCTTCCACTGATATTTTATAAGCTATGTTCACAGTTATATCTGGATTCTCAGTTTTTTCCATTGAAATGGTATATTTTTAGGTGCTTCTGAGTAAGTACCCACCTAACATTAGATAATAAATGATGGACTAATTTCACCGAATTCCGTTCTTTCAAAACTATTGCGAGGAAGGCACGGACTTGGTAAATAAAAATGGACTGCTGATGCAATGAGAAGAGAATCACTGGATCATGGGCGCCGCCATGATGAGACAATTAATGTTGGTGCTTCTGATTTTCAGTGGTGCCATCGTTGGAAAATGCAGAAATCTGTAATGCCTGATTTACATTGAATTCCATTTCGATTTGGGACTGTCAAATTTCCGCTTGTCAAACGGGAATCATTTGTCACCATTCACATTGAATTTGGCGTGAGCGTGACACAAATTCAATGTAGATGTTAGCATATGATTCCCTTTTGCCAAGCGGAAATTTGACAGTTCCAATTCGAAAACTAATTGAATGTAAACCTTACATACAGCTACCGTCTGATTTCGATTTCGAGGTTATTAATTGTTATTAATATAATAAGATAAAGGACGAAGGATATTGGTAAATATTTCTTTTTTTTTCTTCAAGTGTGTGAGTTCGCGCTCCCGTGGTTTTTGTGCATATTGAAGAGAAAATTATTATATCAATTCTACCGCAGAAATAGTAGGTAGGTAAGGTATAATAGATCAAGTGCTATTCGCTACTTATAATGCTGTTGAAAGGACATAATAGGTAATGGAGTTGAATGAAGAATGAAGGCTCATTTTTAATAATTTTAATAATCCAACACAAAACGTTCTATAAGTATCTAGAATAATGTTAAAAACCCTGCACAAAATTACAATGTGAATGTGAATATTGGGTTCTGAGTACCTATAGGTATCTTCATAGAATCCAATAATCCAAAATCCAAATCGAAATTCGAAATAATAGGAACAGGTGATATGACATAACCTCAAAAACAAAATGAATAATAATAAATAGCTGTCTTTCTGCATTTTCCAATGGCCGCATGAGAGGAATTGCAGCGCTAAATCGTTTTTTCGAGCGATCTCACTGAAATGACATTAATGATAATTTTCACCACTGCATCACAGTTCCTGCGATAAAGCGAAAAAAAATAACTTTTTTTCGCTAGACCATTGTGTTGCAGCACAGGGAATAATGTCATTCCAAGAGGACCGCTCAAATATAGCGCTAGTTCTCGGAACGCAGCCATAAGTGGCACGTCAAAAAAAATCAGAGATACCAACACAAATTGTCCCATCATGGCGGCGCCCATGCCTCAGTGATTTTTGGCAAGGTCGGCCATATGCATTAGCAGTCCAGTTTTTATATAGGTCCGAGGAGAAAGGATACAAATGTTTTTCATTTTTTTGGTAGAAGATAAGGTATGGTTTTGTTTTATAAATAAACGTTAAACATGAAAAAATCAATGTACGCAATGGGAAAGTGGCAACATCTCAATCTCTTTTTATGACGATCCCCCGTCATCATATACAGTTTGATCGATCGAAAATGACGTCAAACTGCATATGCAATGAAAACAATATTTTTTTATAGTGACGTACGCCGAAGACATTTATCATCCTGAAATTAAATATAATATCCTAAAATTACAAAAATATTTGCGTAAGCTAAGGATAGATAATCTTCAGACACAAACATCTACAAATAAGAAAAGATTTTTAATAATCTCTAATCATTAAAATATTGATAGTGGAAGGTCGCTTACATTAGTGAAGCAAAATATTTTTAGTATTTTATACTTGACCTGATATCCAGAACACATTCTGGATATCACATTGGTCAATGTCAGTCAGACGTAGTTTGCAAACTGTAAATCCTGAATTATGATTGGCTCTGACTGGTGTCTGATTGTTCTCAACGGACAGACTTATTATGGGTTGCAATACTAAAGATGAAAGTCTGAAAATTTGGGATCTCACTAAATTTGACATACTGCCCATACTTATTTCACTGCAATAAAAATTATTTCGCGTCATACCTCTGTTTACTGACTTCGGGGTACGGCCGGCATTTAGGCAAAACGTACCACGTATTAACCATAGGGCAAAAATCTGTCGTTCTGCTTGGTTCACAACTAAAAACGGTACATTTTGTCTGGATAGGGTCGAAACTAGGTACGAATTGACATGAGTCTTGGATTTTGGTTCTCATTGCTCGATATGGAAAATTATGCCTAATGCTGTTTTAATTAGAAAAACACACAATGGAAAGTAAAGTGATCTATTGAGAAAAAAATGAATTAAAAATCAAAAAAAAAGTATCTCAATGCCTAGAACCATGCCCTTTGACGTGACCTACGTTATTTGCCGAATGATGTTTCTTTTTTTTTTCTTCTAATGGCTTCATTATAGGCATTATAGTTGCACACAAATGACAAATCCATGGTTTTTCCTAACAGGAATATGATGCCCACAACTGATGAAAAAAGTATCCCAATTGTTCCGAGTTCTAACATTTTTTGCTTTTAATATACATTCACCGATGATTTCTTCCGAGGAACCAAATTGTTTGTGATTAGTTTTTATTGTGTCTAAAAAGTTGTTGAAATTTCACAACAACGTCAACAGACTCTATGGATGCTGTATTTTGCTCCTGTGAATTATTTGGCAAACAATCTGATGCAGGGTTGTCAATTATAGAAGAGTTCATGAAGGCGTGGAAATGTTGGTCCATGCTTTTATTTTATGAAAGGGCAGCATAAATGAATCGTAGATTTGACTTCATTCTCCAAAGCCAACATTGTACATCGTATAATCTTTTTCCAAATTAGTACTGGAAAGTACTTTGTGAATTCCACAGTAAACTGTCTTTATATTTTCTTTTTTCAAATATGACGCATATCTAAGTTTTCAAGCTACCAAATTGATAAGATGTACATACCATAAATCAATATTAGTCCCCAGTACAACGTGGTATTTTCAAAGTGCTACATATAGTCGTAAAACTTTGTGAATTACTTTCTCATGTCAAGTGTACTAACCCCTGAAAATAGTAACTTTGGGGGTGGCCATGTCTTCGCACACGCAACCTCTTAATTTTCAACACCTGACGGTATTACTAGGCAATATATTTTGGTGGCCGAGTATACCATTCTTTCAGAAAAAATATAGAGAATAATTTTTGTTAAATTTAGAACTATATGTATGGAATTCCATAACCTCCAGATGTTTAACATATTGAGGTTTCGGTAGCCATCGAAACCATGCGTGATTTTTGGTGGCCAAATATTTCCGTCAAAAATGATTCATTGTGATGTTTTTGAAAGAATGGCGTACTTGGCCACCAAAATATATATCGCCTCGTAATAAAATTAAAATTAAGACGTTGCGTATGCGAAGACATGGCCACCCCCACCCAAAGTTACTATTTTCAGGGGTTAGTACACTCGACATAAGGAAGCAATTCACAAAGTTTCACGACTATATGTATCACTTCGAAAATACCACGCTGTACTGGGGACTATATAGCGATGATAAACGGCGTGCAATAAATCTGCAGACAGATTGAAATGGTTGCAACTTGTCAAATGCAATGCAAATACATTTATTGTCTTCTTTTTCCACCAAATCCAGAAAACATCTTCTGTCTTCTCGCATCTATTCTGAATAGCCATCTGCGATGTAAGGATAATACGTATCCGCGTTAAACCCTCCCTAGATAAAACGTACCTAGTATAGTCGCGCACCAATCAGAACGGCGGATTTTTTCCTTATGGATGATACGTGGTACATTTTGCCTAAATGCGTAGGGGTTGGTAGAGCTCATGGGTTTTAGGGGGTCTACATATGATACACCCTTAGGTCCCTTTATACCGCACTCCCTGGTGAGCTAATTGTGCATACCCGTAGCTCCTGAGGGTTTTGACTAGACTGATGATTGAGTACACCACCTAGTGCAATAGATGCTTGATAGGATCAAGTAATTGATTATACCAGAACCTATCCAGTTCAATTCGCCATGGAGGTCGTCGCTAAATATTCGAACAGAAAATAGTTCCTGTCCACCAGACTGACGCCTAAGCGTGCTCGACCACGCAGCATGGTGCATCATGCGGAAGGAAATAACCAAACATGTTTGCAATCTTTGCATCTTTACTAAAATCGTTGTTTGAGTAAACAACGGTAAAATCATGCAGGTTGTTTGGAAAAATTTACTTTTTTCAAAATTTGACCTGACTGTTTCGACAAGCTGTTCAATCTTATCACAAAATTATTGTTATAGGGGTTTTTGGATATGCCAAATTCAGAAACGCTATCCGTTTTCAAATTTGAAAAATGTTTGATGATTTTTCACCAAGACTTATTAGGGATCCACCTGTTGACCCCAGAAAGCCATAGAAATAACATGTGTCAATTTTCGTTTATGTAGAGTTGGAGCTTTTCAGACTAACCGCAGACTAACAAAGGAAGGCCGAGCATAACCGGTGCAATGATGACTTCTGGAGCTGCACTAAACATTCTCTTTGCGTGGTCAGAACTGACACTCTGTGTGAAAAGGGAATCGATGGCAGCATACGTGGAGATGTCTGCTCAAGCAGAGACTCCATTATTTTTGGTTTGAACATAAGATGCAGTATAAGCTTCACTGTTCAGAAAATAGTTGGCAATATACCCGATCCTAGGTTACAGGACAGACTCATTAAAATTATGGGTCTGCAATCAGTTGAAACAATTCCTTTGTCAATTAACCGGATTTTTGTATTGAATTCGTTAGTTTGTAAGTATCAAGAGTGCAAAAATGTTTTCCGAACTAAAGTCTTAAAAACTAGAACTAAGTTATTAGATCTACCTAAATTCAAAAAACATCATTGGCCAACATAATTTTGAATATATTTTCATGTTATATTTCGACCTTATGCCTAATGCTAATTAAATGATTGAAGGATCAGCTAAAGTTGTTAAAAATAAACTAAAGTCGTGGGTTATTCAGAATATTGTGTAGTTGTTTTCATTTATTTTTACTTTCTCTCAAAAGAGAAATTGAGAAAGACAGTCTACCTGAATGTTGTGGACTATCTTTAATGTTTTTTCTCTATTTTCATTTTTAAATTATAAGTTAGTCTGTAAGATATGCCAATTTCTGTGCAAACGCTTATGCCTCCTACAGGTAAATGAAAATAATTTGAATACAAAATCACTTGATTGGAAATCTAAGATTCATTCAAGTGACTGTTAACTTGAGAAAATATTCAAACCAGTGCTCATATACCTGATCTTCTTATTTGTTACGTGAGGGTGAATAATAGAACTTATTGAAATCAAACATTTTGGAAGTGAGTCTGCTTCCGCCGCCAAGGGAACCCAAAAATTTGAATTTGAATTTTTTTTTTTCTTTTTAGGTTCCACTGATGACGACGGAAGGTGACTCGTTTCTAGAACGTTTGATGTTATGTAATGGCTAACAAATAAAGAAGGTCAGGTATAAAGCACTGATTGATTTTTTGAGTAAACAGTCACTTGAATAGATCTTGGATTTCTAATTAAATGATCTTTTATTTAAATTCGCTTTCAAGCGAAGTGAAATTTTTTCCCGGATTTTTTTGAAAGGGATTGCGAAATACCCAAAAAAAATCTGGTAGGATTTTTTCTGTCATCAGGCGGATATTTAATTGGTTGAGAACGACCCTGACTCAAGTCAGACATTCAAATTTGTCTTGGTTGTAGATTGACAAAGAAGTTGATGTCGACTTGAAAAGTGTTGGGGTTTTTCTAGCCAACAGCGGAGAAAACTTAACTTTTCTTGTTGATGACCAGTACCTACCTAGTTTTTTTAACAATCGCTGTTTATCAGTATCGCAACCACTATTGTATAAAGCGTCCTATTTTTCACCATTCCTTACAACTCACAACGAACTTGAACATTTTTTTTTTATCCAATGTACACCTGGAGCCAGGGTTGGCAGGCGTCCCCAGTAGGATATTTTTGTCCAGGATACTCTTGACAATTTTCATCTGATTTACATTCTTCCAAAATCAATCTTTGAGCATTCTTCTTGCAAATTTCATTGAAAATCACATTTCTTCCATGAATTACTTTTTGTCAGATTCACTCCGCAGCCTCCATTCATTGTCAGTATATCCAATCATTGAGTCCTTTTTACAATGGTGTTCGATTGGTTAGTAGACAGCAACTCTAACAGCTTCTCCATATTTGCATCATAAATGTAAAATGAGACTTGTTGCCTTATTCTTGATTGTCCTGTTGAAACGCCTAGCTTTTGTTCGGGATTGTATGGCACTGTACCGTAATCATGATACCCTCTTCTCTGCAAAAAGCTTGAAATTGTTTGGTCGAATATTCTCCTCCATTGTCGCAACGAATATCTTCTACAAACATCACTGGATTCCACTTTCAAAATTCTTCAAGGTCTTCTTTCCTTTTTAAAAAAACACGACATTGTTTAGCCTTTACACAGATTTCAGAGTTTCAGTGCAGAATGGTGAATGACGCATTTTTTCCAAGCAAAATCTTTGGTTTTCAGTCAGTCGCATCCAATGTCATCAAACTTTGACATGTTTTTGGTTTCACAGTAAAAGTTGTGATGTATAAATTTCCTCTCAATCTTCCTTCCAAAATGTAATCTTGATTCTTGAATACGTGGACTGTGGACTCTCTTTAGCTTGAACACTACTTTTGGACCACTTCTCTCCATAATTCTCACAGACAGTGAACTGTACGCTAGACTGTTGCAAACCCAGATATTTTCAATGTTATTACTTTTTCCAGTATCAGATTCCGCATGTAGATTTCCTTACCGTGGCATTGATTGATTCTCCCTTTTTGGCAATACGAATTGCATGGTTAACTTGCAATAGGCCATTTCCACTCAATCGAATTTAAATATTTCAATTATCTGGAGAAGAAGTACGTTCAATATACTAATGAAAGGCGAGGTTGCTTTAAACGAAAAAAAATATTATGCCCAGAAATTTGGTGCAAACGGTTTCCATTTATTTAAATATCCCGCAATTTCAAGCACCAATCAAATTTTAGTAATTGCCAAGTTTACCAATAATATCACTTGCGACTGGACGTAGCTCCCGCTCCCACATGATAACAATGTTGCCGGGGGGTTATAAAATATAAGGTGTAGGAATTCAGGTAAAATGGTTAAATCGATGTCAACCGTTTTTGGAATTCAAATGAATTGCAAATAAAGTTGAAAACCTGTGATAACCAAAATAATGAGTTTAATTGTTTGGAAACTTCAAATTATCAGTTAAACTCTTGTAACTTTTATATGTTTATATGAATATTTCACATTTTAGTTATTATCATCAGTAACATATTCTTGGAGATTATAAATATAGGTACAATGTTAGGGAAGATTACCAGGACGTTCGATCATATCGGAATCAAAAAAGTTGTTAAAGTTGAACTTTTTTACATAAAACCCATGTATGTAGATTATTGATTATTATTTATTTTGATCGTCCATTCAATTTAGAATTTTTTTATCGACCATGGATTATGGCCTTATTCTTTTGTCCCGAGATATCGGCGTTTCAAGTCGTGATAACTGATAACAATTCGAAATTGATGTTGAATTTACCTCCGAATTCACCAGAGAAACAAAAGCAGAGTATGACGTAACGCCATATGTTATTATTAACATTACCTCTTGTTTTTTACTTCTGCTAAAATTCTGGCAGAACTTGTGATATCCAATAAATTTAGTCAAAAACTAGTCCCATCCCCAACAACAAAACGTAATACACAAAGAAAAACAATTCGAAATAAATTAATCAATTGAAAAGTGTAATCCGGTGTAATCTTTAACATATTTTTATGAAAATTCTCAAAATGAACCTTGAAACTATTTTGGACATTTAAATTTAAATGAATGTATCTACCTTTATCATTACTTTGTTAAGGACAAATAGGTGACGATTAGCAAAATTTCACACAAAAACTTTGAATTGGAAACGTATTTTGATTTTGACACACAGCACAATAATTATTATTATTGTACTATTATCCATCTAAAGATTGATTAATAACAAAAACAAATCACGAAACAAAGCAATTTTATTTATGATCATTCTGATTCCGATGAGATACAATCAAAACTTAGATCAAAATAAACAACCTCCTCAACTCACCCAAACTAACCCAACAAACAGAGAAACGGCAACATTGTTGTGGGAACGGAAGCTACATCCAGTCGCGAGTCTCCGGTTTGGGAAAGTTCGTTTGGCTACATTGCCTATGACCTATGACTAGCAAATCACAGATTTAGGCGGATGACGTCATCGGCCTAGCGTTCAAAGTGAATTTTAGTGCCTTTCCCGCTAATGAATTATTCAATCAACGCCGCTACGTAAGAAATCGGAGGAAAAAGAATTGAGCTTATTTTTGTCTGCTCTTTCTGATAAGCAAATCAAAAAAAATTCATGAACATGGCCTATTATCCAAGAAACATTTAAAAAAATAAGCACCTACTAGATAATGTGCGCAGCTTCACTATAAATCACATTTATCCTGTTGCTGTCACATGTTATACATCCATCTTTGTTCACAATCTCTGATTCCACTAATGAGTGGCCATGAGAAAGTGTCTTTTGTTTTTCCATATCTCTTTAAATAACGTCAGAGAAAAATAAAAACTGAATCGGCAAATTTTGGTGTTCTAGGCATATCTTTGAAACTACTTGAAATTTTAAAACTTTTTGAATGGCATATTATCAGATTGAAAATACGCAATTTTCTCACACTGTATATGCATGTAATAATTATTAACGGCAGTCACTCACTTTTTATGATTTTTCTGACGATTCTGGACAAAAATTTGGCATATTATTATTTGCACTTGAAAGATATGGATTTTTTTGTTATGGTTGTCGTAAAGTTTGACATTCAAAATAAATCAGCTGTTATTTCCTCATCAAATTGATAACATTTTTTTATGGCTTAGATGACCCTCAGATATTTTTTCTGATAATGGCCTGCCTTTTATTTCTATAAACTATGGAGGTCTTGCAAGCTTTCAATAACTAAAATTAAACACCTCGAGGGCGTTTTATTCAAGGTCTGTCAAACGAGATGAAGTTGTTAAAAAACTGCTGATGTCCAAGATAATAGAACAGACCAATGATATCTAACCCAAACTAACCCAAACTAACCCAAACTAACCCACCTACTTTCTTTCAACACTTAATATTGGAGTCCATCATGTTACGATAGAAAACGAATGAAAATCTTATCAAAATGGATACTAAACAAGTTCTGTGTTATTAGATAGATATGGAAATTGAGATATCTTCAAAACTGACCAGTACTATTATTGTCATCAATACTATTGATAATGAACATTGGGAAGATAAAAACTGCTCAGTATATTAACAGGAATATTGAACAACAACAAAAAACGGGAAAAAGAGTAATGAGCCAAAAATAGAGACAGAGAAGAGAGAATAGATGGGATTGTATAGTGATTTGCAAATCAACAACCGAAAATGATAGACGATATCAAAATTTACCAATCTCAGAGCCGTTATCAATCAAAAATATCCCATAGGATCACTAACAAAATCTATTTTCCAGTGTGATACATCTATAGAATATTATCCTAACCCATGCAGACATTAGGAAGTGAGTTGATGGGAGGGTACTGATACCTCAGTTGCTAACCAGGAACCAGAAAAATCGAGTGGTGATAATCCAAATAATTGATGTTTCGATTATTCCATTATAGGCCAATTATAATTTTTTCGGCAATAAAATCGAAAGATCAAGAGCATGTCAATATTTCAGTAATTATTGCTGATAAATCAAGAGTCATGAGTTATCAAAGAAATTCCTTATCGGTTTATGCGTGAACTGTGTGTCTGTTTAAACACCAACAAATGAATAAAAGGTGTTCGGGTTAGTTTGGGTTTGTTTGGGTTAGGTTTGGTTTGTAGAACAAGAGGTGATGATGATTTTTCATAGATGTCATAGTTTTTTCGATAACCACGGTCTATGAATAATACCATTATGAACTTTGCCAAACCGCAACACACTTCATGAATAGCAAGAATCGGCACATTTCAGCAAAATTATTTTTAAGGAAGTCTCTTTCAGGTAAACTCTAGGTCAAGTTTCTTGGTATTTTCCAAGAGAACTTCCAACATAACTCCGTCTGTTCCGTAACTCAAAGTCAACACTTGCAAATGATATAATTAAGTATCCAAGTGATGACAAGACGTATTGATAATAATGATATTATATAATATATTTATATATTATATGCCGCGGACCAAGGTAGCACCATAGAGAGGGCCATAATTTTCCTGAGGGATTGGAAGTAATTTAGTCACAAGAAGTCACGATATTTTTCGTGCTTCCGGAACTAAAACGTAGAAATAATAAAAAAAATCATGTACAAAGAAAAGTAAAATGCGATATTGCGATGAAGAAGGCGTTGTTTTGTGAGGCCATGCACTATTAAACCACTGAAAAAAGAAAGATGACTCGTAAATCAAGCATGAACGTCATACATCCAAAACGTGACCGTTTTTTCCTTGTTTGGCTTGAAAAAATGGCGTGTGAGAATTTGTATTATGTGGGTCTTACTGATTTTGTGTAATCCGTTTGTCTGTCTAGCCTAACATTTTTACCATGTGATGGAGCTACCAAATCCGCTTCACTCTTATTGTTTTACAGAATTATTACTATTTGAATTTCGATCCGGGATTTTCGACGATGTTACTAATTTAGCTCCGGTAACTAAAGTGTTCACCTTAGTCCCGGAAGTACGGAAACATGTTTATACAACACCTGGCTAGTAATATGCATTGGGTATATGAAAACAAAGTGAACAAAATATGCCTCTGACTTGACGCATTTCTGATATTTTCAGGCAATGCATTAGAGAGACGAACCCTTCAAAAAATAATACCCTTTAACGCCGTTAACCAAGTCAAAATGGATATAAAAGTTTCGCCTTAAACGGACAGTATACTCGGGGAAGTGTGATCTCCTACCTAGGAAGTTTTCAAGAAAACAGGAAGTTTATTATAATCTATTTTTTAAATGAAAGTGACATTCGTTTTCTTTAGATACACTGAACATTTGGCAGCCCTCTTCATAATCTAAGATCTGTACGCATGGCCTTATTTTGTTGTAGGTACCTGATGTCAATGTATGTCTTCTTGGGTACAGGATATAAGACGAGAACTGCATTAATTGAAATGGCGTAGCACAATGGTATTAAAAATACAAAATTTTGTCCATTGCGATAAAAAATCTCAAACAGGATAAGAGAAGCCGGTCTTTTTATATAGTTTTTTTACAGAGAATATCAACTGCGGGTCCAACATGATACCCAAATATTTAATTTCTGGAAGAAAGGTAATAATCGAATCATAACATTAAGACCTGATTCAGCATTTTCTATTCTTTGCCTTGGATCCTATAACCATACATTTCGATGGTCTAGTGCACAGATGTTGTAAGTTACAAAAAGTTAGTTTTGAGTTAGGTATATGAAGATTTATGTTCAAAATTTCGCCATGATTCACAACTTTTTTTTTGAAGATCGAATATGCTTTATTAAATTAGGCTGTAGTATTGCCTTGAGCCTAAAAATGCTCATTTGTGATAGTTGATCGATAATGTACAAAAAATTTTGAAAAATAATCTGAGATGCCAAATTTGCCGCTGTACAATTTTTTGTTTGACACGAACCACATTTTGCGATATAATTTTTGTTTGATAAAGAAAAACACAACATGAATTATTTTGAACTCATTTGACTCACTTGCACTTGAATTTGAACTAATAATCTTGTTGTAACATCACTTTTCACTAGATACAGAGTGAATAAATTAAAAAGTTATGAGGGTGGCCCGCTTTCAAATGGGTCACTCTGTATGTGTTGAATACAGTTAACGCAGTATCTGTTAAGTACGCAACTACTACATGTGAGGTATGGTTATTTTTCCTAGGAACAAGGTTTAGAAGCACTTAGCAGTTTAATCGACTGGAAGATGGCACTGGCACCTACCAATCTTAGCATTTGTGTGCATAAGAAAATATGTCTCAAATTATATGTTAGTGTGATTAACTAAGTTTTGCTGGAAAATGCACTTACAACATTTGTGCGCTAGACCATCGATCTGGTTTTTGCCGTATTCAATTTTGATTAGTACAATCTCATTGTTTGAAGTCTCAGTAATTGCTCTGAACTTTTTTTGCCGATATAGTAGTGTCGCGATAATACGATCCCTCGATAATCCGTATGCTGTGGTAGTCCGCAAACTTGATATCCATCCATGTACGTGATTTTCATTTTTATAAAAATGAAATCATGCGGGTTTTTGCTTGTCTGTAACCGTGTTCAGGTATCATCTCCAACCAGATTAACAAAGGATCCATTTGGAACCTTGTGAAGATCGTTGACATGAATAACAAGAAAAAGAAGACGCAGGACCATTCACTTCACTGCGGAACTTCCAAGCTCCAATCCTACACTTTCTTTTTTCAGAAATATCACATCCTACCTTAAGTTCTTTGGAAATGTGTTGCTCAAATAATCATCAATCCTCTCAAACGCTATATTGTCTACACAATATAGTCTCAACTTTTTGATAAGAATATCTCGATCAATAGTTGCGAAAGTCCGTTGCAAGTCTACGTATACACTTAGCACAACCATATCTTTATTTATGTCCTTTCTCCACATTGCACTTACATTCTGCAGAGCTGATTCGCACGAATTGTTTAATCCAGACTGTTCGTTATACAGTTATTCATTAGATTTAAACTTGTTTCTCAGCTGTTGATACATAATAGTTTCAATAATTTTATTCAAAACTGGAAGAAAATTGATCGGTCTGAGTTCGGCGGGCTTGCTTGACTTTATGCTGGGCATTCATGATCCGAATTCTCCGACGTATTTACAGGTGTAATTGTTAAAACGGATCGTCAGTGTGCTACGGACGTATTATTTGTCATTAGTCCGTATAAACTTTCGGGAATACGGACCAATGAATGCCCACCTTTAGAAACCTCCGTTTTGAGAATTATAATGCTAGTTTTTGACTCACTAGGCACCTTTCCAGATGAAAGACAGCTGTTTATTATATGAAGTAGCGCATAAAAAGTTATTCAAAACAGGTCCTTCACCAACTTAACGCTCAACGATTCATCACTGGTACTTTTATTTTTGAGTCCGTATACAACTTTTTCAAGCTGCGAAAGATCGATAGTTTCAAAGCAAAACAAAAGTTTCTTCGCTTTGGAACTATTCCAATTATTGGACATCGTTGTCGCCTGTTAAATGAGACTCCCACTGTCTTTTTTTCTGGGCTTGCTGAGATATCTACGATGCTATTCGCATAAAAAGGATTGAATTTCTTTCCAACACTATAATGTTATACAGGGTGGCCTAACGAAAAGGCCCACCCTTATTTATGACTTTCCTGGTATATTTTGGAAAAAACGCTTGGATACGTCAATTTTTATTTTTAGGGGGACGTCTTTTCGTGTATGACTGTATAATACAGGGTGTTCCAAAAATAAGATATCGCATTACACTTGACATTTTTAAATGGAAACCCCCAATTTTTTTTCTATTTTTGGATTCTCCATGAAGTTTTTAGTAACTTTTGTTAAATACAGTTTATACCTATCTTCAACGGTCTTGAAGCTATTTGAATTTTTCATAAAATTGGGACCTTTTCGTTGAAAAAAAAAAAGCCCTAAAATCCTATCGCTTCACATTGAGAATCAATGTGAAGGCAAATGCTAGTCGTTAAAAAGATACAGGGTGTTGAAAGTCAAACTTTATTTTTAAAAAATGTCAATAATCTTTAACCGGAAAATAACAAATTGAGTTGTTATACTAACGTTTCCGAAGGTGAGAAATCCAAATTCGGTGTTGGTTTGAACCCAATTTCTAGAGGGCGCGTTGTACAGGGTGTCCCAACGATAGAGTAAAGTAGGTTTTATCATATAGGATATGAAAAATATCAATATCAATATGCGTCACAGGTTAGGGGTGTAAATAGCGCACATTCTGAAAATATTTGGAGACATACAGGGTGCGTCACAAAAGTATGGCACGAAAAAGTATGATTTTTTTAATTTTTTCAAAAAATTTGAAAGATGAGCTGAAGGATCAACTTCAAGAAAATTCTAGAAAGATGGAAGAAAAGCTGGAAGAATCTACCAGAGCCATGGAAGAGAACTCGACGAAAATGGAAGAGAAGCTCGAAGAATCTTCTAGAGCTATGGAAGAGAACTCGAGGAAATTGGAGAAATTGGAAAAATCTTCTGGAGCTTTGAAAGAAAAGTTCAAAGAATCCTATAGAGCTATGGAAGAGAGATTGGAAGAGAAGCTCGAAGAAACTTCTAGAGCTATGAAGAATCAGGTTGCAGAAGAAATCGGGAAACATCTAGAAGATACAGTTAAGACTCTGGAAGAAGTAATGGAGCAATTGAAAAGGCAAGTAACAGTGATCATGAAGCAACCAGACGTCCCATTCGAGAGAATAGGTGCTAAAATGGAGTCGGATACCGTGCGAGTCCACATGAAAGCCCCTCAGTTTGATGGCAAGCTGTCCTGAAACAATTACCATCACCAGTTCGAGGCAGCAGCAAGGGCAAATGGATGGACCGCAACCGAGTAAGCTCTGGCACTAACTCTGGCGCTTCGTGGGGAGGCAACGGAGATCCTGCAGACGCTGAATACCTAGGAACAGGAGGACTACGGTGTGCTCGTCAAGCATCTGGAGCTGCGGTATGGTCAAACTTATTTGGAGCATGTCTACCATTCCCAGTTGAAGAACCGCATCCAAAATTCCAACGAAACCATGCAGGAGTTTGAAGTGGATGTTGCTCGCCTGGCAAGACTGGCTTATCCAACCACGCCAAAAAATGGGATGGAGAGGCTGGCAGTGCAGGCCTTTTTGGATGGTCTTCGGAATCAGAAGATAAGGCAGTCCCTGATACTTCATCAACCCGACAGACTAGTCGACGCTCTGACCAAAGCCTTGGAATTTGAAGCGGCTAAGCAGTCCGCGTGCGAAGGATGGAGGAGCAGGATCCCGCACAGGAGGAGACCGTCGAAGCTACTGTGAAGAGATTTATCAGGAAAGTAGAGTCCTCCAAACGCAGGGAGCTGCGGAGGGGCAATCGTCGACCTGTAGCCAGTATGGCCCAAGGAAAACCGCAATGGTCGCCTCTTTAGGACCCGAACAGAACAGCGTGTTTGTGAATGGCTTGATAAATGGAGAACATCGCTCCATGCGGCTGGATACAGGTGCGACGAGGACGATCATCAGGCCCGATATTGTCACAATACCGACAATGATCAGACCAACTAAGTGGCGACTACGAACTGCAACAGGAGACCTGGCGAAAATACACGGTGAAGTGGAAGCAGGAGTGAGTCTGGGAAGCACCAGCTTCAAACATACAATGCTGGTTGCTGACATTGAAGAAGAAATCATCATCGGGATGGACATCATGAACTCCCAAGGCTTCCAATTGGATTTCAGGCATGGCACCTTGAGAGTCAACAACGAAAAGGTGATTCTACATGGGAAGGAGGCGGAGATGGTTCGTGTACTGCTAGCTGGGGATGCTTCGATTCCAGAGGGGAGTGAGATGATCTTGTGGGGTCGGCTGGATGGAAAAGTCAAAGAAGGAAGCACCTTTATGTTTGAGCCTAGACTACACGTCTCCGAAATAGGCCGAGGAATTGCTTATGGAAAGAGCTTGGTACAAGTGAAGAGGACTGTGCCTGTCAGAGTGATGAACGTCAACTATCACTCAGTGACCTTGGCGAGGGGAACGCCGTTGGGACTCGTCAATTTCCTCCGGGGTGCGACAGCTATGTGAGACTGAGAAGACCATCTCTGAGTTCACCGGAGAGATGAAGAACTAGTTTTCACCTCTTCAAAACACCTGGATAAGAGACAAAAACAACGATTGAGAGGCCTGATAAGGAAGTACGGCGACATCTTCGACAACGGGACTGGGAAAAGGGCCGAACGAACGTGGTGCGGCACACCATCAACACAGAGGAAGCACGACCGATCCGCCAAACAGCTAAAAGACTACCTTTGGCCAGGAGGCAAGAAGGAGGAGGCGGACAAGATAATCCAGGACATGGAGAAAGGCGGCGTCATCGAGCCTTCTAGTAGTCCGTGGTCATCGCCAATTGCTCTAGTTAAAAAAAGGACGGTCCAACTCGATTCTGTGTGGACTTTCGTCAGCTGAACAACGTGACGAAGAAAGACAGCTACCCGCTACCACGGATCGACGACACTCTGGACACCTTGGCCGGATCGAAGATCTTCTCAAACCCTGGACCTGAAAAGCGGATATTGGCAGGTAGAAATGGCCCCCGAAGATCGAGAGAAGACTGCTCTCAGCGTTGGAGCTGGGCTGTGGCAATTCACTATTATGCCATTTGGGTTATGCAACGCGCCTGCTACGTTCGAGCGGCTGATGGAGGCTGTGCTCAAAGGACTATCCTGATCAACATGTCTGGTGTACCTGGATGACATTATTGTGGTTAAAAGTGGAGAACAATGGAGTATTCGGGTAGGTATTTATTATACGTAGCAAAGCGCTTTCGGCTATTAGGCCATCATCAGTGCTACCTGGATAAGTGTTTGAGTAAATGATGTTGTTGATATATCTAATGATTTAACATACATAATAATCTTCAGAAGATGTATGGATATAATTATTGTTAAAAGTGGTCGAATCATCGCACAACGGAGCACGTCACAGTGGCTATAGAATTGGAATATACAAACTTGACTTGAAACTTACACGAAGAACTTGGAGGAGGTATTTCAAAGACTCAGAAGTTCCGGTTTGAAGCTACCTGAGGGGAACTTCATCCTGGATACAGATGCCAGCAATGTAGGACTTGGTGCAGTTCTGTCCCAGATCCAGCAGGGACATGAAAGGGTGATCGGCTATTGCAGCAAAACCTTGTCGAAACCGGAACGGAACAACTGCATCACGAGAAGGTAACTACTGGCAGTAGGGGGTAGGCAAAGGGGTAGAGCACTTCTACAAGTACCTCTACGGGAGAAAGTTTCTGCTGAAAACCGACCACGCCGCGGTCAAATGGCTCCTACAGTTCAAGAATCCGGAGGGTCAAGTTGCTCTTTGGATTGAGATACTTCAAGAGTTCAACTTTGACACGGAACATCGAGCTGGATCCAGCCACAACAACGCTGATGCTCTGTGCAGGAGACCTTGTCCAGAACAATGTAAGCACTGTCAAAGAGCCGAGGAAAAGTAGGCGAGCACTTACTGGACGACTGTGGTGGATGATTTCTGGCAGACCAGGTCACTTCGAGAGGACCAGGAAAAGGATTTAGATCTGAAGCTGATCAACAGATGGAAACAGGCAGGCCAACGACCAACTTGGCAAGATGTCGCGCGATTCTCCTCCAACGTGAAGTCCTACTGGGCTCAGTGGAACTCTATGGTCCTCAACGATGGCGTCCTGAAGAGAGTGGTGAAGAATCTGAATGGCACAGAAGATCGGAAGCAGATAGTGGTTCCTCGAAGCCGACAGACAGAAGTGATGAGGGACGTCCACGATGGCGTCACGGGTGGGCATCTAGGAGTAAAGAAAACGCTGGGAAAACTGCGAGAGCAGTTCTACTGGGTCAACTGTCAAGCCGATGTGAAGGAATGGTGCAGAAAATGTGCCGTATGTGCGGCAAGTAACGGACCCCAGAAACGGCCAAAAGCTCCAATTCGTCAATACAACGAGAGAAGCCTTTTTGAAAGGATCGCAATCGACGTGGCTGGACCGTTTCCTGAATAGGACAAAGGAGATAAATACATCTTGTTCGCCATGAATTACTTCAGCAAGTGGGCTGAAGCGTATGCTTTGCCGAACCAGGAGGCGGCCACCGTTGCTGATGTCTTGATTAGGGAATGGTTTTGCCGTTTCGGTGTCCCGTTGGAGCTGCATTCGGACCAGGGCAGGAACTTCGAATCGACGCTATTCCAGAACGTCTGCGATGTCTTGAAGATCAAGAAGACAAGGACAACGGCGTTGCACCCACAATCGGATGACATGGTGGAGCGAATGAACCGAACCATCCATCGACACTTGGCCAAAGTTGTCTCTGACCATCAAAGAGACTGGGATCAACATCTCCACCTGTTCCTCATGGCGTACAGGTCAGCAGTTCATACCTGACAAGATCATCATGGGTCGTGAACTCCGGCTGCCCTGCGACTTGAAGTTTGTCCACCTGTGAAGATGTGGCTGGGGAAGACTACGCAAGTTATCTTCGTCGAAAGATGGACGATATCCATCAACGAGTCCGACTTAACATCCAAACTGCCAGCGACAGGATGAAGGAGGCATACGACGTAAAGGCCGACGAAGGAGGGTTCCAGGTTGGGGATTTGGTGTGGCCTCACAACCCACAGAGGCGATGTGGATTCGCCAACTGCAAAGTTCTTGGGAGGACCCGTATGAGATTCTGGAGCGAATCAATGACGTCGTCTACCGGATAAAGAAACCACCACGAGGGAAGCCGGGGGTTGTTCATTTTAACCGTTTGGCCCCGTATGCTGGAGACCATCAGGAAACTGACGTGAGGCAAATCAAGTCACCCGAGGTGGACATGTCCCTGGAAACCTTCATGTCCTTATATTCCAACGGCCAGAAAGTCCTGAATGGCGTCGTTCGAGAACAGCAGCTGGATTTGTTCAACGCACCGGCGAAGTACGCGTTAGCTCACTCGGTCACTCGGAAGACCTCAGCATGACTGGACTTGCTGCTGCATTCAAGGGAAAATTCGGGCAAATGGACCATCTGCGACGACAAAGGCCAGAGGTTGGGAAGACGCTTCAAGCCACGACAGGGACACGATACCTGTTTCACCTGGTGACAAAGAAGCTTCCACAACATCGGACCAGCTATAGTGGGCACTTCATCAGCTGAGAAGCTTGATGCTGTCACCGGACCTGACCCATCTGGCAATTCATAAGATGACGAACGACCAACTGGACTGGAGAGTAGTAAGGGGCATGCTGGAGGTGATCTTTGAAGAAAGCGGTATTGACATCCTGGGGTGCTGCTATCCTTCCCGGAGGACGAACCAGAGGACCGTGGACTGCTATTTCCATAGGACATCAGGCTGCCGGTTTGGGGACAGTTGCCGATACCGACATGAAGGCAATTCGGGTCAAAATGCCTTGAGATGGGGGCAATGTGACGAAACATGTGTTAAGCGGTGTTGTTGAATGCGCCAGGAGCACATTGTATAGAATCGATTTGTACCTTCTGGTACATTCTAGCGAAACCAGAGGGCAGAGCAGAATTCTACTATATTCTACAGAGTTCTATACAATGCGGCGGTATTCGGGCAGTTTTAGCGAGAAGGGTGAATAATGAGGTCCACCATTTGAAGTAGGATAGTTATCGATTGGCCGCGAAATATAAATCGTTAAAACAGAGATACGCTGCGATTGCAATATAAATTGTTTGTAAATAGTGAGTGCTGTACATAGTGACTTAAAATCAATAAAGTAAAACTGAACAGTGTTTTCTATAGCGGAAAAACATAACAATATTATCACCTGCTGATCTATGGCGGATAAGTTATGAGACACCCTGTGTACACCTTCAAAGATTTGATTTGAAACACTTAAACTTCAATTTTCTATGATCGTAATCAAGTTGAGGCTATCTTTTTGCTTAATTTTGCAATACGACGAAATGCCCTCTCGGACCATGACAAAAACCACTCTAACAATTGAGATTATAACCATTTTTAGAAAAAGCTTCTGAAAAAAAAGAACTCGAAATTTAAAAATTTTGTTTGTTCATTTTGATAGTAAAATATAAATTTTGAATTTTGACGGATAAAACTGGGTCATCCTGTATAGCTTTCAGATGATTGATCATCATGTTCTGCCACATTTTCTTGCGCTTTGCTATTGGCATCTTGGGATGTGATGGTGATGGGATGTAAAAGTACATACCGGGTGGGGCACGGCCCTGTCTATCAAAATCTCCAAGATTTTATCGTCGTTTCAGATACGCGCCACGCCATGACTATGTTTTTACGAAAATATATTTCTCAATCGGATATTTGTGTTTCTCCAATACCAAAAAAGAATATTATCATCTAATCCTCAGTATTGTTTGTTTCAGAGGAAAAACAAATACTGTTGCAAAATCACGACTTTTTTGTTTACTATTGATATTGATTGGGTATTAAATAATACGATTTATCAATATATGCACAGGCAGATGATTAATGAATATATTGGTGCCACAAGTTCTGTAAAAACTTCCTTTCGACTAAACATATGTAGGATGCGATGTATACGGGTTGATAAGAGAAGCACAGTAATTAATCTAATCTGTCTATTAGTAATAGAACGATGTCAGGCGATTTAAAACATATTTCCAAATTTTGTGGAAAGTTTGAGTCTCGAGGTAGAGTTAAATAAGAAACAATAACTGATATCTTTTGTGAAGCGAGTGCTGAAAAATGTTTTCCATACAAGGTGATTCAGAAGTAAACGTTCATAACTGAGAAGAACATTGTTGACATTAAAATAAGCCCAACATTTATTACGAACACGAGTCCGGAAATGCTTCGTTACGGAACTATACATTGCGTTGAGATTTTTAAACATTTTAATTTTTTGATCTCCAGTTTGGAAACGCCTTAGCAGATATTGATGAAACTTTCATTTCCTAAGAAAAAATGATACGTCACTGATTTTTTCCAGAATAAAAATCATTTGCAAATTCTTCGTTCAATTTGGAAGACAAAAGGTGGATTGAGTTGTTTTTCTCCGATGCATCGTTTTTGACCTGAAAAATAGAAACCGTTTTGATGTCCGATGAAGTTGGTTGATGTGGTTGTTCAAAACATGCCCTACAAAATCTCGATCATATTCTTAAAAAAATATATATCTGGCAACTCTCTTGTACAGGGTTATTGATTATGAATGCCAGGCCCCTCTTACTTTTTAGTTTGATGTTTTAGAAGAAAATGTTCCAAATAAGAGTTTTATGGTTGAAAATTAAATCCCTGAAAAACCTGTCTTCACATATACAGCGTGTTCCGAAAAGTCTGGGCGAGGTCTTACTTTCTTATTTCAAATGAATACCTTTTTTTTTATTCGATATTTGGATTCTCCTTTAAATTCTAATCATTTTCTATGTAGCATATTATCCTATACCTAAGTTCGATGTATAAGAAGATATGTGATAATATATTTCACATTTTCATAACAATAAATTGGTATTATTCAATCTATCAATATCAAATATCTTTTTTTACATTGAACTAAGGTATAGGATATGCTTCATAGAAAAATATTAGAATTTAAAGGAGAATCCAAAAATCTCATTTTCAATCATTTGGCACACTTTTTAAACGTGAAATTAACAAGTTAGAGGAAGGGGGCTTCATAATCAATAACCCTGTACATACAATTACAGAAAATGATCAAAATTATTGCCACCAACATTAAATCGATTCCTAAATGTATACTCAAAAACGAAACTAAATGACTTTTGACTAATTCAAACTAAACTAAGATTCCAAAAATAGTTTCTAATTCGGAGAAAAACCAGCGTCGTACGATTTTGTTATAAAAGAAATTGTTGACGGTGAGGCTGCTAGTCTAGGGAATGTTTCAACAAATTGAATTCCCCAGAATAATGCAAGACCTTTTTCCATACACACCTTGAAAGTTTCGTCAAAATCGAATAAAGCGTCTTCAAACTATGAACACAAAAATTGAAAATGTTTGAAAACTTAAACTAGGCCAGTCGATACGGCGTGAAAATAACCTTCAGTTTGCAGTAACATTCACAAATTGAGTTCAATACCAAATCTGAAAAGTTTTGATGAAAAAAGCTTAAATTCAAAATTGCAGTCTTTTGCGAACGTTTTTTCCGAAATTACGCAAGAAACTACATTTTCACTGCTTCTCATAAATATTTCGGAAGCCATCAGTCGCAAACCAACAAGTCAGAGGAACATTTTGTTAATATGAAATTATCTAGATCTTTTGTGGGAACAAATTTTGTTATCGTGCTGCGAACTGAAAATTTTCATTTTCAATTACACTTTTTTGCCCAAGGCTTACCAGTATTCTATTAATCTGCGTAATGAGTCTTATCGTTTTTCACCAAAAAAAATATCCCCGTATCCCAAAATTTGATGTATCAGACTTACCCAGAAATGTAGGCTTGAACATGGCCTTTAGCAGTAGGTAAGTATTCGAAAAGACACGGCCGACAAGGTAAAAATACTGTAAAGTTTCAAGAAAAATATTGGAAGAAAACGATAAAGATGAAACAACTCCATCAAAACATCCAGAAAACAGTAAACTTGCAGACAAAACTTTTTATCAATTATGATTAAGGCTTTTGAATGTTGCCTCAATAAATATGTTTGTATGTTCTTTTGAATTGTTGGGTTTTTATTGTCCAGTGCTATTTGAAATCAAGAAAAGGTCACACTCAACGATATTATCTTCAAGATGGAAATATAATATATAGGGTGTTCCATTGGGAAAAAATCTGTCCAGGTCGTGTTTACAAAATTGACCCTGTATAATAACAAATTTTATCTAAAGTGTATGTGATTATTGCGTTCAAGTATAAGTGAAATTTTATGGGTCAGTTGGTTTTTCGAGACTATATTTTATTTCGCTTAAGAAATGGGTTCAACTATGAGTCCGTTTTCAACTTTGATCACCTCCCATTCCTTTATTATAAGTTTTAAACCTAACAAAATCAAAATGATCGTACGAGATAGGAGGAATAGTTAGAATTCTTCAATACAGGGTGTTCAATTTGAAAAAATACAAGATTAGTTTGCCACAAACTTTTTAAGACCCTGTACTATGGCAATATTTTTGAGAGATAGCCTTTTTGACTAACTATAATATACAATAAAAAAAATATTCAAATTCATCATCACTTTCCCACAATCGTTCACCCCATCTTGGATGCACCACCCTGTATTTATCGTTATGTAAGGTTGATTTTTTCTTGATTTCAAATATTAAAATATCACTGGACAGTAAATACACAATAATTTGAGAGGTTATAGACAAATATTAATGAAGGCAGCAGTAAAAAATCCTCATAATCAGCGAAAAAAATGTTTTCCCGATATGTTTATTGTCTTTGTGAACATTTTGATGAAGTTGTTTCGTCTTTATCGTCTTCTTACCTCGTCGGAACGGCCATGCATGATTGATACAAAGTATCATCATCACAGCAAGTTGAACATGCGTCCACAACGGCTTGGTTTCTGTGATACAGAGTGTTCAAAAAACAATTTTATTTGGTTTTTTGCTTATATTTTTATTTTTAAGTTAAGATGGCAATTGGACAACATTGGGAATATCGATCCATGTTTAGATGAACTTTTTGTATTAAAATTAGTCGAAGATTCACCCTTTCAAGTTTTTACAAGTACTCAATCCACAGCCTGTATATTCTTCGATGAGGAAATCATTTTTTTTTCGTGCATCCCGTATATTTTTGTCCAAAACGAAAGATCTCTTTCTTGTGATTTGAAAAATACCATACCTGGTCCAGCCCTTTCTGCGCTATTCCACTTTGATTAAAGTTTCATTTTCTACCGTTTGAACTATCAATATAAATCTTATTGCTTTGGAAAACTTTATGTGGCTCCGAGTGTGACTCAGTAGTTCTAATGGTAAAAAATGTAACTTTAAATTGAAAAAGCACAAAAACGGCTCAACCAAATATCAACTTATATGGTATTTTTAAAATCACAAGAAAGAGATCGTTCGATTTAGACAGGGAAAGCGTCCCATTTAAAGAACTTGAGAACCTGTAGAAATGTTCTATTTAAGATGCGTTTTAGCTTTGTTCTACTTGAAAATCTGAATGCATATTGAATTTACTTTAACTTTGACGATTTAAACTTTGTTCGAAGATGAATAATAAGAAAGGTATCGACTGGCTGAAATATGATGGAATAGCCTTTACAAATACAACACTGGCGAGCAAAAAATGTAGGTCACTTGAAAAATTGAAAAAAAAGCATAGATATAAATTGAATTTAGAAATAATCAAGTACTATTTGCATGTCGAAAACTTCCCACCCTGAATATGACCTCCCTCAAATAAATACGCTCGGACTCGTCGATTTTTGTTTTGAGAGGGAAACAGTTTGCGCCTATTTTCAACTTTGCAACATCATTCCCTGAGCGAAGATAATACTCACCCCCTGAGCGAGGGTCATTCTCACCCCCAGACTGTTAAATAAAGGGTCGAGTGACCTTTTTCTGAAGGCCCTTCGACCCTGATTACAATAATTACCGAGTTTCAAGTCTCTGCTGTCATTCCTGTTGTTAAGACAGTATGTCAAAAATTTGTTTTTTTTATTTGATAAAGAATTAACCGCAAGAGTTAACGCCTCCAGGCTAAAAGGATATGATGGGAGACAGAAGATCTTCAAACTGGGATATCACTCAATCCTTTTGGCGGGGATTTGTTTCACCCCATTTTTTTTTTTTTTTTGGTGAAATACATCCTCGCCAAAAGGATTGAGTATTAGCGCATTTTGAAGATCTTTTGTCTCTCATCATATCCTCTTAGTTTGGAGAAGTCAACTCTTGCGGTTAATTATTTATTGAATGAAAAAAGAATAAGAAAAATATTTTCGACATATCATATCATATCAACAGGAATGACAATGGAGACTTGAAACTCGGCAGTTAATCAGGGTCGAAGAACCTTTAAAATGAGGTATCACTCGACCCTCCTTTCCATTTAACATTCTGGTGGTAAATATCATCCTCGCTCAGGGGGTGATGTTGCAAAGTTGAAAATAGACGCAAATTGTTTCCCCCTCGAAACTAAAATCGACGGGTCTGAGCGTTTTCCACTTTATGTTCTTGAAGGCCCGTTATTCAGGGTGGAAAGTTCGCCAATTGACACCCAGTATTCTCTTTATATGGTTCATGTCAGCAAATTTAGGAATACAGTGTGCTATTTATGTGAAAGCTTCAAAATTTGCAATCCTGACTCACATGACATGACACAATTTACACGACGGACTTATCATCTGCTATTTACGAGATAGATTTTGGCTGCTGGATCATTTAAACATTCCGGTATAAGATTCGGCACCCACTCAAATTCTATTGGTCGATTTCAACCTCTCGACTAGTCAAAGGCGAAGTGCCGAAACCGATACTGGAATGTTAAGCGGTGCTGAAACCCAGATCGGAATGTTGATGTGTAGTGTGCATAGATACTTGCTGACTGGTCAGAATGAGGCGTGTAGTTACAAGTATTTTCGGCAGTGTCCAAACTGCTAGAAAAGTGAGAGCCTTACGAAATTCACAAGCCTGTGTCGGGTTAACGTGCATTTTCGAATACCCTAACGAGAATTGTACATCAAGTAGCTATTTTTTCTTTTTTTTTCTGTCTGGTTTATTCTTCGTCGGTCTATTTCTCCGACCATCAGTGCTTATTACCGACGCCAGGGAATTTGTCTTACCCCATCTGGTCATCTTGCCGAATCCGTTTCTGTACAGGAAAGGGTTCATTAACATGCCAACATCCATGACACGGCACCAACAGTTTAACGTCTTTTCCGGGAGACGATGCACCTCTTAAAACCAAATTCCAAATTTTAACGTTGGCGTTGGCCCGCTCGGGATTCGATTCTGGGAGGATGCGTAGTAGTGGATGCACTTCACCACTGCGTCACACCGCCGATATATTTATTCTATATAAAGCCCGTGTGACACGATCACATTTTTGATAGCGAGCAGAAATTTAAAATAAAAATGTGATCGTTGCAAACACGTTTTTTTTCTGCCAATTTCTGCTCGCAGAAATGCTAACAGAAAATTTAGAACATGTCCGAATTTCTTTCGCAAAGGTGCGCGTAGATCGACGAAGATTGTTTAGTTTGAAACTCTCATTGAAACACATCATTCAAGGTTCTAGTCTAACCTCAGTTTTCCTATTGTGTTCATGTTTTGTTTGAAGTTTGGATGATGTTTTGTTGAATGATTAGCAGTTTTGGCGTTTCAGAAAATGTTTCTATGACTTTGTTACCCTGAATTAGCAGTTCTCTCTTTAGCATAGTCCCTCTTGTCTTCTCATCAACTATAATCCCAAGTTCAGGGTTTTTTCTTCTCTATACCCAATTCGCATCAAAATAAAGTAAGATCGATGTGATATCTAGTTGATGTAGAAGCAAATTTATATTCTTGATGAATTATTGCCAATAAAAATTATGCAATAATCATTTTATGCGGATGAGGGGAAAACCAATTAATACTTTTAACAAAAATGAAAACATAACTTCTGGTGAGAAACGTGAATACCCCAAAAAGAAATAGATTGCGCATGCTCCCATAACAGAAATATTCGAAAATAAATTGTATCGTTGCAGACACTTTTCAATCGCATTGAATATCTACGCGCAGATTTGAAATCAAATTTGCAAAAAGATATTTGAGCAGAAATGTTAGCAGGAATGCTGACAGAAATGACATCGTGTCATACGGGCTTGATGTACAAGTACTCAAAATATTTATTATATTGTTTCGTTTCTAAGGTACAGAGTGACACCGATATTTGATATTTCGCGCTTTTGTTATTATATATTTTGGATACTCTAAAAGAGGCAAAATTGCGTTGAATAACTGGCGTAGTGAATTTTATTGGGAAAGTCATCCTTAACGAAGAGTAATGGAAAGACCCAAAACTAAAAAACCTATCAAAATATAGGTTTTCTAAGCCAAACTCAATAGTCTAGTGAACTCGAAACTCTACTAGGTACTTTATTTATCGATCGGGACCGTGGAATTTGTCATTCGCTTGATTTTTTTGCGATGTTAGCTGCTAGATTTCCCTTTCGTTTTTTCGTTTTTAACATTCTGGTATGTTTCGGCACTTCGCCTTTAATTGGTCGAGAGGTTGAAATCGACCAATAGAATTGAGCGTGTGCCAAAGCGTATAACGGAATGTTTACAGTGCGACAAGCAAATGAACATGGATAGAAAGAATGCGGCGGGGGACTATCTGATTGGCTACTTACAGACGATAATCAAACATCAGACAACCCCTTGGGCATTGGCGTAGGCGTAAAAAAAAATTATTGACATTACTTGTTTTTTTGTATATCAATTTCTTTAGTATCGATTAAAGGTTGATAATAAAGTGAATATATGCATGATACTTATTTGGTGATGTATTTGTAGGTCTTCACCGAAATTTTACCTTTAAATATCTGATTAAAATTATTTCCAATTAGAATGTTCAGGATTTTCATGGTAACTATATAATGGAGAATGTAAATAACTATTATTATTATTATTATTTTTATTATCATTATTATTATTGACTTAACACGCCTATAGGATGACAAGATTGTTGACACGCTTCCAGCTTCCCCTCTGCCCTTCAGACGTTGTCGGACTTTAATGCGCCCGGGCAGCATTCAAGCACCCGCTCAAATTCTATTGGTCGATTTCAACCTCTCGACCGAATCATATATTTTGGACATCCTTGAAAAAGTAAAAATATAACTGGCGAAGTAAAATTCATCGGGGAAGTCATCCCAAGCTAAGTCTTGGGAAATCTCACACCCAAACATAACCTCATATCACTTGAGTGATATGTGAACATAACGGCAATGATAAAAGAAAAGTAAACATTCAAATTAAAATATAGTTTCTTTTAGAAAAACTTGATAGTTTACCAAACTTGAAACCCCACTAGGAACTTTATTTGGTGACCAGTATCGTGGGACTTGGCATTTGCTTGATTTTTTGCAACGTTATCTGCCAGATTTCGCTTTCCTTCTTTGGGTTTTGGCTTTTCCTTTGGTGGCCTACCAAGTGGAAGAAGTTTACAAACCCTTTTAATAGCTTTCAGTTTGGTGGCACACGATGTGCCAAAAGACCTATGATGCTCTTGCAATAACTCCAATATTTATTCAAATGACTGCATCACTTGAGTCAGCATCATGGCCCCTGTCGTCAGCGTCGCTACCTTCATCAACATAGAAGATATCTTCATTTTCAGGTGAATGGATATTAACAGAACTAGTTTGTACATGATGGATGTCGGAGAGGTCGGAGGATTTATTTTCAGTACTTTGCAAAGGCTCGTGAAAAGAAATTGGTTGGACCTTTTTCCCAAAAGCTAATTTTGCCATCGAATATCGTGAGTTTAAGGCAACTGGAGGAGCATTCAATATTTCGTTATCAAAACGAAAAAAAAATCAAGCCTGATGCTTGCAGAAATTGCCCAATTTTCAAATTGGGCAAGTGCAAGATCCGTTGGTCCCATCCACACAATAAAATAGGTGTACAGGTTCAATTAAATCAAAAATGACTAAAAAAATGTACCTGTAAATAAACCCTAAAGGGTTTTGTGGGCTTCTTTCCACTCGCCATGAACTAGATGTCTGCTTTTCATATTCAGCGATCCACTCTATTACATCCCCCTCATTTTTCATCTTGCCCCTGAACACTTGTTCTGTAACTTTTTTTAAGATGCTCCATATTATTCATATTATTTACACCCACGCATCAGTATGTTAACTCCTCAACAAATCTCAGACAAGTGCCTTCATTCATGCTCAGACGAGCACGTGTCCATGCATGACCATGCAGTAAATATGTAATACGTTAAATAGCCCAATGTAGTTATTAGATCATTGAAATAGCTAGATACAAAAAAAAACATGCAAAATGCAGGGCAACATTCAGACCTCTAGCACCGCTCAACATTCTGGTTTTGGCACTTCGCCTTTGATCAGTCGAGAGTTTGAAATCGACCAATAGAATATGAGCGGGTGCTAAATTGTAAACCGGAATGTTCAAATTCGCCCGGGCAGCCCATTTACACGCTTGTGCTCGTTTTCCTGTCCGCTGAATGTCGCGTTAAACAAATGCGTGTTAACCACTGATCTTAACAACTGAATGAGCAAAACGCCGCACTGATATGACTAAATTACGACCTAAAAACGTAAATTAACTTGAACATTTTCCGGCAAGTTGGATATTGTGCACTGCGACAAAATAATGTCATTATGACGAGCTGTGGACAAGACCGAACTCATAATATAATATTATGAAATATATTTTATAATATATTTTTCAGTGAACCTAATAATTTTTATTTCTGATTAAGCAATGAACGTGTTTAAGATTTGTGTACACATTTTGATAAACGAATTGAACTTTTTTATGAAAAATTGAAGAATCAAAGAGTAGTAACTACCATTTAAAAGTATACCAGTCGATATAATTTGTCTATTATTCGGACAATTAATTGTAAGGATATCACTATTTGTCCAGATTAATCTAGGGCTTCGCAAGACCAAGACCAAGACCAAGACTGGCTAGTCTTGGTCTTGGTCTCGAAAAATAAATGTGGTCTTGGTCTTGATATCTCAAGACCAAGACAAGACTCGCTCAGTCTTGATCTTGGTCCTGATAGTCTTGGTCTTGGTCTTGATGGTCTTGACAAAAATTTATACCGAATTTTCAAACTACTCATAACATACAGCATAAAACTTCTTCAATGGATATTTTTCATAAAACTTCAATCATTCAATGTTTCATTTAAATCGCAGTTCTGAACCGAAGAAAAAAATAAATTCCTATTGTATAGTTTGGCCTGATAGGCAATAAAATATGCAAACAATTGTCAATGAAAAAAAAAACCTTTCAAAATGCGAAAGGCTTACGATGCTATTGGCACAAAAAGAGACAAGTACTTTTCCTTTTTATTTATTATTACCTGGGATGGCGGTACGATTTCAACAAGCTGCACGAAATAGCAGATTGTCTCTTTTCATTCAACTTTATAGCATGTGACATCAAAAACTTACGTCTTTTGCATTTTTTTCTTCATTGTGAATGGTTTTCATATTTCAATGCCTATTGGGCCAAACTATACGGAATCCACTTTTCTACTAACCTTTTCAACCATAAGAACTTATCTAGGCACCCATGTCAAACAAAGGTTTCCGAAAAGCTTCGCGTAGCTCATTTTGCATTTCATTCGCCTATTCTCAACAAGCAGATTTGGATTAGTTTGTGTGAGATGCGGGGTTTGTGTAACTGGCACCACTGCCTTGTCTTCCGATAAACCGATCTTAGCACGGTTTGTCAATACAGTACAACTCCGATATTCCGAACTAGTTATTGCAAAGTACCGTTTGGAGTATCGAATTGTTCGGATTATCGGCTTGATTTTTTGAACAAAACAACTTTTCAAAACAATTCAAATGACGCAAAAAAACAAAATAAAGTGACGACAAAGAAAACCGCTTGAGTGTTGAGAGAAAAACATGTGTTTTTTGTTTGTTTTATGTTCCTGCTACTTCGCTCTCTTTCTTTTTTAATTCCTTGAGGAGAATGTAGTTTCAAACTAATGACAAAACATTTTATCTGTTTCTCACCAAAAATATATTCACTTTTTGAGACTCTATATTCCCTAAACTCAAGACTACGGTAGCAGGTGATCGGATTATCAAGATTTCTTCGGATTATGACTATGGTCCGAGCTGTTTGGATTGGTGAATGTTCGGATTAGCGCATGTTTGGATTATAGAGGTTGTACTGAATAGAGAATAGGTACACAATTATTTCTCCTGAAAATGTTTTCTATACCTACTTGTATATTAATCAAAACTATGATGAATATACAAGAATAAAAAACATTTTCAATATTCAGTACCTAACACATTATCTACTTTCACGTAGGAATGTAGGTACATTACTTGGCTTAAGCATTTTTTGACATTTATTTATAACTTGTTACAGAGTTCAATAATTTTTTTAAACATTGTAATTGTTCGATTAGATGAATTATTATGATCATTTTTTTGTGATGTAAAAAAATACACATCCAGATGGTGAATTCGAAGCTTTTAATTTTTCACGGAATCTACTGAAAAATTGCGATCGAATTAACGGATATTCGTTCCAGAAAAAATATATTTTTGAAGAATTGATTTACATAAAAGACTTATCGAAAGTAGAAAGAGACATTTGCAGATTTTAATAAGTATTGTGTAGATTTTTCTTCTCAAGGCCAAGACCAAGACGAGACTCTCGAGGTAGAGTCTTGGTCTTGGTCTTGGTCTTGAACGTCAAGTCTTGGTCTTGGTCTTGAGAAGATTTTTAGGTCTTGGTCTTGGTCTTGGTCTCGGTCTTGTCACCAAGACCAAGACAAGACCAAGACTAGTCTTGTGGTCTCGCGAAGCCCTACTTGATATACCTCAGCCAAAATATAATTTTAATAAATGAACGAAAACCGATGTAGTACGGGACTGGTTCACTTGACCGGAGTAAACATCTGGCCGGATCGATAGATTGAATTCTACTACGCATGATCAACATTCCCTGCCTCTACTGGAAAATGACCCAGAATCAGACGCAGAAACTCATATTTTCGCCCATGCCTTGCCACATTTGCTTCAGATGACACATGCATTATGCTTATCCATTGGTTTTAGATCGGTGGTGTAAACGCACTATTATATAGATTTGAGAGGGACAATGTTCAATGGATGATTGAGCACTTCTTGGATCAGTCAGGGGAAAAGAGAGGAGCAGCGCTGATGCCACTGTCATACAATTTTCCTCATGAAATAAAAGCAATGGATTGCACATAGTCCCATTTTGAAGCCGGCTGTCCATGATGATAAGTATTGCAACTTGCAATAGTTCAGGACAATTCTGTATACCACCTACTGTTGCCGCAAAAGATATTTCATATTCCCACAAAAAGTGGGTCTTTATGATTTTGAATCCTTTATAGAAAAAATAAATTACATTTTCTATTTGTACAAAATCACTGAACTAGTCATTTGAACCAGCTTATATATTTTCAAAGCATCTTTACAAACTTATTAAGGAAACTGAAACAAATATTATGGACGATATTAGTGTAATTATCGTTTCATGTTCCCCTAATAGGTTGATTTGCCAGGCTTTTTTTTTGCTTCGATTTTTGCCGGCCACTGTCAGGTAGAACTGAACATGTTAATTTAATAACCAATATAAGGATTATTAGGTACTGAAGCCAATCATGTTTAAGGAATCAAACAACGGCCTCTATTGAAGAAGTATTTTACGAATAAAGAACCGCCAATCATAATACCTAATAATGATAGCCATACTGATGACGTACGTCACACGATCTATCATTAATATTCGTTTGGCGTACATAATTGTAATGAGAAAAAGAGAGAGGTAACAAAGATGTCTTCCAAAAAGAAATTCAAAAATGTGTTTCAAAAATTAAGTCCTAATATACCAAAAAAGAATTATTAGATATTCTTCATACGAAACAATGGGAAAACCAGCATGTATTAGCTATATAAAATACGTTCATACTATTTTGACCTTATTGTGTTCTTAATCCCATTGAACTTTTGTGGACACAACTAAAAATGACAATCCGGAGAAAAATTCAATAAAAAAGTTTTGAATCTTATACATGAGTAGTGTTTAAATTATAAAAAAAACACTTGAATGGAGGTGAAAAGCTCATCATACATTTGACAGAGTCAGAGTGTTTATCAGATGAAAGTTGATAATGATAATTATGGATGTGAATAAACGTAAGTTCTGAATAAAAATATTATCTCCTTATCTAAGTATATCATTTTTCCAGGTAGTCCTTGGTAAAATTGACCTGCTTTCATACAAAAGACCTTTCAGATATAAATACATACAATAAAATAAATGATATGATATGAATATTTATTATTTGTTGATACTATCCGCATCCGCTTGAAGATTAATAATTCTTGAGAAGTTGAAAACAAAACAAGTCCGATACTGGCTCCTATTTGAATACTAAGCCTTTGAAGAGTTTTTATCGACTTTCTTTATAATATGAACAATTTGAATTATAGTTGGACGCAACTTTACATAGTGTACCAAGAAATCTGTATCTGTATTTCTTTTCTTAAACATTTCGCGTTTTGTCAACTGTCTGTGTGTATACAACGACAATATCAGAATATTGGAATCTATCGAATCGAATTTGACAAAGAATGGCGAAGTTCCATGTGAATATAACCTTATTAAAGAATAGCCAAAATTGGATGGTCGCGGGATGATTCACTGCGAAGGCTGTCTTCAAATCAAAAAAATCACTGGAGTTTCCAATTATAAGGAAATTACAGATTTACTCAAAAATAAACCAGTAAGTCGCTTTTCACAGAAGTTTCTTCCGACTTCAATATAATCTCTCTGAGCACCTTAAACATTTTATGTGTATGAAACATTTTTCTTAGGAAATATGTTTTTTTTTTCATCCTCCTTCCCGCACAACTTCCCCCTTTCGACGCAATCTCTCCACTACTTTTGATTTTCTTTAACATGATACCACAGGAATCCAATCCTCAAGTTAGGGGACAACGCTCCCTCAAACTTTGAAACGTGGGAGGCTAAAGTTAAGTGGAACTGTCAAATTTCCGCTTGTTAAACGGGAATCATATGCTACCATCTACATTGTATTTGTGTTCATAGTCACGCACACGCCAAATTCAATGTGCATGGATGGTGTCATATGATTACCGTTTGCCAAGCGGAAATTTGACCGTTCCACTCATTCTACTGACTCAAGTCAATAGAACAGACTTCAATCAAAAATCAGAAGAACATTTTTCATCCCACTTTCAAGAATAGGCATGCATTATTTTTAAGAGAACCACGCCTACTTTAACCCTCGAGGATCGTGCCCCTGAAGTGATTTTCAAGCAAACACGTTTCCTCTATTTTAACTCTCAATCACAATATTTCCTCTAATGTTTCTGTTCTCATTGGCCCGTATATGGATAAAAAAAAAGCAAATGCTCATGAGCATGAGCAAACGGTCCAAGCAAGAGCTTTGAGAAACAGGTAAATAATGATTTGCTTATACTCAAGAGCATGTGCTTCAATAAAATGAGCATTTGTGCCTGGTCATTTCGGTCGAAGCTCGCAAATGTAACAACGTACACTCGAGTTGCGTCTGCATTAATTTGACAGTGTTGTGATTGTATGAGTGTATGTGAAATGTCTTTAGACGAGGGGAATGGGGAATGAGGAAGAAACACGTATCAATCTGCTAGTAGCAATGCAATTGCAACAAAGACCTGAAATCTTCACCAAATAACAAATTCCACATAATATGAAAAAAAACAAAAACGAGGCCTTGCAGCCACAGAAATAGAGCGAAAAATAAAAAAGCCATTAATCGTTTCGCAACTAATGAAAAAATTGAATAACATGAAAACGAGACTAAGAAATAACGTTGACATGCAAGAACAAAACTGTCAATAAAAAAATTGTTTTGTAGCAGTGGGGAAAAATTTTACATGAATAGTCAATGAATGGAGAGGAGGATCCGACCATAGGTAAAATACAAGGTAAGGTTTTATTTTCCTTGTTAACCGATTGAAGAAAAGTTTGCATCACATAAATCGATGTATCTTTTTAATTAAAATGTGATGATACATGGATGTATGTAATCCAAAGTGTCGCGACTATGTCAAAAAAACTCCACTTTCTTTTATTGTACATGGTCGATAATAACACACATCTAGAAAACGGGATATAAAAGGAAAATATGCTTTTTTATATTTTTAAACAGAGCATTTTTTGTACTATTTACTGAAAATGTCGTTTTCAAAATAGTATTGCGTCAATAAAGTAGCCCTCTTTAAACGGTTTCATTTAACTGGACCCGTATATGTGTTTAATTAAAATCTTACAACAGCCTTTTTACCACTTCTAATTCATCAATTTTTATGAAATTCTGCACACATAACAAATTCCGGTGACAATACAAAATTATCATAATTTCAACCCCAAAGGGGATGAAGGATGGTAGTTTTTTTTTTATAACGAGGACGGTGATTGGTGAAAAAAATATTTTTCCAAAAACTAATAGTTAAAAGAAAAGAATTTGAAAAAAAACAATTTCAAGCCTTTCCGAAGGGGTGAGAAAGGGTGGATTTATATTGACAACAGTGATACCTAGGAAAAAATTTAATTCTTTAAAAATTATCGGGTAACTTTCAAATGATATAGAAACTATATGATTTCAACCTTTGAGGGGTTGAATGGGGTGGTTTCTTTAAATTGATAACGGTGATAGGTAAAAATCTCATTCTTTCAGAATGCGAATAGGAAAAGTAATACAACATGTAAAACATTTTCATTAGTAGTTTTACACCTAAAATTAATCCTAAAAACTAAAAAATTAATTTTAGTTAAAAAACTTGTAATAATAATAATAATTATAATAAGACGTTTATTACTTCAGCTAAAAAAAATTAACATATTGATACAAGTGTATCACTATCTTAAGATATTAATCAAATGAAGTAAAGGGCCGTTTTCAGCTTTCCGACACTAGTGTCGGGTGCTGTTTGGGCCTATGCTTAAATAAGTAACTAAACACTAAAACTAACCTAACTCATTACATTCCTAAAGAATAATGATTATTAAGAGAAAACACGATGTAAAAGATGGTCTAAATTAAAAATAGGAATTGATGACAAGAAAGAAAGGATCAGAGGGAGAAAAAGAGAAAGAAAATAATGCAAAGATCACTGTTGACAAAGTAGTTTGCTTTTTAAACTTTTTTGAAACTCACCAACCGAGTAAGTAAGTCTGAAGAGATATAAATTAATGCAGAGAGCGAATTATATGAGAAGGATTGTTTAAAAGTTTGTTTTTTATGATTGGAAATACTCAGAATGCTAGTCTGCCGAACATTCAGATTGTGAACGTCAGTTCTAAAACGGCTTGTTTTTAGAAGATACGGAGAAGTTTGAAATTCAATTGTTCTGTAAAAAACATGGTGGCGTGAAGGATGCGCCTGTTATGCATACTTAACCATAGTAATTCTTTAAGTTCCAAATATAAGTCTAAGACCGGAGTTTGGACTTTTTGTACCCTTTTTATATCTAACGAGTCTAAGCAGGGCCCATAAATAGAGGAACAGTAATTGAATAGAGAAAGAATTAACGTGTAGCAGAGCAAAACCTTGAGATGTTGTATATATTCGTGAAGTGAAGATCGTGGACAAATCCCGCCTGGTGTCAACTTTTCTCATTTCACTTTCTGTCCCTTCTTTAAAAAATATAATGTTTTTCTGGAAACTTATGAGTTGGTCTATCACCCCTTTCAGTATTATCGTTGACTTTCCGGACACCCTGTATAGAATTGGCCACAAAATATTACCCTGTGGTACTCCAGTAAGGATATTCAGGAACGCGGATTCTGATCCATCAGAAATTGAGACGCGTTGTGCTCCGTCTTTGATAAAAAGAGTGAAGCAGCTCATTGGCCTCCGTAGAAAAACCCATATAATTTGGGATCGATGTCAATATTTTATGATTAACCGTAACCAAAGGCCCTGGTATGGTCTAATAGTGCAAGGACAGTGGCCTTACTTTCATCATATTATGATGTAAACATGTCATCGGTTATTTCTGAAAGTGCAGTTTCACAGCTGTAGCCCTTCCTAAATCCGGACTGTTTTTCCAGTAGAAAACTATATTTCACCAAATAAGACGAGATTTGAACAGCAAGTATTTCAAGTATTTTTGTGGGGTTGTTGATTTCTGGTAAGGGAATAACTGTAGCTTCTTTCCATGATTTAGGAAAATAGGACGTGCTAATACATTTATTAATAATGTGTGTGATAAAAGGGATGATATAAGGACAACAAAGAATAATAAGTGTTACCATCTGAACCAATAGCCTTCGATTTAATACTTTGTATTATTTTTGAAATTTTATAATCATCTACCGTTTTAAATGTTAGAGGCTCCATGTGACTTTGTAGATTGTTATCATTATAAAATTTTACAAACTCTTGATCAGCTACACAGTTTGATATCCCTGTACTAGTCAAATATGTATTTAATTCGTCGGGATTTTTCAGTTCTAGGTTAACAATTACCTTGTTCCCAAGGTTTCCAAATAATACCATACATTTCAAAACATGCTCGAAAAAATAGCAAATGTCTGAGGTTAATATCTTCTTTTTGGTTAAGTTCTGGTATAGGATATGCTATACAGGGTGTCCACTCTGAAGTGTCCCGCCCCTGTAACATTTTTGTTTATTAACCGATTTTCATTTTTTTTTTGTTTGTTAGGTCTCGTCAAACACTTTTTGAACATTATACCAAATCAGTTCCAGGGACGTACTTTTGGGTGATTATGGGGGTTCAAAGTGGGTCAAAGTTCAGAAAATCGTATTAGGGGATTTTTTAGAAAAAAACTGACAACGGAATCTCAATCAGAATGACCAAAAACCCGTTCAAAAAAAAATTTACTGTTTTGGTTATTATTTTTTGTTAATTTGTTAATTTAATACTTATACTGCTCATTGAGTCTTCGTGTACGGTCTTATTAATAAGATTGCAATAAAATCCCAGAATGTGTGTTTCAAACAAAAATCATCGATACCTAATACAGGGTGGGCGACTTCAGAGTGGACACACCGTATGAAAAATGTTTCGAACTTTCCAGAGAATGCAAAAATCAAATAAAAAAATACGGTTACGATTTGAAATAAGAAAGGACTATGCCCAGAAGTTCCGAAACACCCTGTATATGTGAAAACCTTGTTTCCAAAAAATTCATTTTGAACCATTAAAATTTCAATTGAAACATTTTTTTCCCAAACATCAGAGCAAAAAGTTAATGGGGGGGTCCATTTATCTGTGAACACCATGAACTTACGAGGAATATTGCTTCTAGGCAATCGATATTTGATAACGGTTTTTCACTTTGATACCAAAGATGGGTCGAGAAGACTCCAACTGATAATCGTGTTTAGAGGACAAGGATAGGTAGTTCACGTCCTGTATTGGAATTTCCAGCTCTTGGCAATATTGGGAAAAAGTCACTACACTCCAGAAACTGGCAAAGGTCAACTTGAAGTCCCCACTTTGCTTAGCGAAAAATCTTCATATCGTATGAGATGCAATGAGCTCAGGAACCCTAAGCTAAGATATAAATTGGCTCATTAAACATCCATCTATTTTTGTTCTCAACAATGTATGTTTGGATGTAAATCAATAACTATTGTTTTACGCAATTCCGAGTTCATTTCATCGGAGATTCACCAAGGCAGAAGTTCATCGTCCTTGTCATGTATACTTGGTCAATACACAGATCTGAGTTGATCTGATTTTCCATTTCAAGATACGTCTGTGAGTTATTTTTGCATGGACACAATAGTTCCTTTTTCCTTTTGATTGTGAAGAATAGTATATTATTCCACGAGCAGGAAATGGTGCATATTACTCACGAGGATGAAGTTTGTGTTCATCTGCGTAATCATCTGAGTGAGTGATAACCATTTCCCGTGAGTAGAATACCATACTTTTTCTATGATTATTCAATAATTGAAGCGAACTTTGCAATATTCAATTTCATTTGGACGGCACTTTTTGACAACGACTGTACTTAAAGTGAGATTAAGTTGTTAACACAATGTGACAATGACTATAAAACTAGTATGGACGGTCAGATGGGCTGTTTCAAAGTGATGGATTTGAAGGTTGACATTTTGTCGAATGTTCTGATTGGCTCTAAAACAGGGGACTAATGACATTAGATCTTTTCATTGGTTAAAAACAATTGTGCAATGGAAAAAAAGTCACTGGTATAAGTAACGAGTGACAATAACCAATAGAAACTGGATGTATAATAAATCTATTATTGAATAGTCATAGAAAAAATATTTTACCCAAATTGGGAGAAAAATAAAACTGCAGGTTCTCTTGTACTGGAGAAAAATATTATCTTTGGACTGTGAAAGAATACAGGTATAATTATTGTGATTACTTGATTTGTGAGTGCGATTTTTGCGTCGAGTTTGAGTGTTTTTAAATTATTTTTAGATAGGTACATAGACCATAGATTTAACAAAAAATTATAAAGATTGGTTAACATATACAGAAGTTAGAAACGATCAAAACCGATAGTTGATAGATTAATATGTATAAACTACGTGGCTGAAGCTTACGATGAAAAAGATAAGTTTATGTAAAGCGGTGAAAGTTTTGTGAGATGCTGAAGTGACCTACTTTTACAAAAAATGGTTTATCGATCGCTTTTTTTGCATTTATAGAGAATCCTGATTTGACACTGGAAAAGTCAACACAAAATAGGATAAGAAAATGTTTTGGTATACAGGGTGTCCGGAAATGATGAGCAAAAAATTCGGGTGATAATTTTATAATATTTTGACAAAATCTCGTATTTGGGGCTCTATCGGGATGAGGAATTCAAATTTGCCCCTCATTTCTCCGCATTTCATAGAGGGCGCCACATACGAACGTATACTTTGATTTGAATGGTCTAAATTTTTTTGTGCTACACTGTATGTGACTTCTGAGTAAATATTTTTATGCTCTCGACCTTGTGACATAAGAAAGGGATACTTGTTTTGTTGCGATAAATCTAACCGTTTTCGGGAAAAACGCTAAAATAACTTTGCTTGCATGTAATGAATACGAAATCATTTTAATTTCTTTTCAACCTTAAACATAGCATGCTTTGGAAAAAAGTGCTATAATTGTCGTAGAAATAAGTTTCAGAAAAATTTGTTTTGAAAGTTGGTAATTTTTTAAAAATTTGTTGTCACGCTGATGGTGGTCAATGTCAAAAATACTGAAAATAAAAAAAAAGAGAAAATGTGGAAGATTATCAACTGTCAAAACTAATTCTAATCAGATTTTTTTCTACGGCAACCTATAGCGTGATCCCAAAGCATGCTATGTTAAAAGTTCAAAATAGATTGAAATTGTTTCGCATTCATCACATGCAAGCAAAGTTATTCTAGCGTATTTCTCGAAAACGGTTCGATTTATCGAAACAAAAGTGGTACCTATACTTTTTTTATGTCAAAAGGTTGGGAGAATGAGAATTCACTCAAAAGTCGCATACAGTGTAGTACAAAAAAGTTAGGACCATTCAAATCAAAATATAGGTTCGTATGTGGCGCCCTGTACAGAATGCGAAAAAACAGTGGGCAAATTTGAATTCCTCATCCCGAAAAAGCCTCAAATACGAGATTTTGTCAGAATATATTGAGCGTGGCTTAGGGCATGACCAAAAACTGCATTTAAAATTTAAGTTTCATACCCTGGAACTCCGTCAATAATCAATTTTCGAAGAAAATGTTATAGGAAAAGGAAGCATTCATTTTTGGTCCAGAATGCCCCGGGAGTTTTTTGCTCATCATCACCGGACACCCTGTATATGAATCAGTTTACTCAAAGTAACACTTCAAGCACTTTTCAAAAATATTTAGCAAGATCCTTATATTACATATTGTTTGTTATTCCGTGATGGTTTCGGTAGTGATAGCTCATGCGTACTTACTGGTAAGTCCATGATCAGAATCAAAAATGCTATAATCAGGTATAGCTACGTTTATTTGGACTAGCAATTATCTGCGGCACACAAAAACTGAAAAAAACGATATTATTTAGTCCAGAACATCAACTTATTATTATTATTATTATTATTGGAAATCAGCATAAATCTATAAACAGGTGTGATTTTGACGTGACTTGCAAGCCAGTGTTTATAATTATTATAATTTCAATAAACGATACACAAATGATATTATGAAGAGTAGTCCTATTATATATTTTTTGGCGAAGCTAATTTGCAAAAATCACAGTTGGACTGAATACCTTTTATGTAGATATTTCAAGTCCATGGAAAACACGGCGTGATGTCGTAATATTTTGTTCAAAGAGCAAAACATGTTTCACGCTTCCCAGTACGGTTTATCAATGTATAAAAAAATATCATTCATTTTGTTCCAAGGTGTAGATCAAGATGGATAATTCCAATCGGATACGGAATATTCCGATTCATCATTTTCGATGTAAATTCGTTTTTCTTCTCAAAACGCATTGCCGGCCGCTCTCGCGTATGCACCACTGGATTGTTTCATCAAAAAAGTCCGATAAGCCGGCCACTATTTATATTTTCGAAGATAAAAATTTCGAGATATCAATTCTTATATACCATATACCATTACAAAACTGTTTCATTCATCTTAACGCATTTGACGAGAGAGATTAACTTATTTGTGTCAAGTAGTGATAGGTGAAATTTTAATAAAATGTTGAACGACTCCTTCGATAAGGGCGTCTCGGAAATAAGGCGACATTCTAATTTATCTAATTTAGAAAAAAATTGTAGTCAAATTCTTGCGAAAGCTCCCACGATAACAAGAGAATTTTTTGAGAAAATCAATGGAGATGTATCTTCGAAACCAGAGCTTCTAGGATATCATTTGAGTACAAGAAAATTCATTGGTAAGTTTTACTTGAGAAAAATTTACTTAAAAATCTTTAATATCTACTCTGTGTGACTGAACTTTCTCCAAATATCTAATTTTCTGTTATAATAAAATATACCATTGAAACAAATCTATATTAACATACATATTGTCTCCTAAATCATTTTGAAGTTTCAAAACCTTCAAGACCTTTTCAAAAGATTCTTCTTAGGAGATCAAGAAAAATGTTTTTCTGAAGATTTCGTTTGAAATTGAAAAAAGCTAAAAAAATTTAACAAATACGACCTTGAATAACAATGTTTAAAGTGAAAAGCTATATTGAAACACGAAAATTGCCGTTCGTTTTAGTCACTTATTCTTGTAATTCTTGTATTCTCTTAAAATTGTAATACTTACTGCTAGTGATAAATGTGAATTTAAAAAATGAATAAAATGGTGATTATTGAAAAAGTGGTACATTTGAACCTAATCATCATTTTTATAGAAAAAATGAAAACAAAACTATATTTCAGATTTGTCTTTGGGGTTCACTGTCCTTCAAAGGCTACATCAAATATCAGTTTTATCTTCAGAACATATCTCAACCACGAATGTTTGTCAATGAAGGTATAATTTAATTAATATTTAATTGACCTCTTCAACAACTCTTTGCTATTTGCCGACATCACATCATAATTTCTTGGTTTGGGTTAGTTTGGGGACAAGGTTATCGGATATTTGTGAAGTCCTGGAGTCAAACAAATATCTGATAGAGTTGACCTCTGGATTGACTGGAACCATTATTTGGGTGGCAGCTATTTGGTTCCATTAATGTTTTTTTCAACATTTGGCTTTCCTGTGCAACATGGTGATATTATAAACTGCAAATGTTAAAATTTGAAGTACACACACCTCTAAAGTCTTGGTAAAAATCTGGTCACATAAATACTCTATTTTTTTTACGAGTTTAGGTGCTCGAGCTTTTTTTTTGTTGAAAAGTCATCGTGGCAAAAGCCACTCTTGAAGGTTTGAGAAAAAAATGGATAACTCCATTCAAAAGAGGGCCAAAAATTACACCGATCCTGAAAATTACACTACGATTGACACTTTTAAAGGCAATATATGCGGTTTTGAAGTTGCTAAAAATGATACATTTCTCAAGCTTTTAGCCAAATTTGCCAATTTTAGGCAATTTTCAAGAAATTGCAAATTGCATATCTAGTCTATCAAAAGTTCAATCGTAGTGTAACTTTCAGGATGGGTAAAATGACCCTCTTTTGAATCGAGTTATCAATTTTTTTCTGAAAAAAACTAAAAAAACGTTAAGAGTGTTTTTTTTTGTTAGAGGTCCAAAAGGCACGATGACTTTTCAACAAAAAAAAAGTCAAGAATAGAGTACTTATTTATGTGATCCGATTTTTAATATCTGTAGAAATGGGGAACCATCAGGGGCGGTCCAAGACTTTTGGAGGTGTGTGTAATACGGTCTAGAAACCTAATTAAATGTTTCAATTAACAAAAATGTCTTTGTGATTATTGGGAGGACTTTGAATGTGTCTATAATTAAATACATAATAATTAATAAATATTAATAATTGATATATAAAAATACAGTGACCAGCTAGAATATGGAACAGATTCATTTTAAATTCAGGGCTTGGATTTGTTGGATAACGCTCGGACACGTCGATATTTATTTGTGGATGCGATTTTTTTTTAATGACAAATCTATGTGTTGGTGTATTATTTCTGATTTCTGTGTGAAATTCGTAGTATATTTCATGCAACATATGTACCGCATACCTATATCCAACCGTTTTTGAGAGGATGGCATTTCTAATCCATTTTAATTTTTTAAAAACTGGTTAATGTATTTATTGGTTGCAAAATTCAATTAAATGTTCATTTAGGAACGTGAATAAGTGGTAACTAACTTAAAAAAACATGATCGCGTATTGTTTATATTGCTGCCACTTTGGGCTGCGAATTTAAAAAAGGTTACTACGCGATTCTGTTTGTTTTGGTTTGCTTAGTTACCTACTACTTTTTCACGTTGCTGATGACACATTCAATTCATTTATTGAATGAATGAGAACATTAACCTGTTTTTTAAATAAAAATATTATGGGCTTATTAGGACACTTCTTGAAAACGGTTGGATATAGGTATGATGGGGGTGTATTATATTAAATATACTTCGAATTGCACGCAGAATTCAAAAATGAAATATAGAGTGGGTGTTTCCATTTGAAAAATGAAAAGTTGATCATCGTAGCTTATCTTTGGTGCACAAAGTATATATAAGCTTGTCATAAAAAAGACCGAATCCAGAAATACAAATTGTCTTGTCGGAGCGTTTTCCAAAAAATAAATTATTTGATTTTAAAATGAATTGGTTCCATATTTTAGCGGGTCACTGGTATATTTATATATTATTTATTTATTTTCAAGGATGACTTGCCAACCATGATTCCGAACCTACTGAAAAAAAATCAGTACATGAAAATTGAAAAAAGAATAAACATTTTTGAAAGTTCGCATTTTACTACTCATTCATATTTTAACTTTTATACCTACGTGAAGGTATTAAAGTCATAACATGCAAGTAGTAGAGAAAGACTTTTTTTCGCATCTCTCAATTTTTGATCCATTTGTCCCCTTGTTAACTGCATCCGCGGACATACTGTAGATACTCATACTAGCTAATTTTCAATTTTTCAAAATGTTTATATATTGTGATCTATTGAAGTAAACATTTGTTTTAATAGGAGAGATAACATTGTTGTTACCTTCATCTTTTTCTAATAAAACATCTTCTCTTGTATTTTCGCATGAACTGATTTCATGAAATTGTGAATTTCACAGAATCGAAGTTTATTGAAATGGAGATAGCTCTTTGGATATTTTTTCTTGCCGTACCAACCAAAAACATGAATGTTGTTGTTATGTTGTCCAGTTTCGTAATTTTAATTTGTTGTCTTATTAATCGTAACCAGAACAGATCGTTTTTGGAATCAGTGTATATGTTTGTTTTGTCAAGTGCCATTTCCAGAAGTATTTCTTGATAAGACCATTTGATGACAAAAGTGAAGGTTTTCAAATGTAATTAAATTAATCAAGCAAAGATGAATTCGTGAACATTTCAAAAATCCACTGAAATTTGGTTATTTAACTTTTTTTTTTATGTTATTTCAATTTTTGAAGAATTGCATTTGAAATTTTCAAAAATGTATTCATTTTTAATTTTGATTTAACAAGAATGTTGTCCAGAATTATCCTCTAGTAAGATTAAGAGAGTTACATTACAAGGTACCGATATTGCTGTTGTATATCAAGATATCACTTATACAGCAATAATTTGCCAAACCTAAACACACCCCCAATCAGATTCAATGAAAAATCTTGATTAGATTATTGAAAACCATTCAGAATTCAAGTTCTGAAAAAAACTTTTTCCGCGCTATTAATCCATGTAGAAAGTGATAAAAAGATTCATCGAATCCATCCATGGAAATTATCTCACCAGTAATTCACCAGACATTTCGTGTCAATGGACACGCATTGACACGACATGTGTGAGGTTCGATTTATTAAACTCTGCCACAAGCAAGCCATAGAAAAGATCATTAAATACTTTTTCCTATAGAGCAAGGTAGTCAGGTATTTTTCAAATGTTTCGCATTTCACAGTAAGAATTCTTTGAACCATATCTGTTTTTCTGTAACCTTGGCTCGTTTACTTTCCTGGTACGGGCAATTTATCCTCCACCTCAAAATTGATCACTTCCAAGGAATATGAAGCTAATGATCAATTTTTTCATCTTCCTAACCCACATCAACCAAAGCAGTTCTCGTCAACTCCTCCGTGCTTGGGAGACAATCCCATGGCATGGTGTCTACAAATTTTCTGAAAGTATTCAATGTTGCTAAGCAATGATTAAATTCTCTTAGACATAACCATTAACACTAATATTTCCATACTTTTACCGGCCGTATCTTTCAATAATACTATTTTAGGGCAATTAGGCTCTCAGGTTCACCGGCACAGGTCGCGGTTATCGAAAATCATTTTGCATACCGATAAGGCAGTATTTTTCTTGTTTAAAGTGTTAAAATCACCACTTGATAACCGACTATTAGGTAATTATTGATATCATTTTAACAAGAAAAAACAAAACATATTGCACATTAATTGATTTATTAATTGACTTCTTTTAACTGTTATCAGTAACATCCGATCTGAATACAATTATTTGTCAACAATAATCAGGAAAACGTGGTGTGATTTTTCAAGAAGTCTAGACTAGCAAGGTTATCACGACAGTTGACGTTATCAATTGCTTTTGACATCATTATGCGAATGAATTATTTTTCAGAAAAGTATTCTTGTCCGGTATTGATACATTGGAAATTAATATAATGTTATAAATATATCACAATAAAACTATCCAACAATTTCGTTCTGGTTGCAAAGGTTATCTGGTTTCGGAAGATATATCTGCATACTCATATGTTTGACGCTCCCCTGGTATATGTGATAATGGTGGCGTGATGTTCTTCTTTTGATCATAACTCTTTCATTTTTGTGTTATCTCATTCGAAAAAATAAATTGTATCGTCGGGTATTTCAAAATGACCGAGCTATTAATATGACATGTGATAAGGATTTGCGTTAGCAATTTGCACGAAGCGGATTGTTTGGCGTTAAAATAAACATAGACGTAACCATTCCAGATGTTTATGAAATGCTGCAATTTGACTCGGAAATATAATTGGATCACGAGAGTAATAATTTGACGGAGCCCTTAGTTACATACATTCAATTCAGTTGCATCTATTGGAATTCTGGGAAGTTGTGTGTCAGAACTTCTGCCCCAGATTCGGTGAATGCATGGGCAGGTCCAAACTTCTTTCTTGGGGTTCTCAGTTATTACTTATATGAGATGGAAGTCTCCAGTAAGCTGAGATCAGTCCAAAACTGTTTTGTCGGAAGTTGGAAATGGTCTAAACATCAATAGTAGTTTTTATTGATTTCAGTATGCGTCAACTATCTAACATATGCCGAACAAACACATACTAAACATTAGCAATGACAGTTCTCTTGGTGATAGTACTCAGTGATCATTTTGGGACTTTCATCTTCACCACAGTATACTATAAATATTTCACATTTATCTTGGCTTCCAGTTTTCGCTAAAAAAGTATGGTACCTACTAACTTATAACCAAATATCTGATCGCATCAGTGATTTCAAATTTAAACTCTCAATTTATTGCTCCGCTTCCAGCATGAACTGCTCAACTATCTAGAAGAAGCGAAGAAGCTTCTTATATGACATAATTTCAAAATATAAATTCTTCTTTTAGAATGCAACGTACTCGTGAGAAAGTAGGTAGGTAACAAAAAATATACTTCTTCAATCTTTGTACACGTATGCCTCCTTCAAATATGAAGTGAAAAATAGCATTTGTGCCATTTCTTGAAGTTGATCATATCACTTTGACTCCTGAAACCTTATAATAGCGGGTGTTTCCAAACCTATCCCACAAAATAAAAGGGAAGATAAAAGCGACATTCTGAAACATTTTATACTAAATTTTTGTCCTAAAATTTGCTAAGAACTCTCCGCCTCTCTTTCAAAAGAGAGGTTGAGAAACACCCTGTATATTATTTTACAGGTCAAATAGATACTTGAGAGTCATTCTATATAGAAGCCTCAACTCGATCAAGCACTTGAGCAAAATCTACCTGGTGTGCGTATGACCACACAACAGAAGTGAAAACTTCACTAAGGCGAGATTAATAATACGAAATAATTTTTTTTGTTGTTGTTCGACCACTGCGCATACAATTTTTGTGTGATTGTTATTTCGGAGTAGGATAGTGTGGTGAAGCCTGCTGGTTTAACTTATGGCGGTCAGTGTAAAGGTAATTCACCAAACGCGTGCGTGCATTTAGTGCAGATATTCTAACCTAAAAGATAAACAAACAAAAACCAACGATGGATGATTGAGGCTGAGTGGGAACCGGTCCGGTGTTGGGTTCGTACCCCAGCTATGACAATAGACCGTAAGAAGTCGACTGCCTGGTATTTTAGCGGCAGTGTGCAAAAGGTATAATTGTCATCCCTATTCACGCCAGTAACCTGGCTGTGGAGAATCGGATATTCTCGTGGGAAACAAAGGACCAAGATACACACTCGCCAGTCGGTAGGTTTCACCGAGAACACAGCGGTTTTCCAGTACAGACTGGTAGAACATGTCTGTGGTCCGAAGGAAATCGATGAGAGAGTTTTTTGAGACTGTAGTGCCTGCCTGTATGGATATTGAGTTCAAACGGCATTAAATTAGCCGAATTTGTACCACCGAAGATCAAAGAGTATTTCATTTGATCAGATCCACACTGATTTTTCACTGGAAATTTTCTTTTATCTTTATTTTGGGTTAGGTTGAGAGAAGCTTTGTTTACATGATACACGAAATAGGCTCGCCACTCTATTCTACACTATACTTGTCACACCTCCTCTTGTCCTGGAGTAGCGAGCAGTGCAGTAATGGACAACCTACACTGATATAACAAACACTAAACACGCTACACCGTTTGCACTGACAGCATAACAAACGCTGCGGTGTAGAAAAGTGTAGATTCATGTGCACTAGTGGAGGATAACAAACACACCTATTATTGTCGATTGTCGGGGATCAAAGCTTCGATCCTTTCGTTCGTGATTGTCGTATGTCATGTCATGTGTCATGTCGTCTCGAGTCTGTTCTTGTTGATGATTGCATTTTCTGATACATATTTTTTTCTTTTCCTTTATATAGGTATAGTGATTTATGATGAACAATATTTTGTCGTATCTTAAAAAATGTTTTTGTAAAACCGATTGTGATCAAGACTTTGAAGACACAGTGTTATTTGAGAAATATATGATGATACACTGCACACTAACATGCAAACTAATATTTGTGTTCCGCTCCTTCAAAACTGTTCTGAATGCGTCCATGACTCACTCGACTCGAGACTTTACCTGAAGGTGCTTCACATTACTGAGCGTGACGGCTCAATCTTATTCAATACCCACAAAATAAAGTGCTCAGAGCGCCTAAAGAAGTTTCCACTTCAAAAATCTAAAAAGGTCACAAATGGATTCTGGCAAAGTGGAGATGTGGTGGGCAAGATCTGCGGGTCGTCACACACTGGAACTACACGGCCGTTATCATACAAATGTTTGTGCACGGAGCCATTGTGTGGTAGACTAAAGCCTAACAACAGTTCAGAATAGAATGTAGCAACTACAGAAACCAGCTTGTCTGGCTATCACAGGTGCAATGAGATCTATCTGTGATGTAGATCATCTACATCAACGATAGCAATGAAGGTCAAGGGCGTCTCCAGGATCTGAACCGAAGGGGGGGGGGCTATGAGGGGAATGGCTTTTTTTCTTTTTATAAGTTTAAACAATTTCCATAAGTTACTTACTTTTTGTTGAAGTATCCTGTTGGTTTTCGTTTGATTTTATTAAATTTTCCTACCACTCAAGATGCAATTATTCATGTTCTATACACTTTTAGATGTGGGCAGTAGCCCCCTTCTGCCCCTGCCCGATGCAGGAGCTGCTGTGCTTGCCGCCTCTTGATGTAATTCTGAGAGGCGAGGCAGAAATAGCAGCAAAAAGGCTGCATGCCATCGAACTCTGGGGAGAAATAAAGTGGGGTGCGGCTATGCTGGAATACTTCTGGTGGCTGTCACAAGACATCAGCCTCTGGTGAAGTACCCAACTGATGCCCTGATTCCGCGCTACATTTCAAGAAGAGCCTATAGGATTGATACACCAGACTCGTTTATTCAAAATCATAATCCCGATCCAGTTTTCACTCGATCTTCAACCTTCTAAGATCTACCCGAATTCTTCTTCAATGAAAGTTCCTTCAAGGAAAACATTTTCCAAACCTTTTGCTCATTCCGTATCATCCCTAACATGTTCCAACATGCAATCTTTACGAGATTTCATTCAACATCAGCATATTCACCTTTCTACAAAATCGATTTTTCATCATCTTGTGATTGTCTTGCTTTTTCAATTGTTCATTTGTTATGACAAAATTGTCCTTTGAGGTTGAAACATGAGTAATCTAGATAGGAAATATCTATTCTAGATCTTGACGATTATTGCCCAATTGTTTAATTTCACAATTTTATCAGTTTAGAAAAACTTTTTTTTATTGGAAAATGTCTGTATTTGATCATTTCCTTTCAGTACTGACAGGCCTCACTCTTCTTCTCACCATCAGCACAATGGGTACATTTACCATGTGGTTCACCAATTGGTACCAGAAACGCATCGAGAACATGATGATACTATCGGAAGAATCAGAGGCCTATGACTTTTGGCGTCATCCACCCATTAAACCTCTTGCTAAATTTTATCTGTTCAATTACACCAATGTTGTTGAGTATACCTCAGGAAGAGCGCAAAAATTGCACGTGGAACAGTTAGGACCCTACTCATACTCTGAGGAGTTGGAGAAGGTTAATATAAGGTTCAGCAAAGCCGACGGAACTGTGTCCTACCAGGAAAAAAGAACTTACAAGTAAGAGTATTTTATTATTATTCCAGGTGCCTACTGGGCATATTTTATCCAATACTAATGAGACATCGCCCTTCCTGTTACTGATCATTAAAATTCAATTATTTTGTCTTAGATTTGTACCGGAGGAATCCAACGGCAGCCCCACTGATGTGGTGACGACTCCAAACGTGCCTCTTTTAGCTGGAGCTGCGGAAGTAAAAAATCTTAACTATCTCATGAGATTTGGCTACAATACTCTTCTTTCCACTCTTAATGCTCAGCCATTTCTTTCTCTTGAAAGTGACAGTTTGATAACGGGTTATAATGACAACCTTTTCGACCTATCCAAAAGTTATTCAAAATGGGAGAGAAAGAGAGTTTTTGAAAGTTTTGGTGAGCAGGCAAGTTCAAAGTTACAGTCAACATTCATCCACTTCTCTTGCAGGGTTATTAGCATGGAAACAAAACGTCCAACCTGAGGTGTATACAATGAATACTGGCGCCCATGATATCGCTAAATTGGGAAGAATGGAGTCCTATAATGGAATTTCCGAATTCGACTTCTGGAATTCTTATGAATGTAATAACCTTCAAGCTTCAGATGGCGTAATGTATCCTTTGGACAAGGTTAGAGATAAAGAAGATCTGGAATTTTTTATACCACAGGCTTGCAGAAAGTTCACTTGGGAGTATCAAGAAGAAACGACTATTTTGGATAAAATTCCTGTATATAAGTATGTTGATTATTTAAAAAAAAAATAGCGACTGTATTAACATGGTCATTTATAGGTATAAAATGCCTTTAGATGTATTTGATAGTATTGATAATGAAGACAATCAATGCTACTGTGATAAGGACTTAACATGTCCACCAAAGGGACTTTATAATGCCTCTCTGTGTTCCATGGGTAAGATAATTTTTGTTCAAGAAAACCTATCAAGTCACTGTTGAAAGTTTCTAAATGAGTTCTTGCTAATTAGGTATATGGAGTATATAACACATAAATTTTAACTCCCTTAGGCCCGGTACTTCCACATTCAAGTAGTCGATTTTATTCCCTCCGAATAACTTCCAAATTGGTCCCGCCATGGTAACGCTCTATTTGTTATCTGACAGATAGTTATTATTTTATTTATTCGAATGTGAAAGTACCGGCCCTAAGGGTATGACGCATGCTTTCCGTGGCTATAGAATCGGGATTTTTCTCGAAATTAAAGGGATCTGCGCCGCAAAATTCTTCTATTGACGCACAACGTTAAAATCTGGACAGACGGGTTACGACGCAAATAATCAATAATTGTGTCGAATGATGATGTAACAGATGACTTTATCCGTAAATACCACTAAATAATATGATCACCTACCGTTTTGAGGAACCTGGTCATTTTGATGTGGAGTTGATGTCGCAGGACTCAAACCAAATCTATATCAAGTATTTCAAAAAGTCAAACGCTATAATTTAAAATAAGGGTACTCTTGGAAAAAATGTTTTTGAAGTTTTTGCGAACCCTGTATAAAAAAAAATCAAAATCTTCTTTTCGTGGATTGTATTTTTCATACGAGCAAATATATTTATCAAGAACTAGTTTTTTCCAAAAAGTCAAATATTCTATCCATTTGTCCTTCTGTAAACCCTTTCCGTGGAGAGTCTGTAGTAAGCAGAAAGTAGAAAACGATTGAGGTAAATAATAGTCCTCACAACGTTCTACAGGATTTGATAATAATTGAAGTTTTGAAAAAGTAACGAGATATTAACCAAAATGTATCATTTCATGATCTCGAAAAAAAAGTACGAAATAGAATCACGATTTTGACAGGCATTCGATTACGAACAGAGCTCTCTAAGGATGTTTTCATTTGATCATTTTTGTATCTTCGACGATTTCTTGTACGAGCCTATATTTAGAAACCCAGTTGATAGAAGTTGCAAGAACCCAAAAGAATGTTCATCAAATCTGACAGGGCAGGTGTTTTTACGTGAACATTATCCTCAAAATATGTTAGTTTTTCGTGACTCAAGAATGATCTGAAATAACAAAAGAGATAACCATCACAAACAAACAAGCATTCGATTACAAACAGACTTTTCTATAGAATCTTTTTCACTCTACCGTTATGAATCTTTTAAATTCGTTCACAGGTCTTTGAAATTTCGTAAATTTTGATAATTATGAGAAACAGAATGTTCTAGAAATGTTCTCATTTTACTGTTTTTAATCCATAACATTTTCCGAAATCGTGATAATTTCATGAAAAAAAGTCCATATTAACATGGGTCCGGAAGTGTGTTGTTTTCAGGACACAGGGTTTTAAACTTTTTCAAAAAAATCAAAATGTGCGCTACTGACCTTATTATAATTTTTATTTTTTTATTATATGAAGCAGCCAAATACACACATTTTTTGCCTTCTAGATTTTTCTCATATCTGGATTCGTTTTTCTTGTTTCAAAATACTTTACCGGTTCAAACAGTACGTGAATAGAAATATTTTGCGGAAAATAAAAAAAGAAAAATTCGAAAATGGGGCAAAAATGTTGTTGTATTTTTGAATGTTTATTTTGAGAAAAAAATGAAAATCACAACAAAGTCAAAAATATTCGGTAAGATGCCCCTCGGGAGGCACTGGCCTTTATAATTTTTACGAAGTAGTGTGAAGTTCGTAAAAAAACGATTTCAAAAAAACACCCTGTATCTTGAAAACAATGCTCCTCTGGACCCATGTTTATATTTTTCACTTTTCTTCAAGAAATCAGCTCAGAAATACGCCCTTGAATTTAATGTACGCAATTAGAAAACACCTTGTATAGCGTATGTATTTTCATCCATCTTCTTCTGTTATTGAAATTTATACTGCTACAATGCTAAATAATATTTTATAAGACATCCAAGATTCAAGTTTATAGCCTTAATTAACGACTATATTGTGTTCTGCTAAGAAATGCTACAACTGTGCCAGTGGTAGAATTAAAATACTTACTGAAAAAGCCACGACAAGGATCGCAAATGCGTGGCGTTCTCTTATACTGTCTCTGTTTCCACGCCATTCAAGTATTAAGGCATAGGCGTATCATCATCGGATTATCGTGTCTATACATAATAGGTAATAAAGTTATTATTTATTTTGACCGGACGGCTTCTTTAGTTAATATTTTAGCTCTAGAGGAAAGAGTTTTGCAGTAGTTCGAGTCTTGACCCATCAGGTCCAAGTATCAATCTAGCGATATCATACTTTCTGGTGTCATGAACATATCTTAAAAAAATATAGATCGTTATTCAAATAAAGAAAATACAGCGTACATTCAACTAAAATAATTTGTCAACTTGGTCAAACAACCAACAGAATAACAGATATCATTGTCAAAGTACATGTTTTTATTTCCAAGTGGTACCCTATGTTCTTTACCAAAAACTGTTGTTCCTGTGCCTGGTGTTAAATTGACTGCTGTGGATTATTACGAAAACCCTGACGAACTGCCTCGATGTTTTCAAAAGAACGTCGACAAATTGGCACTCTCTGATCGCTACCTGATCCAGTACTCAGTCCCTTCAAATTTTGCTACATCCGCTCTGTTTAACTATCACTTAGTGCGCTGTACCCACGTTTGCAAAGAATTTCAAGGCATAATGGAAAATGCATTTGTGTCCGTGTGAGACTACGTGAATTCATAAAACTCCTTTCCAGGAGCACCATTTTACTATTCCTGGCCTCACATGTACGGGGTGGATCCTATAGTGAAAAAGGGGGTTACTGGGCAACTTGACTTCTTCGACCTCAACGACAGTTTTATATTGATTCATCCTAAATTTGGCAATGCACTTGGAGGTAGATTGAAGATGCAGATCAATGTTCGAGTTGAAACCAGTTTCGGTGTAATAGCACTGAATCAATTTCCTGACGGTCTAATGCTGCCACTAGCATGGATCGAGATGGTGAGTCAAAATGTCAATTGACGTTTCTCATTCTTACTCATAATATTAAAATCATGTGCGTCGATTAGATCTATTTGAAATGAAAGTCGATATTTTACATCCAGTTCAGGATATTGTGTCATGCAACGGTAACGGGAGGATCACTATCTATCACACCATGAAGGCGGGAGATGGGCAGATGTTAATAATGAATTTAATCCTCAGAAAATATGTCAGCATGGCTCAGCAATGCTCTCTCTTTCAGATAATGTGTTCAAGTTGCGAATCAATTTCATATCTTGTATTCCATTTAGTATTTGGAATTGAAAAAATAATCTAAATTTAAGTACGAACACAAATATAATTGATTGTACCAGGATTATTCGGATCTAAAATTTAATCCTAAGGCTACATTTTAAAAATATTTTCATGTTATACGGGGTGTGTCCCCAAAACACGAAACGTATCAAAGTTATATTTTTTTAAATAAAACACCCTATACAACGTGCCCAAGATAAGAAAGGCCAGTACATGATGGTGGCCGGAAGACGAAACGTCGGATCTAAAATTCGATAACGCCATCTTGACGAGGAAAAAAAGTGGCTATGAGAAAGTGTCATTTATTTTCAAAAATCTTTTGTAATAAACTCAGCAAAAAAAATATCAATTTTTCCAAAATTCGTTTTTTTCCGAATATCTCCGGAACTACTGGGAACTTTTTAGATTTCAAAGCAACATATTGCCGAGCACCAAAAGCCGCTACATTCTTCTCATTTACCCGACTCTCTATCACTCATGGTTACGGAGATCTCTGTACTGGCCCTCCTTATCTTGTGCACGTAGTATATTAATTGATATTTCAATTCTTCCTTCAATTTTGAACAAATTTTGCGATACAACTAATCTTCCTAAATTCAACCGTTATCGGGATATCGCGTTTTACAAAACTCAAACTATTCAAGTTAGAGAAAAACGATCTGCACTTTTCTGTCTTAACTTTTCAAGAGCTTTTCTGTCATTTGAATAGAAGGTTCTGTCAACTGTCAACTTTTTTCGGCACATTTTGACATTTTTTCACAGGAATTAATTCAATGTCCTTGGATAGCTCTTGAAAAGTTGAGATAGGAAAGTGCAGACCGCTTTTCTCTAACTTGAACAGTTTGTGTTTAATAGCATGTCAAAGGTGCAAAAATGTCATTTTTAAAACGCGATATCTCGATCGGTTGAGTTTAGGAACATTAGGAAACAAAATTGAAAAATTGAAATATCATTCTATATACAGGGGTGTTCCATTTGAAAAAATAAAACTTTGATACGTTTCGTGTTTTGGGGACACCCTGTATAGCATGAAAATATTTTTAAAATGTATCTTTGAAAAACTTTTTTAAGATCAGGTACTTCAGCCATAATGTTTCGTGTCGATGCATGCATTGTCGATGATGTATGAAACTTGTTCGTGTTTGCTTGAAGTGAGCTTGAATACTTTCAAGTAGTCAACTTAATGCAGACCTTCAAAGACTAAACCAAAATTACAGAGAATCCCCCATGTACTGAGCATCTGCATGATAATATTCACATCATTCGTTTATTGAAATGACTTGTATGTATAAAGGTAACTATGTTTAAATAATCTTTCAGGGTGTGGAAGATAAGGACTTCAATGAACAGCTTACCTCTCTCATCTACCACATGACCTTTACCGTAAAAAATGTTGAGTTGGGTCTCAAATATGGATGTCTTTTGGCATCCATGATTACTTTCATGAGTATTTTTCTCGTTGTAAAAAAACAAAGAGCTGTTAGATCAAGAGTGTGCAGTATCAGGAGAACAAATCATGACGTCATTGACTTTTGAGTTTCTGGATCCTTGTAACAACAACTGTGATATTACTACTTGAGGTGTGAATCTCCATTATTTTAGTAAGTTTTCCGTCCACTGGAAGGCAATAATATAGTTAAAAATTATAATACTCTTTTTAATAAATCTTAATAGACTGATATTTTTATTTTATGATTGATAGCTTGGTTGTAAATAATATTTATTGTTATGTTTTGTTTATATAGATTGTTGAAATGAATAAATTTTGTTTGTTTTGAAGATGCTGTTCAAATTTTATTGATTTTAATGAAATTGTGAGAAACGCTTATTTTGAGAGAATTCAAACTGTGCTGAGGGTTTATGGGTTTATTCTTATTGTCATGATCTAGAGGAATCCGTTTTTGTCTCCAATAAAAGAAAACCCTGATTTTGTTTATGATAATATATTACAGATAAGCGCAAAACATTCATGCAAAACTGATCTAATACTATGATTTATAAATTTAATGCACTATAACATTGTTTTAGAACAGTATTTATGTTTTATTCTAAGAATGTTTTGACACACTGAGATTAAATTCACTGTTTATTTAAATATCTTTCCTCGACCTTCATATTTAAAACATCCTTATTACAATAATGCAGCGGTCTGGATTGGAGATTAAATAAATTCATAATTTATTTCCATTCAAGTCATCAGGTAACTTGTAGGTACTGGCGGAGAAACCAGACGTGCAAAAAAAATACCATTTAAACATTTGCTTCTAGTGTAGACTAGGCTTAGATTACAGCAATCAGTTATACCCTTGACCACTACTTTGGCAACTGGAACGATTACAAAATAAATACAAAGTAGAATGATCACATTTCAGTTCAGACTTCATTCTCGAGTAAGCACCCTTATGTACAGATTTTCAAATATAGGATGTATAGTAATACCACTAGTCAGAGTTTCTCATTCGACAGACTAACTATTTAGGGCAGTCGTACTGCATAAGACCTTCACTTTCACGTTTAAGGACCTTACTCTTGACTAGGCGTTCCCTAGAGCCCAGTTTTGAGCCTATGAGGGATTGAATCATGAAGTAGAAACATCCACATCCCATGACTAGAGACACAAAGGAAAGCGGCAGCTGGGCAATTGGAACTACCACGGCTACCATATAAATCATCCACTCGATGTTCCATGGTACTCCCACTTGATGCTACAAATAAGAGAATATAATGGATGGGGATGGACACGTATGAGCGTTTTTCCAAATTTTGTTTCTAGATCCGTGAAATTGGGAAAGAAATTATCCGTATCGCATTAGTTATCAAGAAGATAGACGAGCGAACGTTTTAAAAAACTTTTATTTTTAAAAATCACAACTTAAAACTCGACATCAAATATTATCCGTGAAGTAGAATAAATTTCAACTGACTAACTGTAGTTTTGCTCCGACGAAGCCTACATAAACTCAAATAGCAAATTCGACAAGTAATATGATGGTTAAGGGAAAAGTGGGACCATAACTCCTCCCTCCTAAAAATTCAACTTCATCTTAGACGAGGAAGTTGAATTTCTTCTGGGACTTTTGGTGTCTGTTTCTTCCAACATTAAGGGTTTGTAATGATGAAGATGGTTCGATAAAGTCAGGAAATAGTACTGGCTGGTGACTGGATACGAATGTATCTTTTTGGTTCATCAGTACTTCTGAGTTTACGGCTAGTTGACATCCAATGGGTAGTTGGCATAGGTAGGTACCCATAAGATTTTGGATTCCTTCTTGGTCATTGCAGTTTAGCTTGACAACTGTTTTGGCAGGACAATGACCCATTTGTCGGTTTTATCGAGATGATTTGTTATTGGTTAGGTGAGTTTCACTACAATTTGTTCGCAATTGAGTTGTGTCAGTGGCGTCTTGTTTGGGGCCTAAGACTTTTATTTCGCAAGGGCTTCTGTTATATTCTTGAGGTTTCCTTTCTAGCAGATGTGGGTTCCCGGTATGATTTCTCGGCATTTCCCATCATAGTGTGTAAAGTGCAATTGAGATTTTGAAACAAATTTATTTCGCGGTATGATTACCTTAAACCGACTCTGCTTGTATACTGGTATAGAGTATCAATGAAAATATTCAAAAATCTCTTTGAGCATGATTGGTATGTGTAAAATGTGGGTGAATCTATTATTCTGAGTAAAAGCTTCTAATTCGGTGAGTTGTTCAAATAGCAAAATGTTTTCGAAGGTGACAGAAAGTGGCATTGATTTTTCGCCTACTTTTTCTTGCAATTTTACTAGTTCGGAATAAAAGTCTTCATTCTCTATCATGCTAGGATGCATTATTTTAAGTTTGGAAAATGTGAGGGAATTTCCTACATCCTGTAAGATTGAATCTATGACTTCATAGACGTTCACAATGGACAATTTGCATACATTTTCAAATGACTTGAAATTTTTATTACGTATTCTAGACAATATTAGAAAGTCATTAGCGATTTTTTTTCCAAAATAAGTACCCAAAAATATATTAAATAAATGAAAAAGAAAACGCAAATTTCACTGTATGATGATCGAAAACGGGGAAGGGCCATATTACCTTTCCGAGAGAGATCCTAGTCAATACGCCAGACAGAGATAAATAATTTATTCTGTGATGTAGTGGATGTTGATTGACGCTCTTTAATCGGTGATAACTACAATAATAGAGGTCGTAGGTTGGTTTTTCGAACATCAATGGCATCAGTACTCACTAATCTTTTTATTTTTCGTATTTCCAAAAAATTTGTAAACTGTCCATTTGATTGATTATGTCCTTCATAAATAAAGAATTTTCTCTATTTACCGGGTTTTGAACGATCGTTGCGATTTGGTTAAATTTGGTCTAACAGGTTCTCATAATGATTTATTTGATTTAATGTAGAGTGAAATCTCTCGATAACCGTCAGAGAAAGTGTATTCTGCTCAAAGACAAAAATTGTCTGTATGGCATCTCTTGAATTGGGCAAATAGTATTTCGTTTTTATTCTTTGTTCTGTTTTTTAGATTCCGCGGTGATTTGTCTTTTCCTCCATGTTAATTTTGAATAATGTTTTGAATTTCGTTCTCATCTTCGACATCCAAAAGTTTAATTAAACATCTTTTGCATTTTATCGAGGGCCATTTAAAGTTTCTTTGAACTATTTCGCAAAATGGTTCATACAGGTTAGGATTTTCGATATAAATTGAGTTCAATTTGTCTGGAATTACCTATTCTTTTATAAATGACATGACGTCATTTTCAAAATTATTGTCTGGGAGTTGAACGATAGATCTGCGTTTTTTCATAAAAAGTATTACTTTTTTGGTTTAAGCGGGAGAGTGATGTCCTTTGGATATGATTATTAGATTAGCTCCGTAATTAACTGCAGATTCTATTATTGGTACCCCTACCAATAGGGTCCTGGTCGTTCGTATGGACAGTATCGCCGTTGTCATCATTTTGATGGTCAAGGACTTCGGGTTCTACTACGTTATTGTCGAGGTCAGGGTTTGCAACAGTCGACATTTGGTCAATGTTTATTGTGTTAGGTCCAGGTTCGTTGGTGATTTGTTCGTTTTGTAAGGAGTTTTTGAAATTGTTCATGTATTCAGTTAATGCTGATATCTCGCCGGTTTCTTTTGTATGGATTTCGATGCGACTCAAAGCGTCAGCATTTGTATTTAGCTTTCCTCTTTTGTAAATGATTGTGTAGTCGTATTCGTCTAGTCTGATCCGCCAGCGCATCAATTTTGAAGTAGGATCTTTGAGATTAAAAAGCCATTGTAATGGTTTATAGTCGGTTATTATAATAAACCTTCTCCCATTGAGATATGGGCGAAAGTATTTCGTCGCCCACACTCAGCACAAGCATTTTTCTTCTATTGTTGAATATTTGGTTTCTGAATCATTTTAGGTTCGAGATGTGAACGCGTACGCTACGGGAAGATCTTGACCTATCCTACCTTGATATAAGACGGCGCCAATTTTTCTCGCATCACAAGTTAGATTGAAAGTCTTGGAAAAATCGGGATTTTTTAAGATTGGTTCGTTCGTTAAGAGGTTTTTACATTTCTCTAAACAACTCACAGATTCTAGATCATGTTCTAATTTTGATCCTTTTTTGAGACATTTAGTCATAGGCTTTGTTATTTGGGCGGAATTTGGAATTTCACAATTGTGAATCTTTTGCTAAGGTAAGATTATTTCGTTATTCTGAATGTTCATTTTCATTTTCTTAACATGTTTGGTTCGGGGAGAAATAGTGATATTGTTCAATTCATCATTGGTTTTATGAAATTGTTATTTTATTTTTGCACGAGACGTGACTGAGTAGCCATTGTCGTAGTCTGTGTTTGCTTGAAATGCTTTTAAATTATCTAATCCTATTAGGCCCTCGAATAATTTATGAAATTTGCAAAGTTGGAATGGAATACGATAAACGGATCGTATAAAATAGTATTTGGGTAGACCTTGTTGGCTTATTCAGGATCAATGAATGATTTTGTGGATCCACTATCAATCAAGAATTTTAATCCATTTTCCGGAATTTCACCTGTATTCACACTGTTGTGAGAAATTAGTTTTGGTGTTGGGCTACATTCGTGAGTAACGGAGCTTTCCTGCAAATTTTCATTTTCGTCGTCAGCTAAATCTTCGCGTTCAAAGTTATTAGAATTTTGTGCAACCTGACCGTAATTTATTTCTTTGGAATCGTCAGTGTAAACATTTTTACATGGTTCTGAATACCCTGAATTACTTGGTTCATTTGCATAGGCAGCATTTGTTTCAGTATGATAAAATTCTTCAGAAATAAAATTTGAAGGTTGAGTTCTTTTGAAGAAATTTTGGGTATCATGGTTGTTATTGTTATTGAATCTTTGTGAATTGGAGGTATTTCGAGTTGAGATACTCATTGGTTCTGGTTTTGGGAGAGGTCTGTTTTGATTTGGTCTTCCAAAAACTTGAGAGTTGCTAAAAAATTATTACTTTTGGTTGAGATGGAAAAGAAGATTTTTGTTGGTTGAAATTATGATTTTGTCTTACAAAATTAGTATTATTATTATGAAATTGTCTTTGAATACTATGACCTGGTTGAGACGTATTTCGAAAGTAGTGTATATTATTTTCATCGGTCACGAACTGTAATGCTTCAGGCAAATCTATTGGACGCAAACATCGTATTGTCGTGCCCAGTGGTTCTTTTAGACCGGAGATGAAAGTTTCAAGGGCTCAGCTATTATATAGATTTCTTTTTAGGGCTTCATAAGCATCGTCTTCCTGTGTATGTCGACGTATGAACATAAGAGGTTCAAAATATGCAAGATGCAAGTTTTTCCTTATTTTGTTGCCGTAACATGACAAGATCTCTATTGAGGCAAGCCCAATCTCTCTGATTGGCGAAATGTCTGCGGCGCAGTGGCGTAACTAAAAATTTTGGGACCCTCCGCAGATCCTTTTACGTGGCTCTCCACCTACTCGTATATTGCAAATATTTCTTTAATTTTATTTGACAAAATCTGTCATGCATCCAAATACACAGGGTGTTTCATTAATATTGCGAGAAAGATCGGATGAGTTCTCCGGCCTTGAAATAAGAACAAAACTTTCTATAAACATGTATCCGGAAATGCTTCGTTACAGAGCTACAGGGTGTTAAAGTTTTATTTTAATTTTTGTTTTTTCTGAATATTTGAAGTACCTAATCTCGATTTTTTTAAGAAAATTTGTGCTTTAGGGTTTTTTATCATGGGAAATTCGAATTTGATCTTAGTATGGCTCTAACTTATAGAGGGCGCTACCTACACTTATTTTTCCTGTTATGAACAGCCATAAAAGGAATCATACGAAGTATTCTATAACCTTAAGCAGGTTACCTTCACGATAGATTCAAAATCACAATGTATAAATCATTTCAAATCCAAATAAATATCTTGAGAATGATTGCGTGAAAAAAAAAGTTATCACTGTAAATAGCCGGAAAAACAAGTGTAGGTGGCGCCCTCCACAAGTCAGAGCCATACTAAGATCAAATTCGAATTTCTCATGATAAGAGACCCCCAAACTCCAGTTTTCATTAAAAGATCGATATAAGTTCAAATACTATTTAGAAAAAACAAAAACAAAATAAAACCTCAACCCCCTTCTTATTTTTAAGAAAAGATACTTAATCCGATTTTTTTCGCAATATTATATCAACGTTGATCCGCCCTTTAAATAGCACATTTTGCCAGTTTTAATATTTTTTATTTTTCATGAATCCACTTGGGCCCCCCCGCATTGTGAGGGCTGGCGGGGGTGTAGTTACGCCACTGTGTCTGCGTAAAATGATTTTCAATTGAATTGACGATATACACATTCTTGAAATTATCGGGTGCATCTACTATATAAAAAGAATCAATTAGAGACTGACAGACCGCAAGATATCTATTGATATCGTTTGGATTTCCGTCAAATTGTGAGACGCAATGTAAGTACTCTGTTGAATTGAGGAGGCATAATTTCGGTTGAATTATTCAAGTTTGAATCAATCTTATTGGATTGAGAATGCACTTCTTATGAATTAGAAGAAGAAGCGGAGTCAGTTAAAGGCAGTTTCAAATTCGTAAAATTTTTCATAATATCGTGTAAGTCGGACTTAAACTCAATTGAACTTAACACTTACATGAAGAAGATAGCTGTCAGCATTATAAGGTCCGGGGCTCAGGAACCAATGTAGTCTTCCAAAACTTGGCTGGTCCTTGCGACACAACGCGATGATGGCACTTATCTCCGATCACTTGAAGATGACAGGTTCTGTACGATTGTGGTAATCCAGATTTTGAACCCACTCTGACACCACGAATGAACTGTTTGTGGGATCACTTTTCCGGTCGATTCAAAAGTCTCGGTTCCGAAAAAAAAAATCTGCACGACGGCGCCAGTTAACAAGTCGATAGCCGAGCGAACGTTTTAAAAAACTTTTATTTGTCAAAATCACAACCTAAAACCCAACATAAAATAATATTCGTGAAGGACAATAAATTTTCAACTGACTAAATATAGTTCTGTTTAGACGAAACCTATATAAACTTAAATAGCTGAGTTGACAAGTAAAATGATGGTTAAGGGAAAAGTGGGACCATAACTCATTACTTACATATTCCAACCAGCCCAACGGAACAAGCTTTTCACTAAATGCTTGAATAGATCGTGGAAAGCCAGTCATTTTCTTCAATACCAAATTTATTTGTGATCTGGCCTTTCCTTCCAAAGGAATTCCTGTTATCTGAAAATGCCATTCTCATTCATCACCTCTTAATACTCAAACATTCTCTCACAGGTTCTATCAGCACATATGAGCCATGATCTTTTTCATTAGGTGAAAACCCTTCCACATGTGCTCCTATCCTTTCATCTGCATGTAGATAATGTGGAAAACTCGCAGCAATGGGGAAATCTGCGATAAAGTTGTTACCGACAAAAGGGAATAGAAGTATGCGTACTCACCCCAATAACACGATGACACATCAGCAACACCATCTGGATAAGCAGGTTCTCCGGCGAAACAATCTTCATTACCTTCCCATTCTGTTCTGTTATATGCCCAAGATACAAGTTCAAATCTGTAAGCATTTATTCCATATTTTGTATCATCTCCTAAAAATATGAGTGTGAGTGATTTCAAAAATTTGAGCATAAATGGACACATACTGGCATATCTTATATCAGCCTGTTTACAAACAGTTTTTCTCCAATAAGTGAGGTTTGTATCTTTGGTAATCATCTGTGGGTATCCCACACCCTCCGAGGCATTTCTAAACTTTAAATGACAACCTTCAGGATTATTAAAATGAGGGAGATAATTGGACTTATCAAAAGTATCTATTGTGAAGAACTTTGAATTTCCATGTCGATTTCCTATGAAGACTGATACGTTGTTGGAAAAGTCTTTGTAGATCTGGAAATGCATAAGAACAGAACCATTACATGAGTATACAAAACTAAGGGAGGAATAATTCGAATGGAACGAGATATTATGATTTCGGTAAAAGATTAATTTCGGCTGTGGGTCGACAAGCATCAATGGTTGTGTTTATATATCATATATTCAACCTTCCCTGCAATGAACAATTAACACAATTTTTGGAAATAGAAAATACTGAGACTAGTCAGTAGTCATGCCGTTAATTTTTTTAAATTGACCTGCGGCTTTGAATAATGTGAAAATTCTAATTGAAAATTGCGTCTGGCTCCGCCTTCCGTCATGACATTTATGACGTCACAGTCCGAGATTTCACACAGAATCTTTCCATTTGCTTTTTATTATTGGTCACATTAAACCGCGTCAATATCAGTAAATATTTGCGTTGTGTGGAGCATTCATTACAAATTTGTGTGTCAAATTCATGCGAGTGTGAACTTGTTTACCGCATACAAACGCACGTCAAAATTTTCGCCACATTCAACACACGCGATCCGTGGCTTGTCGGTTTTTGTCCAAGATCAAAGGGATTTGCGCCGCAAAATTGTTCCAGGGTGCACGTCTGCATAAAATCATAAACTACTTGTGGAACAGGGACGCACAACGTGGAAATTTCGCAGACCTGTACGACGCAAATAATTGTGACGAATACCGGATTTAACACCTAATGCAAATGTTTACTGATGTGGACGCGGCTCTGTTACACGTGGGTTCGCGGCGTATTGTAAACAGATTGTTTTGTGGGTGTTCATTCATGAACTACTAGTTAATAATGAAAAAAGAAGAAAATTCCGCTCATTCTACTCACCAAATAATGAACCCCTGCTTGTTATACGGACTGAATGCAAACACACGCGACGCGACGCGAAGTAAACAGAGTATACCAAATAGTGCGAAGGTATCTTTTTTTTCATGCTCTTTAAGTGGTTTAGTTATTTGAAGCCGTTACACCTAACACTATCCATATCATCCCCTAATTTCCTTGTTTCAAAACCAACAAAGTCGGGATTTTGTTTAATGAAGTTTCTCTCACATAAAACAAGAACTATCCGGGTCCGTTTTGGTTAATTTTTGTTTGGTAATAAGTAGATATTCAAAACTCAAAACTTACCCGGAAATATGAACATTTTTGTCTCAAATCCCGTGAATCAACAACTCTGGCATGTCAGTAATGCAATTCGGGTTTTCGAGATTAGAAATGAGCGGTCACATCGCGTTACTCAAGCCACACCCCGTTTGCAAAAGGGGAGCAAAATTTATGTACAGACACGGTGTCCCATTTTGGGTAGTTTGACGGGGTATTTCCGTTATTTTTATAAATAGAAAGTTGCAATTTTCGCGACAGTTTGCTACTTTTTCGTAAAACTAACTATGCCAAAACTTTTGGTTTTGAAGATACAGTTCTAAATTGGAAATATTGCATTCTGAGGTACCCTCGTATCTAAAGAACAAAGGCAAAGGGTAACCTATCTTTAAAACTTTGAACTTTGAAAAGACTGCATATTTTACATAATTTTAACCCCTGTTTTGAATGGTGCTAGCCATTTTTGAAATATCACACAGAAAAAAGTTTTGTTTTGGATCTTTTTTTCAAGACGTGAAAAAAGGGCACCAAATAATGTTTTGAAAAAAATTGACAGAACACGTGAACTAGAAAATTGATTGAATATTTCTTAATATTTCCAAAAAATTTCGTTAAAACTGCTGATTTCTATTAGTTCACTTCCTGAGAAGTGCGTTTTCATCGGAAGCTCCAATGTCTCCTTGCAGAGTTCTGTCTTTGAGTTATCAGGCCCTTTGATGATGGATGGATGATGATGGACGTCGCGAGACTTATTCATCTAGTGCGGGAATTGCCACCACTATGAGCTATCGATTTTATCCTCAAATTTTCCGGCGAAGCCAGTAGGTTTCAGAGCTTTCTAGACTGTACGACCAGTATCATGATGTTTTGGTTATAAAGCGATGCGTTAAGGCAGGATAGTTGTTCGTGAAGTTTCACAAATGATGAATGGACAGTAATAAAACATAAATATTGATTAGTGTCAAGTTTGTGTACACTGTGTCCCATTTTGGTCGAAACTGCAGGGCATCTCAAGTATAAACAGAGGTATAGAGCATTGCGGTTTTCGCGAACCAGTGCCACTTTCTTGTGAAACTTACAGTGCTGCAATCAGAAATAATCTATATCGTTTCGTTTCCTGGATACAGGGTGAAAACGAAAACGCACTTTTTGGGGTCCTGTCATATCTCGCACACTACTTGACATAGACAAAAAGTAAAAATGGGTACTGATGGATATGGATATTTTTGCGTAGAATCCAGTGGCGCACTAAGAAAAAATATTTGGGTCACCGCTTGTGAGTTACAGGACAAATTAGGTATTTCTTAAATGGAACACCCTGTATTTTCAACGTCAAAGTCTTCCAAATTTGTCTTTGCTTACGCTGATGAGTCACACTCTATATTTTTTTGAGGCCTCACATGAAAAAATTGGAAAATAGCATTTTTTACAGGTTTCAAATTCATATAGTGTCCATGAAATATCCCTCAACTAATGACTAGTAACCCTATATCAATTGTTCGAACTGTCATCCACAACTCACTCACCGTTACTTTTTCAAAACTTAATTCTACAATCAAATTATGGGTTTTGTCCATTTCAATCTCGGAACGCTCCCTTGGTGTTGATAAAATATGTTTAAATATGTGATAATAAGGCATGTTTTATAGACACGTACATAGATTGAAGACCTTTCAAAAACTATGTTGATATCCAAGACCTAAAAAAATATAAAGTGTGCATCATTATAATCAGAAAATGAAGAATTTGACGCTATGAAATACCCTGTCCCATTTAAAAAATACCAACTTTGTGTTGTAACTCATGAACGATGAAACAAATTATTTTTCCCAGTATGCCACTGCATTCTACGCAAAAAGATCTACCAGGATCAGTATTTAATTTTTCTCTGTGATAAATTGTGTGGGAGATATGGCAGCACTCCAAAAAGTGCAAACTTTTGTTTTTGCCCTGTATCTAAGAAACGAAACGATATAGGTTATTCTGTTTGCGGCATTGTAAGTTTCTACGATAAAGTGGCTCGGGTTCGCGAAAACCGCAATGCTCTATCTTTAAGAAGAGCTAAGATACCCTGCAGTCTCGACCAAAATGGGACACACTGTACATGATTAGTGACTGTAAATAGATTGGTTTGAACCGAACAGTGATTTCCATAGTGAAAAACGTCACAATCAGTTATTCAGATTAATGCCGTAGAGTGTTCCTAGATCTTTTTATAAAATATGACATCGCTAATTGGCATTTATTGGGAAAGTTGATGAAACTGGATGTTTCATATCCATGATCATATACGGGCGTTATCATTAGTAAAGATGTAAACCAAAAAAAAGTTATGAATCCAAGTAACATACTTAAATGATACTCACGATATTTAATATTCCAACATTTCTGGTTGGAACCAGAGTAGGAGCAAGTTTCTCAGCAGGAATCAAAATAGGGTCAGTGGCATTCCATAAGTAATCCTGAATACTCATTTGTACCAAAGGTTTAGCATTGTATGATTTGAGCAACATATTCACTCCAAATTTAAGAAACATGGAAGAATCGTGAAAATAAGCAGGTATAAGCTAGAATGAACAATATCATATCAAAACAAACCCGTTACAGTGTTATGGAAATTTCTACCAGAACTCCCAAATTTGGTACTGTTATAGTGTCATTCAAGTCAATGGTATTCATTTCTGGCAAAAATATGGCGGTCTTATTGGCTGTGTACGATAAAGTACCATTCGGGTTGTGCTTGGGATTCAAGTGTAATAGTTTTTCACTGAAATATCCCCATGAAAAACAAATGTTGAACAGTTGGGAACTCACCGATAAATTATAGGACCTATTTCCTGTAATCTCAATCTTTTATCATCACCATTGATAAATCGGTCCGGGTTGGTTATGTTGAAAACATAAACTTTGAGAAGCACTTCATCTGGTGGTCGTACCCACCAATCGTAAGGGGGTAGGCCTGGAAAAAAAAAATACAAACTTGTATTGTTTGAGTTCAAGTATAGATCACTATCGTATAAGCGATTAGTAAATGAGTGGGGTTTTGATGTAAGCTCCATATTTTTTAGTATTTTTTTTTATCTAGACTGGTGTACACAATTATATGGTGATGAATTCGGAATTTCTTATTTGAAAAATGTATCATTGAATATCCACTCATGTTCGAAACGTCAACAATCTGGCAATTGGTTTATTGCCAGGAATGTGACAAAATTAAATCAAAACAATGTTTATAAAATACCAAAACTCTTACCAGGACTCATTTCCAATCTTATACTTAACAGCATCTGAAGAGGAGTAATAATCAAAGTCAATAGGCCCCAAGCTGTAGCTATTAGTGCAGCTATGAGCCAAACGTAGGTACCTAAAAATCAAATTAGAATAGAAAATTGAAATTCTGCATTATGAAGCTAGTAATAAGAGAATACATTCGAAGACCTTATAAGTGATAGCTTTAGTAGTTCCTTACATCTATGTATTTTTTGAGAAATTATGAAACCGCCTCTGAAGAAAACCAAGCATCATACTTGATGTCATCTTTTCATAGTACCAACATATTTATTTCAAATTTTACCTTGATCTGTAGACAGGACTAGATATATTGAAAGCAGATCTGGGTCTTCAATCATTCAATACAAAGAACTAGGTAATTATCATAATCAACTATCTTTTTGGATGACATCATTTTGTCATTTGGCGTCTACAGAATTTAATATAAAATAGATTTCAAAGTTCACATTTATTCAATCTATGATATGAAAGAAATTCTTTCAAGATTAATTATTGAATAATAATATGTTATGTTAGTCTCAAGCGCTACCAAACTGTAGAAAATAATAGACAGAAAGTTATATCGGATATGGAGATTAGTGACCAAAGTGTGAATTGCTTGTACGGGTAATTGAAAAACGGATAACATTCCAAAAATATGGCGATTTAAAGTGAGATGGTAATTTTTTGACACCTTGGGACTAATAATAATAATAATAAATTTCATTGTTTAAAAGTTTCATTCGAAACACAACAATCGTCAAATAAAAAAAAAGTCAGTTTATTCGATAAAATTGTCTGTTTGACGATATGAATAATTATTACAATTACTGACATAAAATGTAACTGGTCAGTGAAAAACTCCGGTGCGTTGCCATGTAAAGAGATAATGAAAATAATTTTTAACAAACGCATCGACAAATTCGCATTTTGAAAACTTCTTCGTCTGAAAAGTTGTTTTCACCATGTTTTGTAATTTTGTCGAGTCAAAAAGTGTTTTAAGAATAAGTGAATATTTGATTTATTATAATCTAAAAAAAAACAAATCCCACAACAAATGGAGATACCGGTAACCAAAAAGGCTGAAAAACAGTAGCTTTTCCTAAATACACTGTTTTCTTTTGTTCAAATAACTTTTTGCATTTTGAAAGGAAAAGGATACCATTTTTTCATTTTCACTGGATAGTTCCACCCTTTTCAATTCGGCATTCGGCGATCCGGATCCTCTTTCTGTCCGGATCAGATCCGGTTTTTCAACTTGTGCAATCCGGAACTGGATCGATCCGGGTAAAATAATCGGATTCAAGATCCGGATCTGAGATCCGGAGCGAAGGCCTGGATCCTAGATCCTTGTCCTTGTATTCACTGTTACCACTTTCTTCGGAAAATATAGACATACTTGTTTTTCTTTATGAAAATGAAAATAGGGATGTCGCAACCAATTAGAATATATTAGATTTATTCGGAAATGAAATATTTTGTGCTGCAAATTATATTAATCCGGATTTTCTCAAAAGGATCCGCGATCCGTTAAAAAAATCGGATCCGTACCGCACTCTCTTTGGACCCCACTTGTCCCGATCACTCATTGTTCTGTGACTGCTCCCACTAGGGTGCTAACAAAGGATTCACTTCTCTTTAGTTATCTTGCTTTTTCCCAAATCCAAGTTTGTCCATAGAGCTTTCGAGTTGCAGTTATTTCGATTGCCACATCTATCGCTTTGCAGCCTTATCATGGTTTTATCCACTGTATCCTTCAATAGTTTGATAGTTGGTTGTGATGAGTTCTCCATTCCGGCTTTGTCGTTTATTAATACTGATTTCGCCAATCGATCTGCCCTCCTTCGATATTGCAAGGTCCAGCATAGAACGACTTTTTTGCTCCTGATCCAGGGCAATGCTTCACGACAACAACTAAAGTCTTGTTTCTAATCCTTTCTGAAAAGTCTTTTTACCACTACCTTATTCTCAAAAAAGCTCCTGGTCACCATGTTGTCATTTGTTGCAACCTCGACTCCTGGCGGTCCATTGCCTTGAAATTTCCTTTAGCACTATCGAGTGCCCACCTCTCAGTGTTTGAGCTAAAGGGTGATTTTGAAAATGTTGCACACCCCTCGTATCTCATCTATCTGATTACTTATTGGAAATGTAAATACGGGTTCTGATAGAACTTTGTACGTGAAGTTCATTGGCGTGAACAGTTTTTTTGTAGATATTATCGTTTTCGAAATATTGGCCCAAGTTTTTTTCAATCGGGACACCCCGAGGGGGATTTCATTGGTGGTAGTTTAGTGTACAGGGTTGTGGTAATAGATGGTATTTAATGGAAATATCAGTGGCACTTAGTGGTAATTAGGGGATTAGTGGTAGTTTGTGGTAATGAGTGGTATTTTTTGGAAATTTGTGGCAGTATTGAGGGAAATATGTGGAATTTTTGTGGTATTAAGTGGTAATTTTGTGAATTTAAATAATGCTCTGCTTACAAACATGCATTATTGTAGAGAAATGTAGTGAATTTTACTTGGGAACAGAGCAATTACTCAATTAACGTTTTTATCTGAGTCCCTAATACTACCAGCAGTTAAAAAATGCAGCACTCATTTCGTGAAGATAATTTTTCTCTATTTCCTTAGAAGTTGCAACCCCGCAATTGTTTATCATCGGGAGTGAGCATATCAGGTTGCCTTCTGTTTTTCTCTTATGTAAAATCGTTCCGGAAACAGTTATTAAAAGTTTTTTAATTGTGTAGAGTTGTGAAACGATAAAGAGGTAAGTGTTGGTCATTACCATTGAACTCCATACTACGTACCTGGAACGGACCCGCTCATTATTGAGAGTGAATCAAGTAGAGATAGCGATTGTTACGTATCCCTATCTCTTTCTAACTCATTGGCCTATACGCATGGAAAATAGAGAGAGATAGCGATAGTTACGGATACCTGTCTCTCTAACCCATTGGCCTATACATGGAGATAAATGACACACTTTACGACGTTGACGTTAAAGACAATGACCGGGTCCTTTCCAGGTACGTAGTATGGAGTTCAATGGTCATTACTGGAAGCATCTTGTTATATTATTATAATATCTTAGAGATTTTTGGAGAACAAATTTGCCGACTCGTTTATTGGTTATGTTTCGGCCTCCCGGCTGGTGACAGGAAAAGGTTGCCAAGTTTCGTTTAGTCTCTAGGATACCAGAATATTTTTTATAATGATCGATTCAAGCTCTTTAATCAAGGCACTATATAATCAAAAGAAGAAAACGGAAAGGTAAGCAAATTAGTGTTGTCGAAATTGAATTGAATTGATGTTTTATTGTTTTACATAAAAGTTTTTCTGTTATGAAGAAAATAACCTCGGTTGATTATTTTGATCATCAATATCTGTATTTCCTTTTCAAGAAAAAAATTATAATTAAGTTTGATGAAAAGTTCATTGTGACGCGGCTTCACAGTTTATCTTTCAGATGGATTTGGAAATAGAATCAGAATGTTTGGAAGAGCGTTCAAATCCCGCGGATCAAATAATGCTGTTCGTGTTATACACAATAATGGAGGTACCGAGATAGAAGATATCCAGGAAGATATTTATTCGCAAGTCGAAAAATGTCTAAATACAAAAATTCCATCGTATATTAAGAACTTGTTAAAAATGAATGGCTATAATTCCAAAATCGTTTTACTCTAGCCACAAAGGATATAGATTTGAAGGATATTTCACAAAAAAACGTAGATCTGTCTAAAAATAGTATGTTTTGTAAACTTATCCTTCCTTCGACCCTTCCTTACGTCAAGACCGTCGTAATTAAAAAGTCATCATACTGTTGGATGCTGGATGAAGGAAATGGTCGTGTCAGTACAGATAGATTGAAAAGATTTATCACGGGAAAAAGATCTTGTTCTACAAAAACCTCGACAAAATCCGTTGCAAGAGCAAAAAAGAGAAGGAAAGGCACAAGAAATACCGAGAAGGAAGGAAGAGAATCGTCCGATAATTCCTCGGATAATTCTGAGGAGAGCGAGAACATCATATACAATGACTCTGATGAAACCGAGAGCTTTGCTTCATTGGAAGAAGGGAATACTTTGGAAAAAGAGCAAAATAACTCTGATTGTGAAAATAAGTCCGAAATCCGGAAGTTAGGTTCACTTGAAATAGAGAAATATTACGCTGTACTATACGATGAGGGTTGGTATATTGGAAAAGTCCTTAAGAAAATCAATTATGATTTTTTTCTCATGTCTTTTTTAAGTCAACAATCAGATTTATTCAATTGGCCAAAAAAAAAGTGACGTAGCTAAAGTGAATAAGGAGTTTATTTTTCATGGACCTCTTGATTGGATTGGAGATGGACCGTTTTCACTTAAAAGGGTTCACTTATTAAGCATAAACAAAAAATATAACATTTTGAAAGAAACCTTATAGGAACTTGATAATTCTTTATCTGGTTCATTACCGAGTTCATCACCAAGTTTACACGGCAATGACACATGTTCCAGTAATATTACTTTTTAACGTGGAGTTTTTCTTGAACGTCATGAGTGTCATGTGAAAAAACGTTTCAGTTTTTGTACGAGGAATTGACCCTTAAAATACTTTTTTCTATTTGTATTCAAGTTTTTCATTTATATGTATTATGTATACAGGGTGTCCCAGCAAGGGTGGCCACCGGCCATATCTCAGAAACTACTGGACCTAAAAGTTCAGGAAAAAAAAATTATCACTAAAGTGGTCACGAGAAAATGCTGGGAAATATTTATAACTTCGAAATTTTTCCACTAGGGGGCGCAATCAAAGCTTAAATATTAAAATTCGAAATTTCTCCGGAAATTCTCAGATTGAGGTATATCTTTATCAACATGGTTAGAAAACCTAGACAATTTCACGTCTTTTTGGTACAGGGCTCATTGGCGTACCGATCTTCGTGTGAGTAGGGGAAGGTAGTGAAAGTGTAATTGTTCAAGTAGCTGTAACCTATTAACGACTTGTCCGATTTTGTTGCGTATAGGCTTGTTTTGAAGATAAATGTGAGTACTTTCGAACATCGTATCCAGTAGTGCGTGATTGTCTCCAGGAAAATTGCTAGAAGGGGTAACTTGAATTAAAAACAGTGTTTTTCATTTTACCGCAAAAATTTAAATGGTATGGTATAATTCTGATAAGAGCATCGAAAGGTACATTAAATTTACAAGAAAAAACCTCTGAAACGCAGGTGGATATCTTCTTTCGTTTTCGAGTTATTGCCGAGAAAAGAGTTTTTGACACTCGAAAAGTTGTTTGTTGTGTAGTTCTATTGCAACCTGCTTTTTTTTTGGCTTCAATAATAATAACTTGTCCAAATTATGTAAAATTTAATGTTTTCATTTGTTATTTCAATAGAACAAAACTCATAATAAATGAAAAATATTTTGATGAGCATAAATCCCAATCTAATTATGTATTAAATATTGCAATGATGGGTTGAAAAAAAATCTAGGTAGCTGTGGAAAAACATCGGCGGGTTTTCATGGAGATAATTGGAACAAATATTGCAATCATAACAATCTCTCAATTATCATTTTAACATTCTCTGTTAAAATGTCTTACACCAATGCCGAGGCTTTTGATATGCTCGCCGTATATTTTCAATGTTTTGGAAATGCTCCGATTGCGGCACGTGAATACGCTGCAAGGTATCCTGAACGAAGGCACTACAGCAGAAAGGTATTTCGGCGAATGGCAATACGTTTAAGAACAACGGGAAGTGTACAGCTCAATCCAGTTCCAATCAGAAGACGTCCGGTAAGAAACCATGAAGACAATATTATAAACGTTCTCGCTTACGTGGAAGCTTCACCGCATTTGAGCACAAGAGAAATTTCCCACCATCTAGGATTAAGTCGTTCTTCAGTGCTCCGAATTTTAAGAGACTTCAAACTTCGTCCATACCATCTTTCCTTACACCAAGCTCTATCAGAAGATGATTTCAACAGGCGACTAGACCATTGCTATTGGCTTCGAGAAATGTGCAACGAACATCCTCAATTCCTCTCCCAAATTTTATGGACCGATGAAGCCCGTTTCTCTAGTTCTGGAAATGTTAATTTGCATAACATGCACTTTTGGTCGCGGGAAAACCCACACTGGATGCGGGAAGTGGATCATCAAAACTGGTGGAGTGTAAACGTCTGGTGCGGAGTGTTAGGAAACAAAATTATTGGGCCGTATATTATTGATGGCCATTTAAATGGTGAATCATATTTAAACTTTTTAGAAAATGACTTGCAATTACTTTTAGAAGATGTTCCCATTGGTCTTAGGATGTCCATGTGGTACCAACATGACGGTTGCCCAGCTCATTATGCACGGAGAGTTCGTGATTTTTTAAACAACCGTTATCCAGATCGCTGGATTGGAAGGGGCAGTTTATTCCCATGGCCACCGAGATCCCCCGATTTAACTGTGTTGGACTATTACTTGTGGGGACGAATCAAGGACATCGATTACAAAACTCGTCCCACCACAAGAGAAAATATGATTGAGCGGATTGAGAATGCTATACATTCCATTGCACCAATTGAAATGGAAACAGCTGTTTCTATTTGTAGGCACAGAATTGAGAAATGTATTTTACAAGATGGAGGACAATTCGAACATTTATAAAGTTGAATAAAACTACACAACAAAAACCATTTCGAGTGTCAAAAACTATTTTCTCGGCCATAACTCCAAAACGAGAAAAGATATCAACCTGCGGTTTGGAGGTTTTTTCTTGTAAATTTATTCTTCATTTTGATTCTGTTATCAGAATTATACCGTACCATTTAAATTTTTGAGGTGAAACGAAAATGACAGTTTTTAATTCAAATTACGCCTTCTAGCAACTTTTCTGGAGACAATCACGGACAAGTCGTTTATAAGTTACAGCCACTTGAACAATTACACTTTCACTACCTTCCCCTACTCACACGAAGATCGGTACGCCAATGAGCCCTGTACCAAAAAGATGTGAAATTGTCTAGGTTTTCTAACCATGTTGATAAAGATATACCTCAATCTGAGAATTTCCGGAGAAATTTCGAATTTTAATATTTAAGCTTTGATTGCGCCCCCTAGCGGAAAAATTTCGAAGTTATAAATATTTTCCAGCATTTTCTCGTGGCCACTTTAGTGATAATTTTTTTTTTCCTGAACTTTTAGGTCCAGTAGTTTCTGAGATATGGCCGGTGGCGACCCTTGCTGGGACACCCTGAATATCTGGTTAATAAAAAAATACAAAAATTCACATTTCGTATTTATTATACGTATAGTAACATATCTCGTGCATACTCAAGAATTATGTCTATAAGTGGCAGTTTGAGTGGTATTTAGTGGTAGTTTTAGTGGTATTGAATGGTAATTTCGAAGGTAATGACGGTAGTTTCAGGGGTTATAAGAGTAATAGAGGAAATAAGTGGAAATTTGGAGGTAATTGCTGGTATTTTCCATAGTTTTGTGGTAATAAAGTGCCAATTAGTGGTAATTTCTGTCAAAAGTGGTAGTTTAGTGTACACAAACTCACTACTGAAATCCCCCCCATGACACCCTATACAGGGTGTCCGGGAAAATGTGGGAGATCTCTCGGATTCAGATAGAACATTAAAAAATAAGATGACAAGTTCTCATAATTTTTTTTCCTAGCGGCCCTCCCTACGGAGATACGGCCCCCTAAAGGACCCCACTGGAAATCGGTTTTTCTTGAATAACTTTCAAACGACTCAATATAATTCAATGAAAATTTAATATGATAAACAGTAGTAAGGACCTCTCAAAATACTTCCCTTAAAACATAATTAGCTTGTTTAGTTTACCAGGGACGGTCTAGATTGTACATTTTAACGCTCAAATTTTTAACACCCTGTATGATAAGGAGTTGAAAAAAATAAATTTGGATACCTTGAACATTAAGCTAAAGAAAAGGTACTCTTGTTCATTGTCGATAAAATGAACCATTTTCGAGAAAAATCAATTTTTATTAAACAAAACCTCGAAAAAAGCCATGACGAAGTGGTGCTCTTGACGAAATTGTGAACCTAACGCTAGGAAAAAAATTTATGGGAACTTGTCATCTTATTTTTTAATATTCTATCAGAATCCGAGAGATCTCCCACATTTTCCCGGACACCCGTATATTCATTAAAAAATCAATTCGACTTTTCACAAGCAATTGAAAATTATAATATAGTATGGGTCTATTTTGATATACCACGACAATAATCCCAATTTTCATAATTCGCAATCAAAATTCTGCAATAGGCCTTGAAAACCAACAATGTTTATTATTTATCTTTCGTTTCACAAAAAAGTAGCTAAGGTTTTTCAAGACCGCAAGGTTCTATCCTCAGTGATAACCGACATAATCCGAAATTGCAACCAAAATGGGACATCCTGTACAGTCTATACAGGGTGCACCAGAAGTGATGGGTCATACGGTAACAGTAGATTCCTCACACAAAAATACTGCGATAGACCTCGATTTGTCAATTTCGAAAGTTGATATTAAGAAAGATTAAGGGTGTCAAAGCTGAAATTTTATATTTGATTTTTTCTAATAACTTTTGAAATAATCAAGTTATATCGATGAAATTTGATATATGGGGATTGTTTGACATGCAAAATGAGGGTGCGACACTTACACACCTTTTCACTTATTCAAATAGTCAGAGCTTTTTTGTACGCACTCCTACACTTTCTTGAAATCGAAATAATGATTTTGCCATCATGTTTAGCTGAAAAAGGTGTACTTTGTAGAAGTGCCTGAAAGTGAACTTTATCAAGATATTTGAACTTGGAGTAGTCCATGCAAAGTGGTCTTGAATGGAAAATTTTGAAAATGAACATAGGAGGCTTTGAGAAAAGCGTTATCATGGTAATTATGACATTAGATTGAATGCTCAATGGTTCTTGATATAAAAAAATTGATCCAATTTTACATATTTTTACCCATATTTTTATCCAAAAAAAAATGAAAAAAAAAACATTTTTTTCTGGATTTTTTTTTCATAAGAAACATTGAACAGCGAGACTATTGTCAAAATTACCGTGACAACAGCAGTTTCTATGCCCCCCATGTTAGTTTTTAAAATTTTCCATTCGAAACAACATTGCATAGATTACTTCAAGAGCAAATATCTTGAAAAAGATCACTCCTATCGACTTTTACAAAGTGTACCTTTTTTACGTAAAAATTGCCGGAAAAATCATTTTTTTATTAAAAAAAAAATGTTCTAGTGCGTACAAAAAAGCTATAACTATTTGAATGAGTGGAAAGATGTGTAGGTGGTGCCCCTTACAAGTAGGAGCAATTCTGTGCTCAGATTTGAATTTTTCATGTCAAACAATCCGCATATATCAAATTTCATTGATATAACTTGATTATTTCAAAAGTTATTTGAAAAAATCAAATATTAAAATTCAACTTTGACACCCTGTATCTCTGATGTTAATATCAACTTTCGGATTTGACAAGTTTAGGTCTATCGAAATATTTTTGTGTGAGGAATCTACTGTTACCGTGTGACCCATTACTTCTGGTCCACCCTATATATCTTTTCCCTTTCTTTTTGCTAGGTTCAAAAGCCTTCTTGTTTTGTCTCAGATTCGCTGTCCACCAGATAAGTGTGGTTCTTATACAGTCAAAAATAAGACCCTACAATGATAATCACCATCAATAAACACTTTTATAGTGAGATTAGCTACTGGTCCAGGCAAGCATCTTTTTTGTTCCTCGATCTTGGTGTCCACCAGTTTTCTTAAATAGAGCTGAATCTAAAGATTGCCCTCGCTGTTGGGGAATTTTGATGTTTCATAATAGGCCCCTTCCAAGATTTTTGTTGAGCGTAATTCTTTATAGTCCATTGGACTGGTTCCTATGACATTTTGCTGAAAGAAATCATCGCTCATATCTCCATCTGCAACCATCATCAGGTTTGTTCTGGTTCCTCAGATCCAGCCCATTGGTTCTTTCTGTGTGAAAGCTGTCCAGATTATGCCTGCTGAGTGGAGTTATAGTTGGTCTCCCACGTTTGTTCCACTGCTAGTAGTATCAACTCCAGCAGCAGAAAACAACGTCAACATGGATGTAGATGAGATATTAGTTATTTATGAGGCTATCATAGTTTTCTATTGAATATGTGGATATATATATAAAAAAAACATATGCAAAATACATTCATGGGTGGGTACTCAATATAATTAAAAAATGTATAGCCTTGGCCAACTTTAAAGATCATTAACCATCATCAACAATGATTATTTATGAGGATTATCCCTACCCCCTTAGCGGTTAGTTCCAGTATTCACACATCTTGTAAAATTCTAATACTTTCTTGGTTTCGATTGAGGGTACTCAATTTAAAAGAAAGTTTATTGCTTCAGATCTCGCGATGTCACGTCCTTAATCCAAATACAGACTTGTATGTTCAATTTTTGGAAAGGATTTCTTGAAAGCAGGATATTATGTGGAAAAGAATAAACCGGTGAATCATTGGTTCGACTCATGAAAAACATGGTTAGCACACAAAGAAACTATAAAAGGTATATAAAAAATACATCCTTCAACAGAGATGCATAAAATACTCCTGGTGAATGGCACTTGCAACAGACTTACTCATTGCAAATGGCGAATATAAAAATGTATTGACTAATCTAGAGCAACGGTTATTTAAATGCACTTTTTGCTTCATAGTAAATATCAAACAACATGAACCTTGAATGTATTTATAACATGCCGGAATAAAGGATCACTTCTTGCAGTCTGACTTAATGTTCTATGCCTTGTCACTTGTTTCCAAAACGACCGATTGCAATTATTGGTCACCACTTGAATCATCCATTTCAAAAGCTTATAGATCTATTCTGACGAAGTTTATACACCAATGCCACATAAAAACTGCAGAATAAAAGAAATAATGAAAGATTTAACATCCTGAAAAATAAAAATGTTATAGATGGATAGGGCGCAAACGACCTCTCGGCACGCACGCTCGCGCTCCTCGAATTTGAATCTTATTATTTTTTTTTGTTGGCCTATTTGACACAGAAGGAGCTAATTCTGTGGAAAAACTTCAACAGTGATGTTATGCGTGGATATCCGGATTTTATTTTTGATTTTTGTAAGGAGTCGTCGGTACATCGAACAAATGGGGACAACTTTCAACAAACTTTTCGAAAACCTAATCAATTTTACTGATAATGGATTTTTCTGATTTCTTGAACTAATGATAATTTATCATTGTACCGATAAATCTGTTATTATGCAACTTTCACAAAGGTAATTTTCTGTATATATATATATACAGTGTGACCCATTTGTTTTGGCAACACACGGTTAAGAAATAAACTTTTTATCAAGTTTATTTCTTAACCGATTTGGTTCGTTTTTTTTTTGGATTGTAGAGCTCGAAAAATTGTATATTCTTGGCAAAAAGTGACCTTCGCCATTTTGACTTCAAGGCCTACTATGTTAGTTTTTAAGAGCAAAATTTTAGGAAACCATATTAGCGATTTTTTTAGAAAAAATCTGTGTGCGCCACTGGATTCAGCATCCTTTAAAACGGGTCTATACAAATTTTCAACCGAAAATGTCAAGTTGAAAAAAATTAAAAATTCGCACTTTAACAATCTTTGATTCTATCAAAACAAATAAAAATGACATAAAACTAAAAATTTGTAACTTCTACCAAACCACCATCAACTTCAATGCATTTATCATTTCTTTTGATAGAATCAAAGATTGTTAAAGTGCGAATTTTTAATTTTTTTCAACTTGATATTTTCGGTTGAAAATTTGTATAGACCCCTTTTAAAGGATGCTGAATCCAGTGGCGCACACAGATTTTTTCTAAAAAAATCGCTAATATGGTTTTCTGAAATTTTGCTCTTAAAAACTAACATAGTAGGCCTTGAAGTCAAAATGGCGAAGGTCACTTTTTGCCAAGAATATACAATTTTTCGAGCTCTACAATCCAAAAAAAAACGAACCAAATCGGTTAAGAAATAAACTTTTTATCAGGGTGTTCCCAAAACAAATGGGTCACACTGTATATGTATCAATTTGCGAACAATTTCAAACTTCCGAATATTATGTCCATGAATGCAACCTCGTTATCCATTTATTGAATTATTCAATAAGCTTATTCACCGCTTCTACATTATTTGTATAATGGTGAACAACAATAATTAGACCAACGTGAAGTCAATGTCATGCTCCCTTTCAGATTCCACTTTGTGATTGGATTTATCGCTATAAAGACCCAATCTTGAAATATATTAGTGAATGTCAAATTACGACACTTTAACAAACATAAGTTAGGTAAAAGGACAAGGACCATAAGTCTAGACAAAATGAAGTACATGTTGTACAATTTTGGTTGCAATTGCGGGTTATCTCGAATATTTCTAAAGATAATATTTGACTAATCTGAGCTACTTTTTTGTGAAACGAAAGATGCCACAAACAGAAATGTAATAGACCTTTTAGTTTTTGAGCTACAGGGTGATTTTGAAAAAGTTGGGTTTTTGGACACCCTTCGTATCTCAGCAATCTGGTAACTTATGGGAAATCTGAGAACGGACTCCAATAGAACTTTTCACGTAAAATCCTGTGGCGTAAACGGTTTTTTTACAGATACTACTGTTTTTGAATTGATCAATGTTGAGTTTTTTTCCAATAAGACACACTATATATTTATCAAAAAATTGATTTGTCTTTTCACAGGGTTTTCAAAAATATACAATGATCCCAATTTTCATAATTTGCAATTAAAAATTTGTTGTAGGCAGTTTTTATGTCATCAGGCAATTAGTTAAATTTTTCAAGTCCTTGATAAAATAATGGTTTCTGAAGCAATGTAGATCTTACTGGTGTGATATGAAAATTTTGACTTGTCCTGATGTTATAATTATGGAAATGAGATCTTTTTTCTAAATATGGACTAAAATACGTGGGTAACATATTATGTTCGATTTTATATATAAGTACAAGATTTGCCCTAATAATACACTTTTCCACATTCAACTAGTTTAATGTCTCCAACATAGATGAAATTGAAGTATATCTGTCTCTGTTCAATAATATACGCATTATTTTACTTTGCATGACCTGTAATCTCCGTATGTCCTCTTGAACAAGATATTAACAATGAACAGCAATAGTTGAAGTGAGGCAACAAAATCGCTTGGTAAATTGTCATTCTTTTCCATGAAGACAAAGTTGAAGAAACTCGTCGAAAAAAACCATTTTTTTTGCCGAACTTCCTACACAAAAAATCCACATGAGCTGAAAAATTGAGTTGCGAGTCCAATATAACTCCAAGATATTTGACAGAATTAACTGGAACGTTGTTTATATATAGTGATAGATTCATTTCCTGAAACCCTTTACAATTCCTCTTAGATCCGATTATCATAAATTGTGTCTTGGTGTTTAGCTTCAGTCTATTTTGGCAGAGCCAATCATACAAAATGTTGAGTTCTTTGTTCAAATTGTTAGTCATTTCAATATAATTTTTACCAGAAACAGAAATTAACGTGTCATCCGCAAATAAATTAAGAGTACAGTTTTTCATAGATCTATAAATGTCATTTATATAAATTATAAAAAGCAACGGACCAAGAACACTACCTTGTGGGACTCCTAATACACTATTTGTTTTATCAGAAACTTTGTCGCCTATCCTAGTGATATGATATCTGTTGTTTGAATAATTCTTGAGCCACAGCACTGCTTTATGATCTATACCATATGAAATAGGTTTTTTTATTAAACTATCCCGGTCAGGAGTCTCAAAAGCCCGCTTCAAGTCAACGAACACACACAACACTGTTTCACCCTTATTGAGGCACTTTCTCCATTCCGCACAAACATACTGGATAGCAGATTCACAGGAATGCTTGTTTCTGAAGCCGGATTGCCCAATCAAGAAAAGTTTGTTGACTTCGAAATATTTGTTGCTGGCATACCATGGTCTCAATGATCTTGTCTAGTGCTGGTAGTAGATTTATGGGGCGAAAATCTGCCAGAGTGTTGGGTTTCGTCACTTTTGGTATAGGAACTATGGTACTAATTTTCAAGGCGTTTGGTATTGTCCCAGTTTCGAGTGATGTATTGATTAAGTAAAGCAAAGGATGTCCCACAACATCAAACAAATCTTTCAATAATTTTATGCTCAGTGTCTCATCACTCGAACATTTATTTTTGAGTTTGAATAATATCCCTTTCAACTGTTAAAGTAACCTGTTCAAAACGCTGCAAACTTTCTACTGAATGAGGTTTTTCAGGACTTCTCCAATTTCTGGTTTCAATACTGTCAGAAATTTCATCTAAACTGTTTGAGAAAAAGGTATTGAATTTATTCTCCAAACTTCCCGTTTGAACTCCAAAATCAATCGTTGAACTATAGGCACTTTGTTTGTTATCCCCCATCATCTTCTTCAGAGTTTTCCACATCCTTTTCCCATCATGCTTACATTTATCAATATTTTCATCATAATACTTTCTTTTTTGCGATCGGATCATTGAAACAACTAAGTTCCTTTGTTGCTTGTAACTATTCCAGTCGTTCTCAGTTTTTGTGAAACAAAACTTTTTGTACAGCCTGTCTATCTCTTTTTGCGTTTCTTTCACCTTTCTATTTATCCATGGTGTTTTTCTGGAAATATTTGCTTTAAGTGGTGCATACTTATCCACTGCTTGTTGTATGTTATGTAAAAAGTTATTATACAAAACATTGACATCTGTAGATGTAAAATTCCAATCTTTACCTATAAGTTCCGAGATTAATATCGTGAATGACTTTCCATTCAAATTTCTGCGAAAAACAGGTTGCTTTTTCACTTCTTGGATAACGAAAGGAACTTCCACCCCTATTAGTTCATGGTCACTGAGTATTGGAAAGTCTCTGGGTATCTCGTCTGAGAGGAAGTCATTTGTTATTATGTAATCTATTAGTGATGATGGTTCATTTGTTATTCTTGTCTCTTTCGTGACGATTTGCCTGGATCCTGAACTATTCACAATCTCGCGAATTCTCTTCGAGTCTCTTCCACTTTTCAACCAGTCAATGTTTAGATCACCTAGAAAAACTTTTTTTTTCTTTTGAAAATTGTCTTCATCAAGTTTAGATTCCAGATAATCAAGAAATTCACTACTGGCTGAATTTGGCGATCTGTAGAAACACCCCACATTAAAACATTCTCCTTGGCAATGAATCTGTACCGCTGTCATCCAGTAACTGTAATCTACAGCATCATCACAAACTTCTGAGAAAGTAACACTATCTTTTACATATATTATTGTCCTTCCAGTGTGCCTGCTATGAGAGTAACAGACAATTGCTGTGTAACCCTCGATGAAAAATTCGCTGTTTTCTATATCCAAGGTAACGTGAGATTCACTTATGCAAAATGCAATAGGCTGTCTATCAAAAATTAGATCGGTCAATTCTTCAAGATGTGACGTGATTCCCTGTATATTTACATGAAGTAAAAGTAGATTTTGTGGATTCGAGTTTTTTGAGATGTCTGATTTTATCTGTGATTGCTACATGTAAAAAGTATGTGCTTTGATTCTTTCAACCTCTTCAATATAGCATGCACAATTTCTGTTAAACACTGTATGTCTGTAGTCAATATTGGCAATTTTTAGTACATCCGCTGCAAATTTACAATTTGTACATGTACCTCTTTCTTTGACTTACAATCATCACTTTTATGATCTTCATTACATAATGGACATACCACCTCGTGACGACAATTGCTGGCCTTATGTCCATATTTCCAACAATTGTAGCAGCGTAGTACACTGACATACTCATAAACTTGGAAACTCTCCCAACCCATGAACACTTTTCCTCGGGCGATAAGATCATTGAATAGAATCGGGTGGACTTCCAATATAACATTGGTATACTTTTTATTTCTTGGATTTACTTTTTTGACCAACTTTATTTCCATATCATCTTCCAGTTCCCGTTCAAACTGACGCTTAATTTGACTAATAAGTAGATCTTCATCATTAACATTCTTTTCTGACAGTCCCACCACGATCACTTTTGGATTTGATTTTTTAGGAATCTCAGTATCATATTCACCGGAGAATTTGGCCGCAACGGTATCCTGCAGCTTTTTTCGGGATTCGTCATCATTGCATTCGATAACAACGGTCCCCTTACTTATTGTTTTTACTTTATTTACTGCAATCGCCAGTTCCGACGGATTAATTTTTTGCGTCAGAATTTGTTGAGTTGAGATAACCCGCAATTGCAACCAAAATGGGACACCCTGTATGTACATATGCATGCAAAATTTCGTATTCTCTATTGAGAAACGATATCAACTCTGTAGTAGCTGAAACATAGCAAGATGAGATATAATATGTCACCCCAGAAAACATTGATCTGCAAAAAATAAAGTGTGATCGTGATCAATTTAATCTTTGTCACATTTCTCCGATTCTCATTTTCGAAATAACTTGTCACCCGATAATTGATAATGAGTTAGCCTTATTGACACGGTTGCATTGAAAGTTAAGTGCTTGATTCAAAGGCTCAAAGATAAACGGCAATAACCCAGAAATAACATAATTAACTTATTGCGTTTGACATAGAAGGCCAAAAATGTCGTAACATTCTGTGCAGTACCGCCATTGAACTTGACCGGATATGGTTGGGACTGGGACTGAGTTTTTTTTTAGACGTCCAAGCAGACAAAAATAGACTGATGTTGAAGAGGATTTTGGTGAATTCCTACGACAATAGCCCAAAAGAAAGATTGTCTCGTATCTACATGAATTTATCTCGTCCGATCGGAACCCCCGTTGTAACTCTAACATCTAATCTAATCTAATCTAAGATAAGCTTTGATTTATCAAAAGGTTCACATTCAATATGGCTGATTTCATCCATTTTTTGTGTCAATCTTCAAGAGAGCTGCTTGGATGAATTACTATGAGACAAATAATTAGTTATTTCAAAACCATTACCAGAAAAAGAGACGAGCAAATTAATAAATGTTTTTTTTTCGAATAATTGAGAATAATTATCATTGAGCTGCGAACTTGTATAGTTTGTTAGATTACCTTTGCCATCTACGGTACAATGAACTCGCACGTCGCAAAATATATTCAACACGCTTGGTGTGTTGATGACCTAACTTTCAAAGGTACTCTAAATAGCTCTAGTTTTATAACTGCGAATTTTCGTTGGTGCAAGTGGACCACCGAAGCGTGATAACTACACTCTATTCAAACTTGTTTTACGCCGCGTCAAAACAAACTGTCAGCTCCCCCGAAATCTCGAGCAGTCTTCTGATTGGTCGAATGACCTATAAATCATATGACCCGGCAGACAACGCATTCATCAGAATTGTACTCAGATTTCGCGGATCAACTTGTGCTATCTAGACCTGTTCCTATTCCAAAAAGTAGCAGTAAAGTCTGATAGATTAGTCTTATGCCCTACATTTTTGATCCAATCTCAATAAAACATGAATTTATTTCATTCATTCATTTGAGACAGAATAAAGTAGAATACGACCCTAGGAAGCCGCCGCGTGCTTCTGTTTATATTAGGCGTAACTCAAGATGAATAGACAGTAGTCAACCTAGTAAATTTCGATTTTTTTTTGACAAAAAGATATTCAATTTAGGCTGGTCCATTTTGACAGCTGCCAAGGTTTAGCTACAAAAAATAAGCCACTTCTATCCAGACAGTTTCGGATACAGAAAAAAATATTTCATCTGCGGAACTGACATCATAACTCAATTATTAAACCTCTTTTCTTTTTAATTAGGGGCATACCAGCCATATAAGCATTGGAATATTATAGTTAAGACTGCTAAGGTAATAATAATATTTCAGTGGGGCTCCAAGTCATCCAAATTCCAACTGACCATAACAGCCGCTAGACAAGTGTGTTCAAGATCAATAAAAAATTAGTAAGAAGCAAAACTGATTTCAATTTTCAGATACGGATCAGGGCAGATACAGCAGGCGCCTTGCTGAAAAAAGGTTTGCTGATCTAGTAAGAGATTTGAATCAACTGCATCTAGGCATAGATTGGAAATTCCGGCAAAATAATACGACGCAATGTTTAAGTTTCAGTACACGGGTTGGAATCGTTCACCTTTCACTCACTTGAATCTCTAGTAGAACTCCTCTATGACCGTTTTTTTTCTCGATCCCAGGAATTTCGAAAAATCGCTTTGAGGAACCGGAACAAACTTCAAACGTTCCGACATAAAGTGAACCAATCCTTCATAATAATAGAGGTTATCTTAATTACAATAAGAATGCACATTTTGATTGTGAAATAAAAGTAATTATTTTTTTTCAAAAGTAATGTGTTATTTTTTAAACTTTAATTTAAGGCTAATATACTGCAATTAAACGTGAAAAATTATATCTGGCAAACGGCCGCCGACTCTTATTCTCTTCGAAAAATGTCAATCACATAATTCTGGCCTAATTTCGCTAATAACGCGTTCAATCTTGTTCTTCAACTGTAGAATTGTTGTTGGTTTATTATCTTTGTAATTGGTAATTATTGATCTTATTGGTAATCTTTGGACGGTTGTTGATTTGGTGCATTGTGTCGACCAAAATTGCCAAGAACTGGTTTCCGCATAACATTCTCCATATTTGTGGTGTGTTTTAACTCGCTGGGAAACCCTTTATTTATTTAATATTTTTCTTGGCAACAATCTATTCTCGTCTGTTCTAACTTGGTAGGTATTCTCTCAAAAAAAATAGTTCAACGGATTTGAATTTGGCAAACGAGGCGGTCTTTTTTGCCTGATACATTAGCTTCGATAAGTTCCATTCAAATATTTCCGAACTAGCGCACAGCAGTGGCATACCAGTGACATTTCTCGTAACCCGTTTTGGTCGTAGATGATACTGCCCTCATAGCTGGACACGAGCGGAGGGTGTACGTGAAAAATGCTTTCAGCTAGCTCTTGACAACTCACAAGGATGGGTATCCCTGCATAGCGCCGGGTAAAACACAGGGACATTCTTTCATGGCGGAAAGAAGACCTCATATCCACGCCGGCCTCGTTGAAGTAAACGATAAGGTCAAATACAAGCAGTGGAAAACATGTATCTTTACAGAGCAGTCGATGCACCATTCGAAGCAAAAGATCCGTAGCGCAGTGTTTGGACAACAGCACGACAATTCATGAATATCAAGACACAAAAAACGTTCGACCTGCGGAGATCCATGTGAATCCCGCTATCAGGTTTCTGGTGGAGAACTATCCACCGGAAACGAAGGGACAGGCAAGAAAGCAACCAAGCAGCCAACTATAGGTTGAGGTTTCCATACCTGAGACACCGTCTTTTAGACGGTGCCTGAGAGATGCGCCAGAGTAACATAAATCCCGAGAAGTCTACGAAGATGTAAGTCTTCCAAAAAAATCTGGAGAGGTACCAGGCATCTGTACTTTCCATTTTTTTTTCAGTCCGTTCACACTAAGGGGGGTTTTTGCGCCACTAATCATGCGGATAAGGTTCCAACGCAAACTGTTTTTCAAAAACTTGAATTCGCCGGTCTGTGGTTCCAGTGCTTGACTTATTTGTAAATGTTGTGGCAGTGGCAGGAGTTGCAAACGATTCCATGTAGTATTTCTAGCAATATTTTTTTTCTAATGCCGATAAAGAGACATACTAAATATTTTTGAGATTCAAAAGAAGTCATTGCTTCTTAATAGATCTTTTGAAAGATTAAGAAAAAAAAAAGACAATGAATATAAAGCTATTTCAACCCATTTTTTCACTCCTTGTTTGCATCCCTATAAGCTTCTCCATATATTGATACATATTTATTTCCATTCCTCTATAATGATACCTCATAACAATATACTGTTTTTGATGCTCATTGCAAATCCATTTATTCTGCCGCAAAACTATTTTTAGTTATCCAGTGATAAGTTGTGAAAATTTCCCAAATTATTTTCGTTAAATATTTCAGAGACTATTTATTTTCGACATATAGTTTAAATTTTGTATACGACGTTTCGTATTCGAGATACCACCATCAACTTCATTAATTCAAATGCGGACCTAGATCTCATGTCAATATCCTTTCTTCATACTCTCTCTCATGGCGTGCTACACTAATACCATTGACGACGCCGACGTTTCGACCCCGTTAAATGAAATCGCGAGGAATTGTTACAACTACGGATCTTCAGGCTTTGAAGATCTTCAACCACTATCATATCATATCCTTAGTCTAAATTATGTTAAATATTTCTATATAGATAACAGGTATGTCGGAAGAATTGGGCCGTATAAAGAACTTATCTTTTTCATTCCATAATTATGGATTTTTCGGATAGATACTTAGAGAACCATAGTCGCGTAGTACCAGTACATGATTGTGTAGCAAACTAAATTTCCTCACAAAATTCAAAAATTAGAATTCCAGGTCCGTCATTACAATAATAAGGTTGATGTAAATAAATTCTAGTAAAATAAATAATAACCACATTCAATTCAAACCATTCGCGTTGGTTTTATCAAGAAATATTATTCTGTAAACAAAATTGGTCTTCATTTTTTGAGAACCTACTATCTGGATTCTCATTTAAAACGTTTGAGGATTTTAATATATTGGTGCAAGTCATATAAATGTTTTACTGTTACTTTCCTCGTTTTTACTCGTATTCTGTACAAACTAGACAAGATCAAAAAGTGTTCACAGATTATACCAGGCCAAAATAATATAGAACTACTTCTATCACTTACGCCATCTCGTTACACTATTTCCTGTTTGGCTTATATACAATTCCTTCATCCTGCGCACTCCCAATGTTTCCGAGACTCTTCTTATTGTTCGCAATATTTCTTCTGGTTTTTCCAGTCCAATGCCTGCTCTTGAACTTCTTCTTGATGGGATCATCGGAATCGATACTATTTGTTTTTTGATCACCATTTTGAACTTTTTTTAACAATGTCTGGAAGATAAATGGCAAGTTTGTAAATATCGAGACGATAATGATATAAAACGATTTAATTCAATTTAATGAGGCAGGGATTTGTATTTTTTGATAAAGAAATACAGTCAATGGCACAGAGTTTATTGAGACGTTGATTTTATCAAAAACATACATGTTTGGGTAAAAAAAACATCGTATTGTACAGGGTGTCCTCTAAAGATCCTCTACTCCGTTATCTCGGAAGATATGCGATTAACGAAAAAATGTTAGGTATAAAGTCTTATGGTTTTTAAAAGAACAACTTTATTTTTTATATATATTTGGCATATACAGGGTGCTCATTTTTCCCTAGTCTGAACCCAACTTTCCAAAATTAAATGAAACATCCTGTATATTATTTCAAAAATGAATTCTACTAGAAAAATTAATGGAAATTTCTTCAAGATTTCCAATACCTATCCTCAATAGTTTGAGATATAATGGCGATTTTAATTATTTTGAAAAAACGCATTCATTTCATGTATCTAGTAGAAGAAATAGGTTCATAGTATTTCGTGAATGCCATTTTTTTTAACAGACAATAAGGTGATGTCAGAAGTTGATGCCCAATCGGGGCATCAAAGTCGAGAATGTTAAATATAGCACCCTGTATATAATTATGGATTTTGATTGTTCACCACAAATCAAGGTAAAATTATTGTAAAAAATAGTCTATACCTATCTCTAGCCGTTAAGAAAATATTCGCTATTGTGAGATGTCAAATGAGGAAAATGATCATGAAAAAAGCAGAAAGAAGCAAACATTAACAGAATATATATTCTTAGTCATACGGTAATTTTTGTATATAAACATGAATATTCCACTCATGAACAAAAAATCTCATAAGAGCAGTTGAATTTTCGGAGGCTTACAGCGATAACACCAAATCGATAATACCACAGCGATAATAACACTCTGTCATGGCAACATCAATATGGCAACGCAAATTGGGTGAAATTTGTTTATTATGTATTGTCAATGACAATTTTTTGACACAAATAACAAGGTTGTCAGGGCACTCAACGCAAATCTATTAAAGTTACACTCTGGAATTCATGAAATATTCTTCTAAATACCATTCGTGCTTCAAAACTAGCCGGATAAATTTTCGCTCATGCGTGTTTTCTCTACAAATTTCACTCGACCTTCAGTCTCGTGGAATTTTGAGAAAACACGCATTCGTGAAAATTTATCGGTGATTTTTAAGCACTCGTGGTATCACCCCTGATAACACCAAATCGATAATACCACTCTGTCATGGCAATACTAATTTGTTTATTATGTATTGTCAATGACAATTTTTTGACACAAATAACATGGTTGTCAGGGCAATCAACGCAAATCTATTAAAGTTACACTCTGGAATTCGTGAAATATTCTTCTAAATACCATTCGTGCTTCAAAACTAGCCGGATAAATTTTCGCTTATGCGTGTTTTCTTTACAAATTTCACTCGACTTTCGGTCTCGTGAAATTTTGAGAAAACACGCATTTGTGAAAATTTATCGGTAATTTTTAAGCACTCGTTGTATTACCCCCGATAATTTCATGAACCCTGAATTATAAGGCAAATTCTTATGGCCACTTCCAACCAACAAAATGTCAAGAGACTGAAAAAATCAATAACAAATATTGACCCTCGTTAAAACTGGCCTACTTTAAGGTATTAATATGCAATCAAAGTGCATAATAACTTATAAAGAGTAGAAATCGTATTTTTGGATACGTCGATTATTTATATTCACTACTTCACTTTTTATGTATAAATGATCAGTGAAAGTAATGGTCCTTGGGATTTTACACAAATCATTATGCAAATTTGCGAAAGGGTCAATGTTGGTTTCCAAACTTCAATTTGAAAGTGATCATGACAAAAGTTGCTCAGATTTATTCAGACCTCAATACCCACATATCACATGTTCAATTTTTTTCAATACAAGAATTTTCTTTGCACTCCACAAAAAAAAAGTAGAGTTTACAGTGGATTTGAAAAGAAGGAAAAACACACTCCTTTTTCCTCAAGATCACACAATAGTATCTTAGGACAGAGATATTGGACCTAGAGTGATAAGTACACAACAAATTACATTTTGTTCTAACTTTTTCACAATTCGATAAGATTTAGACATTTTGTCGAGGGTATGAGGCTCGTGAACTTAACATCCTTATTTTATTTCAACAAGGAGGCTAGGAACGGCCCAACGCATTATTTCTCCCAAATTTTTGACAGATTCTATGAATTGAACCAAAAATATAATGTAAGGAAAGTTTCTTTGTCCAAATAATGTAAAGAAGGGGGTTTTCGTGGCGTATGGACAGAAATGGAAATGAGAGAAGTTGGCACCAGGCGGGATTTGAACCCACGACTTTCGTCATACCAGGACAACGCTCTACCAACTGAGCGTTAGTTGGTAGAGCTTTGTCCTGGTATATAATTCTTGATTTTTTTTTTTGCAAAAAAGATATTCTCTATATCGTGTGTCCATTGAAGTGATGCTGCACAGATTTTTTATATTAATTGCAGAACCAAAATGCAATTATCACCAAAAGTTGCTGCATGGTCAATAAACGTACAAGGGTCTATTAGAATGGTTGCAAGTCTAACATCATCACACGGAGGGTCAAAAAATATAAAAATTGTATAAGAGTAGTTCAAAAAATCCAGCAAAATGTCACAAAGAAAAGTTGTTTGGAATCTAACGTTTTTCCTTCATATCAAAAACAAAGCTATCTAGACAAAAAAAAATCTCTATTAAACGATAGACTCAGGTATAATAGTATAACATACAAAAATTTCACTTGAAGAAGAGTTTTTTCATAAGTATGCCCATTATGACGACTGATGTTTTACAATATCAAAAAGATTTTTTAAGGAAATCTCAAGTTGTGTTTAATATCGTTGCAACAAGATGAAGTATGTGATTCCCTAAAAAAATAAAAATCGAAGAGAATTTCACAAAAATACTTGAATTTGGACAAAGTTATGTTGAAAGCTAAGTCGATTTTGATCGATTTATGAAAATGTTCAAGGTCAATATTAAAAAAAAACATTTTTTGGGGCAATAATGAATGATTTAAAAAAAGAATAACATTTCAAGACGCCACAATTTTGGTATTCATTCATAACTTTCAATTCAAGACAGCTTTTCTTCATAACATTTTGCCGGATTTCTGGAAATAAGGGTACTTACCTAGGTACTTACTCTTGTACAATTTTTATATTTTTTGACCCACCGTGTATGATAAAGTGCTCATTCGAGACCGCCGAACGCTATATCCATGAAGTATCACAACCACATCTACTTCCCATCTTGGAAACATTGGAAAATCCACTGTTTCAACAACAACAATACACGACCTCGCATGGTATGTGTCAGACTTTTTTGAGGCTTCCGGTGTACATCTTCTTCCATGGCATGCCTCGAGGACTTATCGGATGCGTTCCGAACAAAGGAAGTTCGGCACATTATTGATATTAAGGGGAATCCTCAGTTATTACGCGAATTTCAATCACTTTTTTCTTAACATTAGAGTAATTACATTGCAGAAGTTTGGCTAGAGTCAAACCACTTCTAAAAGTTGTTGCATTTTCTATGTCACTTATGACAGTATGTATATTATGCTTTTACCGTGGTAAGCCTAAAGGTGCATATTTTCATCCATTCCTTTGTACTCTTGTTCACGATGTCCAAATTTAAATTATTTGACTAAGCTAATTTGTGATATTTTTTATGTTTTGAAGATTTTAAAAATGAGAACTGGTATAGGTTCTCACTTGATCACTCGTTTCTGCAATATAAAACTGAAGATGATGATGCGACTGATTTCCTCTAAATATATGATGCAAGTTATATTTAAATGGTTATTTACCAAAATCAGTTTTAGATATAACGTTGTAGGTATGTTGAAGATTGTTAGAATAACACAGACAATGTGTTTAGATTCGCAATCAATATTAGGATCACCCCAGCTTCTTTGCAACGGTTTATTCTCAAAGTATATATTATAGTGGATAAAACAATAAAAATCTTTTTAGCAACAGAACATCAACTATGATATGATAATACATCCAATTAAAATAATCAATGCGATGCAACAGCTCGCATCCAATGACCCTGCATATTAATTTGGCATACATTTCTGAAAGGTGTCGATTTATTGTTCTATCCTAGATGGATAGATTGAGGTAGGTCGATATGATCAACCATTTATTTATTGGCAGTTTAAATTAGGAGCAGTATAATTGAAAAAAAATTATTGTAGATAGGGGAGTATTTTCAAGTACTTATAAATAATTATTTATTAATAACCTAAATGCTGATAATCACGAATATATTTCTGCTCTAAGGAAAAAAAGTATTGTTAAAAAATATCTTTTCTAAATGATCACTCATAAAAAACACATACACTTTTATCTCTAGATTTTTGAAAAAAAATTAAAGGGAAAAAATTGGTCGATGAAGTTCAAGGTTGAAGAAAGATGAGTTTACAAATATAGAAGATTACAATAAAACTTGGAGGGTATCAAATCAAATGTAACCTTACTAATAAATAATATTTCCTATGCCTGGAAAAAGGCTCACGCACGTTTTTGTCATCTATATTGAATTTTAATGAAAATCCATATACAGTGCGACAACCAAATGAACCTCAACAACGTCTTAAAGGGCAGAGGGGAAGCTGTGTAAACAATCTTTTCATCTCATAGGCGTGTGATTTTTTTTAATCATGTTTAAAACTTAAAGAGTGGTGAAAACCTAAAAATACATTACGAAATAGATATGAAATTTGCCAGCGTATACTCACTCCATCCATTATAATTCATGAATTAATGCTAGTTCTTGCCTGACATCCGCTTTTCAACTTGTTAATTAGGGTTAGTTGTTGATGTTGACTTTGATGGCGACGAACTCTTTGTGCTACCAAATTTGAACTATTTAGAGTAGGACTGAACAAGAACAGTTCAGGTTACCAATGAATTCATTAGTTTGATTTGATTTCACAAAATGTTCATGTTTTTCGATGATTTTCTTGAAAATCATGTAGGAATTTTTCATTGAATGCAGAAAACGTCTAAGTCCATGTTACATTAAGCTTTTTAACCATTCTTGACATGCTTTACATTCACATATTTTAGGATCTCTTTGAAGCTATGCTGCTTATGTAGCTATTGTGTGATTTTGAAGTTTATGTGAAAATCATTGGGAAAGCTAGTTAGTTTTTTTGAATTATCTCTGAATACATTATTTGTGACTTAGCTTGTTTCTGAAATCAGCGATTCAATTGTTTTATATATGTCACAGTGAAACCTGGTAATCAGTAAAAGCTAACTGTTACTAGGAAAAGTAAGCTTTTCCTGATTTGGAAACATTTAGCTAGTGAAAGTTGAATTCGATCGACTTCATCATACTTTTACTAGTAATTGTTAGCATTCACGTAACTTTTCTAGTGAAAGCTGCTACACTGAAAATTATTATCGTAATTATAAATATCCTTTTTGGTCCGAGTTGGAATTCGCCGACAGATTAGACGCTATGGAAAATACGAGACTTATGAATCGCAGGTGTACAATGTGAACATTGTTCAGATACCGTATTATAGAAAATACTTAAGTATTCTCAGTAGGGGTTAGTCTGGGTTAGTTTGGGTTCGTTTGGGTTAGTTTGGGTTAGTTTGGGTTTGGCAAAAATTTTGATGTCGCGTGAGCGACATCATTTAGTGCCCCGTACACCTTGGGATAGTTAAATGGCGGAAATAAGTTTTAAAAAGAACTTTTCCTAACTGCTCTCAGTAAAAGTTGATTTGATAAAGTTTCTCCAACATTTACTGTAACATATACAAATAAATCAGGTTTTTCAGAAAAAGAATGTGGCAGCATGGCCCGCATTCTTTCTACCCAGGTTCATTTACTTGTATGTATGATCGAAAAAAATTGCTCAAAGCATTTTATCAAAAATATAACGTTCAAGTTGTACCATTATTTTTTGTAAAGTACATTTCAACATACGAAGTTGAAAATAAAAACTAAGGAGATCAAGATATTTTTAAAACTTTCACATACTTATCCCACCTCTCAATTCAAAATTTAGTTTGACTAATCAATTGATCAGTGTGAGTTATGAATAACTTGCGAATTGGAACTGCATAAAAAGATTTTGAAAAATAGCCTTGAGTCTCGTCATCGTCATTTTTTCAAATCAGATCTTAATAACGTTTCAGTTGATCTCTTATGCTCACTTGTCTAGTTGGAATTGAAAAAATATTAAATGAATGTCTGCAAAATGAATGCACAGGAGAAGGAAATTCTTTATTTTTCATTTTAAGATGAAAAGTCAATCTAAAAGTCTGCTTATTGAAAAAATGAATTCATAATAAAAACATTTTTGATCAGAAGGACAGTGTCAATAGATAAGGAAAAATAGAAATTGCCTCGAGAGAGAAGGACTATTATTATTTATAACTTTTTTCGAAACTGTTATAAAGTTTGTTTACGAACTAGCATGAAGAACAAATAAACATTCGAATATTTGAAATTCTACACACTAACCTCCACCTTCCACTTTTCCGTTTACCTGATAAATGATACACTGAGGACATAAAGTCAGTCTTCCCCCCTCTAACATTTGAACCACTAGGTAAAGTACAACGAAATTTGGATTGACAATAGCCGAGCAAATTTTCCATTTTTTGATAAATAGATGACAGCTTTGTATGTCAAAATGACAGCTCGGCGCAGATTTGATACCTTTTTTTAAATTGAAAGTGGGGTCGAGTGATACATCGTTTTAAAGGTTTCTTTATTCTTAATTGAACTCCCACATCTGCAAACATTTGGATTAGCGGTTTTCACATGATTACGAAAAAACATAAGTTTGTATTGGTCACATTTTATTTGTCATGTCATTAAATCATTATTAATCACTTAAACAAACTTAACCATAATAAATAAGAACTAATAGAACATTAACAAGACAGTTCACAACAACGAAAAAAAAACTGATTGAACATAATAAAAAAAAAACTCGAAACAACGTTCCGAAATATCAAATGTCATATTGGGGGGGTCAAGGGTAAAAACAATCTCATTTTTGTATGGTACTTTTTCTCATATTCAGATTCTAGAATACGATACATGAAAGTTTTTCACGTGAAAAAGGTACTTCTAGTTTCTATCGATACGAAGCTAGTGATTTTCGGAAAAATCGCAGATTTTCACATCGATGCATCGGCATCTGAAAATATCGAGAAAGACCCGTCTTCCTCGATATTTTCAAAACCGCTCCTACTGAAATATTGATATTTGGTGTACACTGTATAGACTTTTGATGCCAAATTAGACTCCGAGCTCGGGTTTCCAGATATTTATCAGAGGCGTATCATAATGAGTAGTTAGAGGTGAAAACTACCTTCATTTCTGTAGCTCCCTTAGGAAGCATTCTTCAACGAATGTTTATAGCAACTTTTTTTCATAAAAATACCTCAGGAATCACCCTGCGAATTGTTCACCAATATTTAAGAAACATCCTGTATAATATACAGTCAGTTGTATAAAATCTACTTAAATTGTGGATATTATAAATGAATGTTAATGACAATCGTATTATAATGTGTATGGATGATTTATAATTATTTTTAGTAAAGACAATAAATCGTTCAAGGTGGCTTTTGAGAATAATCCATAAAAATATAATAGCCTTGTTGAATTTCTAGTATCGAAACTCACAGTAATCTGACTGATAAGGAGTTTAAGAGCTTAAAAAAAAAATGCTTCAACTTCAATCTTCAATACTACATGTATAATAAACACAAAGTCGAAGTCTCAGGAAAATCTATACAATTGAGGCTACGCACGTGTTTTGCCCCGTTAAAGGGCATAATCGGGCCACAAAATTCTTCAAACAGTAGTGAAAACATCGAAATAATTATAAAAAACAAAGTTGTGGAAAGAATACAATGTTTCACAACTCTGTTTTTTACAATAATAATTATTTATATGTGTTGACTTCACAATTGTGGCCTCGTGATGCTCTTAAACGGGGTGAAGCACGCGAGCCTTAACCATAAATTACCCTGAGTATCTTGAAGTCATGGACGATTTTCTTGAACTTAATTTTCAAGACAATTTGATTTAAAAAAATCTGTGTTCTATGCCATGGTGGGATTATTTTTGGAAATGTTGAATGGACCAAAAGATGTAAAGATGATAATATGAGTATATGAGTATGCATTGCTTCTTTCAAAATATCTTGGTGATTTCAACGTTGGCAGGTCTATTAATTTCCATAGTTATTTTCTTATTCTACATAGGACACCCCAAATTATTTGATTCTTGAATTCTGGATAAAATTCCAAGTAGTTTCTATCTTGATGATGATAGTTTTTTAAATAATATTCTTTGACATTTTATTTCAAACCACGACAAATGTCATCCATTTTTCAAAATAAGACTACTCAGGAACAGTCAAGAGTTGAACGACAAAAAAATTGATTGCAATCACTTCAAATATCAAAGTGTGCAAGAGAAAAGATCAAATTTTCGCAAATGACATGGGCTGAAAGTCGATTTTTTGCCAATGTACATATTTTATGCTTGCAATGAACTCAGCGTTCAATTTTGATTTAAAAATGTCAGCATTGTCCTACATCTATCCTAGCCGTTTATTTTTTTCAGACGCTCATTATTCTTGCTTTTATGAAACAGAAATCCAGATGCTTATGGAAACGCATAACTAAATGTGCGCTGGGGCGCCATCCAATTGATACCAAACCTAAGCAGCCAAAACAAATGGCAAATAATAAGTCCGACAACACTATATCCCCAAAATGTCCAAGTATTTCTGTCCATTTAAGTCTTCATCATAAATATAATGAGCACATTGGCTTTCTATAAGAAGTAAACAAAGCTTGTATTAAAAGTCACAGTTTTGATTTCTATCATGCAATTCCGAGATTTTACGATCTTTCTAAAAAATGTTTTCACCATTCGCATTTACTTGAAACGGTAGCGTTGTGTTTCCAGAATCTGGATTTATTATCTTATGAAGTATCAAATCCAAGATTAACGCACTTTTGATATGAGATTATGAATATTTAAAACATTGTCAAAAGTTTGTGGGATATTTTCAAATCAAAATGGATGCTGTTTATCGCAAACTTAAAAAAAAAGGGTGTTCTATTGAAAAAAAAAGAACTTCAGTCTGTTCCATTTGCGATTATGTGAAAGTTTTTCTTGCAAGCCCTGCACAATTTTTAAAATATAATAAAATATTTAATCTTATACAGGCTGTATTATAATAACTCTGCCAAGAAAATCTCAACGTCGCACTGATCCGAAACAGTTTTTTCTGATATCCTTGGCGCTCGACCCACCATCCAATTGTTTTTTACAGAATAGATGTTTGATTATATTATTTTACTGTGTATCTTATGAATTTATTGATATGAACTTGATGTATTGTTATGAAATAATTGAATTTAATAAAATTTGTTTCTTCATTTCAATTTTCTAAACATTTCATATTTCATAAAGCAACATATAAAAAAAGTGAAATTATTGCGAACATCAAGTACACATCTCAGCTCCATTGATGTAAGTAGGTAAATAGAAACAGTAACAATTCCTCTTTATTGATCTCATTCTAAATACATCATCTGAGTCACCTTGCATTTACATAACATTTACATTATCGTTTTCCGCATTCAAGTGTTATGTCATTTTCTTACATATGACCCAATAATTGGATAATATGCTTTAAGCTTTAAAAGGTAGCGCGAACTCGTGCTTTTGACCCACTATCTCTTTCAAACGTATTCCCTTTCCAGTCTATCGAACACTATCAAATTGATAATTAAGTATCTACCCAATCGGAAAATGAGTGCCCTTTATGTAACCAATTCGCGTTTAACCTATTGACTTGAAGACAGGAGGAAATGGGAGAAATAAGATAATCACAGCACACGGAATATTCATGTCTAATTAACCTCATTCTATGTATAACTGTTTATTGATTTAATAAAAAACGTTTAAGTTGTGATGGGCTCAATTCATTCTCTGAGCATTTTGATACATTGAAATATGGAAATGGAAATGAGGATACATACTTTTTACAAAAGAAGGTTGTACCTTGGTAAATTATTAAGTGTTCAAAAAAGCTGCTGTTCTTATCAAACCGGTAAAAATCTCACATTTCACAATTATTCAGTCAAAAGAAAACAATACAATTTGGTCGTGAAATTGTTTTGAAGATGAAAAAAACCTAGACCTCTAGACCCTCAAGAAAAAAGGGATGAGAAATCAGTTCATAAAAAGAAGCAAAGGCACCCCTAGAATTGTTGGAGAAGTTATAATTGACAAAAAAACTATGCTTCAATACATGAAATGAGTCGATTTCAGTTATAAAACCATTCGAATTGATCAAAACGAAACTTCAAATCCCGAATTCTTTTAACAAATACTAGAAAATAATGGATAAACGACACTTTTAAAAAACTATACTATTGAATTGTTTAGAGACCAATTAATTAAATGATGATTGAGTATATAGAAAAAAACTCGGAAAAAAATCAACAACCTACCTACACTTTCAACAATAATTATTATTGATCAAAATCCTTGAAAACACCTTTGAGAATCACCGAAGCCCGCCTCTCAATATTTCAACCGAACCGGTGAAAAATCACGGAAACCCGACAAACTGTTCCCCTATTTCACTTCTGATAGTTCTGCCTCTAGTACTGCCGCTACTATTACTTTTCTGCATAATCACAATAAAATTGACCTTCGATCACGTGTCATTGCCCACGACCCCGATTAAACCAGACGTAATTGATAAAGTCACAAAGGTAGAAAACTTGGATTAACAAAAAATACTAATTGCAAAAAATACTAGTGCACTTCTAATTTTCTTTTGAAATGTTTTCAAAATATTGAACAAACAGTCCTAAGAATTTTTTCGTAATTGATTCAATTACACTCAATCTTAGCATCACTGCCTACGTGAGTTTCAACTAGGGAATTTTATAAAATTGGTGAACCTATTCGCTAAGAATACTCAATAAAGTTGACATCTTCCAATGTTAAATCGTTTTTTTTTATTGCAAACTGTAGAAAATCGCAGAAAAATCGATACGTATCTTCTCATTTTGATCAAATATGATTTTTTCATTAAATATTCACGTTAAAAGTTCTGTATATTTAGATATACTGAGCTGGTGTGACGTCATAGTTCAGCAATTTCAGCACATTTCAAAGCGTTATAACCCCGTTAATTTTCGACTAACAAGAAATAGAAAAATCACGTGTCTCCTTGATTTTCATGATAATCCAAGTTTCCTATTGTATCGATCGAACTGGCCAACTCTCATATTCAATTTAGTCCAAAACAATTGATTGAAACAAACATTTTTGTAGAATTAGTGTCCCTTGATATATTCTAGATTATAAATGCCTTTCCTATCACATATTAGGGATGTTCTTTTGACCCATTCCTCAAGGAAAAAGGACATTTTAGTTGGACGTATAAATAAATTTTACAAGCCTCTTTCACCTTGGTGGCTGCATAAAGATTATTCAAAGTATACTATAAATATCAGGAAAAAATTAGTACGACGTATTTCGTCAACTAATATGGATAGGAAAATGAGAAGAAAGCAGAATCATATGAATTCTGGATTATGATCAGCTATCTTAACGTAAGAAGCAAAATGAATGTATTGACAAGACAGAAATATACACTGGTAAGGTGTTATGGAAGGCGCACAAAAATGTATAATTAATGACATCCCCTATTGAGGTGAATTATGTCGGTGATACTTCATGTGAAAAATTTGGCTGATGATCGAAAAAATGGTTATAATTATATTGAGGACAAAATGGTACTATCCATCAAATTATATTTCGTGCTATTCAAACGACACCAATCTACTCATTTTGATGAACAATATTGAATTATATCGATTTCGCGGACTTTTCAGAAAATAAAGTGATCAATGCTATTTCAAGTTCTAGAAAACCCTACGAATTTGGATTTACATGAAAAATATCATGGTAGTAAATATCCACATAATAACACGCAGAGTGGTCTTTTTAATATTTCAAATTGAGCCGGGCTTTTGCATCATATATTTTGATAAATTTAATAGGTACGACTTCATCAACATTCTTCTATTTATCAGATATGATGATGGTCATCATCCAAGTAAAATTCAAATATAAGAAAAGAAAATACAATACAATTTTGAAATTTGTCTTCCGCCTCTCTCTTGTCAAAATAAAATATAGTTTCTTGTACTCAGCTCAAACGTATTCAATTCGAAAAATCAAATATTCAATGTAATTGAATAATTGAATATTAAGTTTTTTCATCAATAAATAATTATGCTAATTCGATTTGAACCAACCCACTGCCATGATTTTGATGAATAAATGTAGGTCAGTTTATTCTTATTATAAACCCTTGATTTGAAATTGGATCAGTGAAATTAAAAAAAAAACGCTTGCAATTCGAGCCATCTATATGTAATGTAATAATATGTAATAATTACCAGAAAAGTTGTAATCCTTCTGACTATATCCAACACAATCACAAAAAATTCACTACCGGAAAATAGGGCATCAATAAATTTCGTAAACTCGAGCGACAGCAGTACCAACAGTTATAAAAAGAATACCTCAGACATGCAGGATTGAAATACGAAAATGTTTTGAGCGGTCTGGCAACCGGTGGTAGTTCTTATCTCCCACAATGTGCGTACTGCTGTTTTTCATGGACTCAATTAGTCCAACATATAAGTGAGCAAAGTACATATCCTCCTAGAAAACGGTTAATTTTGACTGGATAGGGTCAGGTATTCTGAGACGTTATTGATTCTCGAAAAAACATGATTAATTGTTTTTTTGAGAATCAATAACGTGTTTTTGGAATCATTTTAAGTGAACTAATGTTGATCTGGGAAATTCAATAGCATACTTGAGATCGATATTATTCTAGTTCACATAATTAGATAAACGGGTGTTACTAAAAAGTCTTTGGTTATAGATTTTTAGAAACTATTACCATAAATGAAGAATCACATGTTTAGAATTTCTCAGTCAGCTTTCGAATACAAAACACTGGGGAAATGTATACAAATTTATTAATAAATGACTTACCAGACTCACTCGAAGAAGAAAAAAGTAGGTAAGATGTGGTTTTATCAGAACGGTGCTCGTAATGAGCAGGATTACATATCATATCATAACAAGTGGAAAGGAAGAGAAGGTCATGTATCATGTAAGTTGGCAGCTAAACCATGCGATTTCTTTCTTTGGAGTAAGTGAAAGGGAAACTCTGCAAATTGCCTGCGACAACCCTATAGACGATATGAAGCAAACAATAACAGATGCATTCGGCACAGTTTTCCCAATAATCCATAATAATTTTTGTTGCGATTCGCGGGAGTAACCCCAATTTCTAATAATTATGTAAAATTTGATATTTCTTTTGACTATCCCTTCTATACGTCAACCAAAGCAGCCCAATGCAGTATTCATTCAATCCGTTTTCAAAGGTTCCATGTTTGTGATGTATTCATCGTGATTGACTGGTGTCAAAAATGTCCAAGAGGTTTCTCAATGCTGATTTTTTGAGCTTACTCTTTGGTGATGGAAATTAGGTGTAGAGTCAGCACTTCCGGTAACGGGACACCTTGCACTGGGTGCATGTTTTTTTCTGGAAATTTCTAGAAGAATTCGGATTTTTTTGGATATTTGAACGGCTTTTTATTGAGTACCAAAATGTACAACTTTGCCATCAAATTTGTATCACCTTGTATATATTAGACTTTTTATCATTGTTCATTTTAAATTATGGTAAAGTTGCGCATTTTGGTACTTAATAAAATACCGTTTGAAATTAAAAAAAAATCCGAAATCTACTGGAGACATCCAGAATACCCATTGCCAAGTATCCCGGTGTCGGAAGTTCTGACTCTACAGTTATTTTTCATCACTACAAAAGTAGCCTAATTTCAAAAAAGTAGCATTAGAAAAACTCTTGCATATTTTTGTCACCAGCTTTCCGAAGACTAACGAATGATACTTGGACTACAATAAGTTCCATGTTATGTTATTTGGAAGGATCGATCAAATCTCAAATTTATCAAATGATTCAATAATATCCATTAATTTCATTGTTTTCGCTGTTTTTCAAGATAAAATAGACGAAAACAATGGAATAATATACAAAGCACAAAACCTTCTCAACACGCTCGCATGTATATACAAGTCACAAGATGTTGTATTTTTTTTTTGTTAGTGTATTTCATGCTGCCTCATTTCATCATGTTGTATGTTAAGGAAACTATTAACAAATACAAGATCTTGAAACTTGTATACATGCGAGGGTGGTCGAAAAACTGCCATGATAAAAATAATTCTATTCTATTATAAATAATAATAATTCGTTCGGATCTCCGGAAGAAGGTGATTGCGCAGGAGAATCTTAGAAAAAAACCTAAACAGATAACGCAAATTCATGAAGTAGGCTTCGCAACTAAAAACACCATCGCGTGCGTCCAAACTTCAACAAGCACCACAAGCAATTTCTGAGAGACTGATCTTAAAGGTAATGAGTGAACTATGAAAATTGGATGAATTTGAGTAGTTTTGAATTTAATTTGTTGTCAAAATTGAATAATAAGATAGTTGAGAAAAAAAATCCATATACTACATATTATCTTATTATGAATATAGAGACTACCAACAGGGTGAAGAAAATATCTCAGAAAAGATTTGTTGAAGTGAAAATGTTAAATACAATTCAACAGCATCCATATATTTGCCGAAAGAGAACCATCATGATATCAATATGAATTTTATTTTCCAAAATTTGCCTTCATCAGTAGTCCTTGCCGTTGTTTTCATCAAAATCTGTCATTCTCTGAAAAAATTTTCTGTTCAGTATTCGGAGGAGTTTTAAACTTGTCTATTCTAAATAGTTTTTGTTCAATTATAGAGATTTTTCATTTAATTTCTTTTCATAAAATGTTACATACAACAAAATATTAATTCTATTTTTCAACTTTGGATCTAAAGTATACAGAGGTACTTGAATTTTTTTTCAGTTCAGGATCATAAGAAGCATTTTTACTTGAAAAAATTGGCAGAAGGTAACATTCTTATTTCCAATATCTCTTCGCCATCAAATCCTGGAAAGCAATAAATGTTTGACATTTTGGATCAAGTCTTTTAGAAATATGTTTTAGTTTTGTTGAATTTTTTTCAAGTCGCAATCAATTTTAATAATCTTCAAAAATCCGTTATTAATTCGCACTATTAGAAGAAAAGCTTAAAAGGGTGCTCAATCCATTGATTTCACTACAAAATAAAATAGACATAATGCCCCAATAGATCATAGATTACTATGAATGACATGATCGTTCAATCATACCTATAAGATTTTGTTTGGAAATATCTCACCTCAGTAGTAAACAAAGGGTATAAATTCGCTTAAAAAAATTATTCATTTCGGATGAGTACACTTAGACAAGTAACTACCAGCTTCACATGCGTTATTTATATTTTATGTATAGAGTGTCCCAGATAAGATCCTCTACTACCCACATATCACTCAAAATATATAGGAAACTTCCATGCAACAGTTTGGAATGAAATTCGCCAGCGCACTACAACGGGTAGCCCTCGTACTTTTGACTTTTTTTTCTCAAAAACGTGAAGAGAATCTGTTTTGATTGCATACGGTGGAGCCATCTATTGGATAAAATAGGATTTATACCACGTTCGAATTTATAATTCAAATATTTATCACGTGGTATATCAAAAGTTATTCTGAAAAAATGCATAACTATTTTGCAAAAACGTTCATTTTATTATGTCTAAAAACTATGTCCTGGACAAATACAACCTATGCATATTTTTCAGTTTATAATTTTTGATAAGCCATGTGAATCTATATTTAAATTAAATTTCGAATGTTGAATCTATAAAATGCAAACCACAAAATGTATAGGACTTGTATACCTAGTTGTGCCTCAGTTTTGTTGTTCAAAATTGGATTTTTAACATGCTGGACCAATTTCTCTAAAACAGTGGGAGAACTTTTATTGATGGATGTATTTTGTGGGGACGATACATTTCTCAAAGAACTCAGGATAAGCTTACATTATAGTCCAATCCAAGGTTCAAACACAAATTTCAAGATGATCTGGGTACTGAAAAGTAGAAACTTTCGGCACAAAATTCAAATTACACGTGAAATGACAATGACGTCTAGGGTTAGGGATTGGTTATTTATGGCAACCGATGTCAATCAAAACCTCCGTGTCTAGCGCCATCCAACGGGTAGTCCTCTAAACAAATCCGACTTGATTAACTGGTTGCCTAAAACTTTATTTACATTGGCTCCCATTCAAGTTTCCTATATATTTTGAGTGATATGTGCTACTACCTTTTCTCGTAAGATATGCGATTTACCAAAAAGAATAAGATATGAAGTCTCATTGTTTTTGAAGGAATTTTATCATTATACAGTGCGGCTCTACATTACGAATTACCCCCTTTTTTTTTAATGTGTGCACCAAAAATTTTGAAACTTGGCATATTTCAATTGCTGTCGAAATACTACTTTTTTATGTTACTGACGTACTTTTAGTATTCAAGATGGCGGCTGGGCGCCATTTTGAAACATTTTTTTAAATGGAAAGGGGGGCCGTTTGACACATCATTCGAAAGGTCTTATTGAGTAGATTATTGTGTGAAAATTTCATAGGATTAAACGCATCCGTGCGGATATGACAGACTGTCAAACTAACAAGATAAAGAAATTCGTGAAATAAGAACAAAGAAAGCATACTTCAATTTGCGTTTGATCCTATGAAATTTTCACACGATAATCTTCTCGATAAGGCCTTTCGAATGATGTGTCACACGACCCCCCTTTTTGTTTAAAAAAATGTTTCAAAATGTCGCCCAGCCGCCATCTTGAATACTGAAAGTACGTCAGTAACATCAAAAAGTAGTATTTTGACAGCAATTAAAGTATGCCAAGTTTCAAAATTTTTGGTGCACACATTAAAAAAAAAAGGGGGGTGGGACCTTTTAGAGCCGCACTGTATATATTTGACATAAGTGTACAAGGTGCTCAGTTTTACCTGAGCTGGACCCAACTTTTGAAAATCAAATAGAGCACCCTGTATATTATCGCAGAAATCAATTCTTCATGGAAAATAAAGGTTACTCTCTTTAGGATATCCTATACGTATCTCCAATAGTTTGGGCTTTAATGGCGATTTTATTTTTTTTGCAAAAAACGCATTTATTTCAAGTAGTGAAATAAAATATAGGGGTATAGTATTTCTTGACACTGCCAATTTTTTCCCACACACGAAAATATCATATATCAATTCAGTTGGGTCAAAATCACCAATACGTCGGAAATGTTAAATGGAGCACCCTGAATATCATTACGGATTTTGAATGTTCCAATAGTAAGGTGGATGCGAGCGAGAAAAAGATTCTGGAACGAGCACGTATCACGAATGGGAGATAGGCTGGCGAAGGTGGTGAGAAATGGAAAACCAGCATCAAAGCGACCGCCAGGAAGACCGCCAAAGAGATGGAAAGACAGTTGGAACTCAATATCGCAGGAACGAGATGAGGGGGGGGGGAGTGAGATTGGGTGTCACAAGCTTTTAGCTTTCGCAAAGAAGAAGAAGAATAAGAAGACTTAATGGTGATTTTATATGTCCTCTTTGGGTTCAACTTTTGACATCACCCTGTATAATTGGCAGTCATTCTAACCAACTGGAATGATATATCATAGTGTTTTGTGTAGAAATAAATTGGCAGAGTCACAAAGTACTAGGCAAGAAAAAATTAAAATCGCCATTATAGCCCAAACTATTGGAGATAAGTATAGGACATTCTATAGAATGTAAGCTTTATTTTTTATGTAGAATTCATTTCTGAAATAATATACGGGGTCTTCCATTTAATTTTGAAAAGTTGGGTCCAGCCCTGGGAAAACTGAATATCCTGTATATGTGAAATATATATATTGAGCAAGGAATGGTGAGGGAGCAGTCAGTAAATGAAGTGGGCAAAGTGATGCTCAATTTATTGTTATAGTCAAGCTTTCGGAAGCATTCCTTCCTTCATCAGGACAAACTAGTAGTTTCTTGCTCAACTTCAACTTGGCCAGTCACAAACCATCCAACCTAAATATATATATATCAATAAAGTACCTTTAAAAACAATAAGATTCCATTTTCAACTTTTTCACGTAGATCGCATATCTTCCGAGATAAGGTAGTAGAGGATCTTATATGGGAAACCGTGTACATATCTGTCTGATTGCCAGAAGTTAGGAAAATCAATCACAGCATAAAATTTGCATGACCGAAATTCATTCAAGAATATAATTTGTGAGACCTTTGATAATTGCAGAAACAATTTTCCTTTGAAGTGTCACAACTGTGAAGAAAATCAGTATAGTATAATCAGTGTATAACAAATATCGAGACAAATATCGTTAGTAGGCTCTTTTATTTATGAATCTCTCATTCCGTTAGCAAGAAAAGCTCAATCAAAATTTTAAATTTAGTTCCGTTGGCAAAACCAAATTTTATTTATTATTATATCTGACAATTCAACCAATAGACGGAAAAACCGTTCGTATCAAAAGAATATTATTGTCTTATGATCATAGATCATTTGTTGAACACCAAAAGAAAATCTGATGATAAAATGGATTCGATTCATCAATAATTGAACATTTTTTCGTACTCTAACATGTAAAGTCGGCAATGAGAACGTTTTCTAGAATTAACAATACAGTGAAACGTAGAAAATTTTATGTGTGACAGTTTTATGTCCCGAATTATAAATGGTGTGTTTGACCTTATAAACTCAATGTCAATGCCTCATTGCAAAATACCAAAGAACTGTATACCCTTCAATTTTGAATAACCATCAATAACTTCAAGTAAGTTGTAATAATAATAAAATCATCACTTGACTAAATATTCCATCATCGCGAAGGATTTAAAATAAATATCAAGTGACCATACAAATTATTGACTTTTGGCTTTACGATCATTAAAACAATGACTTCAGAGTTTGATGGCTTGACATAAAAATATCCACTATTCGTATTTTCAGCAAAATTCTATTGATATATTGAATTGAGGAGTGTCTTGACATGGAATTAATTGTTTAAAACGAGCTATCTGTACATATTAGAAGTGAAAAAAATAGACTTTTGGTTATTTCCAAGAAAAAAGTTCAAGTTTAGTATGTGAACGAATCATAAAAACAATTATTTTTGTTTCACTTGAAATAATGCTCTGAAGAGTGAGAGTGAGTGAGTGAGTTGGTACTAGATACTCTGAAAATGAAAATGTAGGTAGACAATAATATAGCACCAACTGTCAAAAGACATCAAAAACAAACCTTGAAAACGAAAAAAGCTCTGGACAACTTGACAGATTGATTGCATATTTGTGAAAATATATTTGCATTGGTTATTCAGAAAGCCTTATGGATTCTTTGGTTTTTCATGTTATCAAACGCATATCGTACAAATTTCATATGAGTAAAGTGTTAAAATTGGTGTCTTGTGAAATGTATAACTTGGTACTAACGTACACTTATGACTTTATTCATATCCTGTTTTTTTTTTGTACATTATCCCTGATTGCAGTCTTTTATCAGCAATAACGAACGCTACCTATGTCACTCATTTCAATTTACGTCAATCGACATTCCTCACTTATAAAAAACAGACAGACTCTGACGTAAAAGCCAAAAAAAAATCAGGTATTATGTGATCATTAAATAAGACACCGCTATATTGTAATGAATGCCATAAATTAATCTTCTTATTTTGTCTGGTTTTTTTACGACTGACCCTTTCATAAAAATACCGCAAAGCAGAGTAAACCAAATTGAAGTCATAGTGTCCAAACTAGACTAGCCCATAAAAAGTATCGTATGCCTCTTCTTTTGTCCACTGTCTCTTTTAAGCGATTTTTCACAAAACAATTCGTCGTCCCGTTGTGGTACCTGACTGTTCCCGAAAAGAATGAAGTTATTAGAAAAAAATAATCACATCACTTTCACTTCGTTGAAAATAGAAGTATGAGAATGGAAATGATTAAGAAGTCTCTTATGAAGATGCATATGGGTGGATGTTACGTTTACGGAAAACGGGTCCTAGCATTTGGATGCTGATTCTGGGAAGCATAGGATGTGATCAATCGAACGATATAACTGATTTGTCATCGGTAATCTCTGACTGCGAGTGGGCACATGGCCACCGCGACCACTAGTGGGTCTATTGTGGCTCACAAGATTGCCAGGTTATTTACCCATGAAGCGTAGTTTTTTGAACATACTGATTGCCGCCCTGGGTGAGGCATTGTTCAGATCATTTGCAGTGATCCGAGGGATCCTAAAGACATTTTGTCGGAGGCGAGCAATCGCCGGGCACTCACAGAGAATATGTCTGGCGGTCTCTTCCTCCTACAGGCACAGTCTGCAATCGGTTTTCTCAGTGAGCCCCATTCTGTGCATAGGCACTCTTCACAGGCATATAAACCGGTGTATAAACCCACCGCTACTCGGATTTCCTGAACTTCTCTGGCGCGTTTCTTTTGTGGTTCAACGATAAATTCTTTTGAGTGTCGCATCCTGGCGAGTTCCTTCATGATTGTTGATAACTATCGATGTGGATATCATGACAGGCACAACATTATATATGCAATACCTAGGGCCGGCTCTGGTCCAATGAAGTCTCTGGTCACCGCGTGCAAGTCGGTCTGCAACTTCATTTCCTTCGTGTCCTGAGTGGCCAGTTATCCATACCAGTTTCACATTGTTGGCTTAGCCGAGCTTGTTCAGTGCATTCTGGCAACTCTTTACAGTCTTTGAAGAGTTCTTGTAGGATACAAGGGCCTTCAGCACCGCTTGACTGTCTGGGAATATTTTTATTGTTGTAGTCGTCCAATCGTGGCCTAGCATCCATTTGACGCTAAGTGCAATAGCTGATAGATCAGCTTGGAATATTGTAGCCAATTTTCCCAGGCTGTGTGATATTTCAACTTTCACCTGTCTACAAAAGGCTCCAGATCCTGCGCCAAAATGCGTTTTAGATCCGTCCATGTACCAGCTGGTGTCAGCTCTTGTTAGGCTGAAAAGGTCCTGTGTCCACTCCTCCCGGAGGCATTTGAACATTCCGGTATACATTTCAGCACCCGCTAAAATTTTATTGGTCGATTTCAACCTCTCGACCAATCAAAGGTGAGGTGCCGAAACCGATGCCAGTATGTTGAGCGGTGCTGAAATTTAGGTCGGAATGTTGATGTGTTGTCTGAATGTAGGCGTAATGTGTTAACCTGCTAACTCACATGAAGTAAATTTTTCAGAAGAGAGAAAAAACTGCCGTGGTCATCTCAAAAATGCTTACATAACGACGGATGTTAACAAAATAGTTGCCTTGATTTTCTTGACTTTCTTGTATAGAAAAGACATGTGTATCATTCCTAGTTTAGTTTTTTCAGCCATAAAATGGAGTTAGCAGTTTTAAAGATTATTTATGAACACAAATTGAGAGATAGCAGTATTTTTAATAACTAAATCAGTAAAATGGTTCCGGTCCGGACAGTCGCGCGGCAGATCCTCGTTTGACCAGCTTGTCCGCTTGCTCATTGCCGGTGATCCCCGCGTGCCCCGGATACCATACTAGTTTGACCCTCTTTTTCTCACCCAGTACCTGCAGCGCATCCCCACACTCTTGGACCAGCGGGCAGCTTATCCTTGGTTTGGTGATTGCTTTAAGTGCCGCTTGACTGTCGGAGTAGATAACAATGTTATTCTCCATTCCTTTTTTCATCTCTGGAGGCAACCTCTAGGATAGCGAATATTTCCGCCTGGAAGACTGTTGCAAGTCTTTCAAGGGGAAAAGCTTCGCCAGTGTTACTGTCAGCCCTGAAAACTCCGGCTCCAGTCAAACCCGTGCGTTTAGCCAGAAATAATCACTATTAGATGGTTGTTTCCTATTTTAGTTATTTCATAACATGTTACTTGTCAGAAAATTTTGATCGTGTGCTATTTATATGGCGCAAATTTGCAATCATGACTGTTATTTACACGACGGACTTGCAATATCGTCTGCTATTGACCTTGTTAGTGGTGTTCTGTAAGTACAGGACTACAGGGTGACACATGACACTCCTACTCAGTCCGGAGTGACCTGTATTCCCGATCATGGAGCCATACTCTTCAGCTGGGTATCGGAGGACCGGCGGAAGCAAACATTGAATGCCCTATAAAAAAACAAAAAAAAAATAAACAGGGTGTTTCACTTTAATCTCCGCACGCAAATATCTCGAAAACGAATATAAATATTCAGTTTCTGTGAAAACAGTTCAATGTTTCACAGTTTAAAACATTCGAGAGCTAAAAGCGCCGAGACTCGTGGAAAATATGAATCAATTGCAGGAACTTTGAAATCAGGCGCATGCGAAAGTACATGTTATCTATAAACTTTTTTGTTATTCACTCGAACTCATTTATCTTTCTCATTTCTGAGTTATACAGGGTGTCCCAGCAAGGGTGGCCACCGGCCATATCTCAGAAACTACTGGACCTAAAAGTTCAGGAAAAAAAAAATTATCACTAAAGTGGCCACGAGAAAATCCTGGGAAATATTTATAACTTCGAAATTTTTCCGCTAGGGGGCGCAATCAAAGCTTCAATATTAAAATTCGAAATTTCTCCGGAAATTCTCAGATTGAGGTATATCTTTATCAACATGGTTAGAAAACCTAGACAATTTCACGTCTTTTTGGTACAGGGCTCATTGGCGCACCGATCTTCGTGTGAGTAGGGGAAGGTAGTGAAAGTGTAATTGTTCAAGTAGCTGTAACCTATTAACGACTTGTCCGATTTTGTTGCGTATGAGCTTTTTTAGAAGATAAATGTGAGTACTTTCGAACATCGTATCCAGTAGTGCGTGATTGTCTCCAGCAAAATTGCTAGAAGGGGTAACTTGAATTAAAAACAGTGTTTTTCATTTTACCGCAAAAATTTAAATGGTATGGTATAATTCTGATAACGTACATTAAATTTACAAGAAAAAACCTTTGAAACGCAGGTGGATATCTTTTTTCGTTTTCGAGTTATTGCCGAGAAAAGAGTTTTTGACACTCGAAAAGTTGTTTGTTGTGTAGTTCTATTGAACCTGCTTTTTTTTGGGCTTCAATAATAATAACTAGTCCAAATGATGTAAAATTTAATGTTTTCATTTGTTATTTCAATAGAACAAAACTCATAATAAATGAAAAATATTTTGATGAGCATAAATCCCAATCAAATTATGTATTAAATATTGCAATGATGGGTTGAAAAAAAATCTAGGTAGCTGTGGAAAAACATCGGCGAGTTTTCATGGAGATAATTGAAACAGATATTGCAATCATAACAATCTCTTGATTATCATTTTAACATTCTCTGTTAAAATGTCTTACACCAATGCCGAGGCTTTTGATATGCTCGCCGTATATTTTCAATGTTTTGGAAATGCTCCGATTTCGGCACGTGAATACGCTGCAAGGTATCCTGAACGAAGGCAATACAGCAGAAAGGTATTTCGCCGAATGGCAATACGTTTAAGAACAACGGGAAGTTGACAGCTCAATCCAGTTCCAATCAGAAGACGTCCGGTAAGAAACCATGAAGACAATATTATAAACGTTCTCGCTTACGTGGAAGCTTCACCGCATTTGAGCACAAGAGAAATTTCCCACCATCTAGGATTAAGTCGTTCTTCAGTGCTCCGAATTTTAAGAGACTTCAAACTTCGTCCATACCATCTTTCCTTACACCAAGCTCTATCAGAAGATGATTTCAACAGGCGACTAGACCATTGCTATTGGCTTCGAGAAATGTGCAACGAACATCCTCAATTCCTCTCCCAAATTGTATGGACCGATAAAGCCCGTTTCTTTAGTTCTGGAAATGTTAATTTGCATAACATGCACTTTTGGTCGCGGGAAAACCCACACTGGATGCGGGAAGTGGATCATCAAAACAGGTGGAGTGTAAACGTCTGGTGCGGAGTGTTAGGAAACAAAATTATTGGGCCGTATATTATTGATGGCCATTTAAATGGTGAATCATATTTAAACTTTTTAGAAAATGACTTGCAAAAACTTTTAGAACATGTTCCCATTGGTCTAAGGATGTCCATGTGGTACCAATATGACGGTTGCCCAGCTCATTATGCACGGAGAGTTCGTGATTTTTTAAACAACCGTTATCCAGATCGCTGGATTGGAAGGGGCAGTTTGTTCCCATGGCCACCGAGATCCCCCGATTTAACTGTGTTGGACTATTACTTGTGGGGACGAATCAAGGACATCGTTTACAAAACTCGTCCCACCACAAGAGAAAATATGATTGAGCGGATTGAGAATGCTATTCATTCCATTGCACCAATTGAAATAGAAACAGCTGTTTCTATTTGTAGGCACAGAATTGAGAAATGTATTTTACAAGATGGAGGACAATTCGAACATGTATAAAGTTAAATAAAACTACACAACAAACAACTTTTCGAGTGTCAAAAATTATTTTCTCGGCCATAACTCGAAAACGAGAAAAGATATCAACCTGCGGTTTTGAGTTTTTTTCTTGTAAATTTAATCTTCATTTCGATTCTGTTATCAGAATTATACCGTACCATTTAAATTTTTGAGGTGAAACGAAAATAACAGTTTTTAATTCAAATTACGCCTTCTAGCAACTTTTCTGGAGACAATCACGCATCACTGGATACGATATACGAAAGTACTCACATTTATCTTCCAAACAAGCCTATACGCAACAAAATCGGACAAGTCGTTTATAAGTTACAGCCACTTGAACAATTACACTTTCACTACCTTCCCCTACTCACACGAAGATCGGTACGCCAATGAGCCCTGTACCAAAAAGACGTGAAATTGTCTAGGTTTTCTAACCATGTTGATAAAGATATACCTCAATCTGAGAATTTCCGGAGAAATTTCGAATTTTGATATTTAAGCTTTGATTGCGCCCCCTAGCGGAAAAATTTCGAAGTTATAAATATTTCCCAGCATTTTCTCGTGGCCACTTTAGTGATAATTTTTTTTTTCCTGAACTTTTAGGTCCAGTAGTTTCTGAGATGGTGGTGGGCCACCCTTGCTGGGACACCCTGTATATCGTTTTATAGTTAACATGCGTCTTGATTGACAAAAAATGCGATTACGGATGATTTTTACAAGAATACTAGTCTCAATTGCTGTAAAAAGTAGTCAGTGTTTGAGGTCAAGTGAATATTTTGCAAAGTTTGAAAAAATCGTCGCCCACAAGAGCAAAGCGTCGTGACGCGTCGGAAATATAAATTGACTTCGGAGACTTTGAAATCATGCGCATTCGAAAGTCCATTTTATCAAAATCAAATCAAATGCTTCTACTGATATTCAGGTATTTATTTTAGAAAGAGTCGGCAAGGAACTCACCGACTTCATATTCATTATTTTTTAACAAAGCGTTAACACGTTCACGGAACACAATTATTGTAGGGGACACTCTAATATCTGATGGCAAATGATTATAAATTTTTATGCTTTCATAAATGATGGAGTTTTTTGACAATGAGAGTTTTGGGATGCACAGAGAAACATTATCAGATCTTCTCATGTTATGAGTGGTCTGTCTGTCATGGCTTCGGTGTTTTTTATAAATCAGACAAACTGTCTCCAGGGTAAAGATGCATGGTAGCGTTAATATTCCATGCTTCCTGAATAGTGGTTTACACGACTCTCTTCTTTTCAATCCAAAAAGAAATCTTATAGCCCGCTTTTGCAGTACAAAGACTGACCAGAACAATGCGCGACTACGAAAGCCCCAAAACGGGATACCATATCTAAAGCGATACTTTCAATGAGTGAGAAGAAGGTTGTGCTACCCAGGCCCACACCAAGCTGTCTAGCAACCACCCTCACAACATAACATCCCCCAGCCAATTTCTTGTTCAACGACTCTATGTCGGACGAGAACCTCAGCCTGTCGTCAATATGAAGTCCAAGATACTGACAGTAAGTTAATTTTAGTGGTATTCACTCGAACCCATTCATTCTACTCCTTTTTGATTTATACCGTTTCAGAGTAAACATTTCTTGAACGACAAACAATGCGATGACGTTTTTCACAAGAATTTTTTGTCAACCAAAATTTTTTTAATAAACCATGTTCAACTCAGAAATGACCAATATAAATGGGTTCGAGTTAATAACAAAAAAGTCTATAAATAACTCGTACTTCCGCATGCGCGTGGCTTCACTCGTTTTGTCATTGCTCGATTACGGTGACATTGTATATGGCGACTCTTCAAAAGTTTATTTATCTAACAGAATTCAAAAATTACAAAACAGCTGTATGAGATATTCTTTCAACATACCATTTGGAAATCACATAACTCCTTATTTAAATAGAAATTTTATCTTAAATATGAAAAATAGAAGAAAGGTGCACATGTACAATTTAATATACAAAATCATCAAAACTGGCCAACCTGCAAGTTTAAGAAATTTATTTTTCACTCGGGCACTTACATATAATACGCGAAATCCTTACTTACTTACAATCCCTATGCATAGAACATCGACATTTGAAAAGTCATTTGAATATGTAAGTATCCGCATGTGGAATAATCTGCCTACCCATATAAAAGAGAGTTCACCTGCAAGTTTCTTATCTAATAAAAAAAAATATGCCATAAATGCGCAACTCACCGAAATTGTATTGTGATGTTTTAAAGGAACCCACTTGTCCTGGTATTGCTTAGCTGATTCCTGCCTTAAAAGTATCGAGCTTTTAATCCTTCAGAAATAGAAATTTGATTTCGCCTTACCGCCTCTGCCTCTTCTGTGGTTCTCGCCGGCCTCTACTCTCTCTCTTGTGCTTCTGACCTCTCTAAACTATTCATTACTTTATGCATATTGCTCTATCTTTCATAGGAGTGTTTTTCTTTTTGAATACAACCGGGTTGTACGGCACATGCGCTGAGTCGCAAGTGTATCGGTTAGCGATAAAGACCATATTTTTTTCAAAATTCAATTTTAATAGCGGAAAAGGTGATCATTCGGCTTAAGTAGTATTTGTCAAACTGTTTTAGCTAATTTTATTATCCTAGATTCGACAAAGTTCGAAATATTCACCTATTTTAGAAAAAGTCGCATTGCGTCATCTTTCCCATATAGCAGGGTAAGATAACGCGTTTAGGGAATTTTATGAAAATCCTTGGAAATGGCAAATAAAACAGCTCTAAATATATATATAAGGACTAGAGATAATATACATAAAAAAATATATTAAATATCATTAGCCTATCTCAAGATTATTTGCATAAGTCACACACAAAACCTTCAGGAGAGTCATACCCGCTACACTCCTGGTGTGCCCAGTCATGTGCGTGTGTGCGTCATCTTTGCCAAATTGTAAACTCCTATGAAAACGTGAATCAAACAAAAAAAATCGTTATTTATCATTCATTTAGCAAATGTAAACCATAGTGCTGATAACAAACAACAAGCAGAAATTCCCGAAATCGATCCAAGAGATTTTCAAACATACTTACTGTGGTTAAATGATTCAGCTTCCACTATATGAACAAGATGTGTTGACAGATTTGCCGCCATATGAGAACTAACGCTACACATAAGGAAGCCAAATCATGACATATGTCATGGTGTCTTAAAAGTAAACAAACTGAGCAATAACGATACGTCTGGGCCGTGTCAGATAAGAGAACTAAAGGTGCGTCATCTTTCCAACCGCGTCATCTTCACCCACCTTCCCCTACACTCCGATTACCATTTTATTATTGTAATGAAACTTCATGAAATCATGTATATTATTATTATTGTTTAATAATGAATTATTTATTGTATTTATTTTTTTATGGTAATAAAACTGTTTTGAATCTGAATTTGAATTCAAAGTCCCTGCAATCGATTGATATTTTTGACGGGCTTAGCTCTTTGAAAAATATTCCCTCGACGCCCTACACTGAACAACTCTTACAGAAATTGAGACCAGCATTCTTGTAAAAGTCATCCGTAATCGCATTTACTGTCAATCAAGGAATGTTCACTATGAACTCGTAAAAATCAGAAATGTGTGAGATAAATGGGTTCGAGTAAATCACAAAAACAATTATGAATAACATGTACTTTCGCATGTGCCTAATTTCAAAGTTCCTGCAATTGATTCATATTTTCGACGCATCGCGACGGCGACGCTCAGTTCTAAGTAGGCTTCGGATTTTTTCAACTTTGAAAAATGTCTATTCGAAACCCAATACATTGACTTCTTTTTACAAAAATTTAGAGCTAGCCTTCGTGTAAAAATCATCCGTTATCGCATTTTTTGTCATAACCCAGAACTGATTAAGATAAATTAGTCCAACTAAATAACAAAAAAGTGTATAAATACCACGAAGTTTTGCATGCTCGTAGTTTCAAAATCCCTGCAATCGATTAATATTTTCGACGCGTCGCGACGCGTAACTTTTGGTAGGCGTCGAATTTTTTTAACTGTGAAAAATAACTACTTACCCCATACATTGACTACTTTTCACAGAAATCGAATATTTCTATTCGTTTCCGAGATATTGGCGTGCGGAGTTTAAAGTGAAAGACCCTGTAGATACATCAAAAGGTCTGATCTCAAAATTTTAAAAACACAATATATACAAACACAAGGAGGTTGGTAGTGTCAGTCAAGCTTCATACCTGTGGTTTCCCCCGGTGCTGTGGTACTGTTTGGACTCGTTCAGACCCCTTCTGGTACGCCATCCTCGATTCTGGGCCGTAGATCATCCTGTACTCACTCTGTACACTATACACGCCTAGCGTGCGAGAGATGATCGTTAGGCGCATTCACCAAATGTCACAATAAGGGCTTGTGGGGTCTTCAACTGTACCCTACCCTTATTGCGCGCTAGGGACGTAGCACTCAGACAGAAGGGAAACTCGTATCACTTCACAACATATCTATTTTTTTCAAATACCAACAATTACAGCCGAGGGATGAGCATGGGCCGCTGGCACGAGAGGGAGAATAGGAATTCTTGCAAAGCTAAGCTTGACTGACACCACTTTTCCCTGTCCCGAACCATCACACACACACACACACACATGTTAACAAGATTGACGGTTACTGTGCCTGATTTATCCCATAGGTACATTGATTTGATATAGGACTGTGGGGGAATGAGCCGGAATAGTGCCGTGTATTGTGGTTTGGGAAAGTGACTGTCAATATTGACTGTAGGAGGACCCACTTCAAGAAGGGGAAGGCGTTAGGGTTCAGAGGCAGTGTTGTCGGAAGTGGAGTTCCGTGGCCAAATTCAAATCCAAAAACTGTTGGGTTAGCATTGTAGGTCATGCGTCAAAATATCATCGTAACATGAATGAGTAATGAGTGGATTTAGTCAGCGTACTTTCCACCCCATTATTACGATGACAATAATATACTGATATACAACGTCAACTCCTCTACACTCAATGGAACACTATTTGAGACTGTCAAACGGTGCTGCTACCATAAGGTGTAGTAATGGAACCAAGGCTGTGACAATAGCCTAGTTTACACCGAATATTCCACTCATGTACAAAAAATCCCATGAGAACAGTGGAATTTTGGGAGGCTTACAGCGAAAATTACACTCTTACGTATACCTACACGACACGCATAGTAGGAATCGAAAATTGCATTGTTTACGTATCCATGGTCACGCTCCTTTACAATCACCTAACAGTCTCTTAGTTTGTTTATTTTCTAAGTGTGACAGTTCGTATTTTGATAGAGTTTTTCGATAAAATTTCACGTTTTGGAACATAAACAATACAATCCATTGGGAAAAATGTTAAATATTATATTCTTTGATTCAATTAGTTACCTAATTCGAGTAATTTTCCACCTAAATTACACTCGTGCATCAAAATAATCAGATAATTTTGCATTCAAGCTCATTGCTTTTTAAAAACTACATTCGTTCATTTTCATATTTTGTTAAAAGAGCCCTCCACCTTCGGTGTCGGGCTCTTTCTCCAAAATATGAAATGAACTCATGCAGTTTTCAGGCAATAAGCTTTCAAGCATAATAATTATCGAAAATTTTGATGCACTTGTGCAATTACCCCCGAAAATTACACTCTTACGTATACCTACACGACAATTTTCGTTTTATTAATTGCATACTAGGGATCGAAAATTGCAATGTTTACGTATCCATGGTCACGCTCCTTTACAATCAACTAACAACGCCTTAGTTTGTTTATTTTCTAAGTGTGACAGTTCGTATTTTGAAAAAGTTTCTCGATACAATGTCACGTTTTGGAACAGAAACAATACAATCCATTGAAAAAAATGTTATTTGATACAATTAGTTACCTAATTCGAGTAATACCACTTTGTCATGGCAACACAAATTAATAAACTCTTTGACACAAATAACCACGTTGTCAGGGCAATCAATATGGCAACGCAAATTAAGTGAAATTATGTTCTAGAAATCGTGAATTATTCTTCTAAATGCCATTCGTGCTTTAAAATTAACCGGATAAATTTTCGCTCATGCGTGTTTTCTCTACAAATTTTGAGAAAACACGCATTCGTGAAAATTTATCGGTAATTTTTAAGCACTCGTGGTATTACCCCCGATAACACGTTAAGAGCGGTTTGCTAGGACCAAGTGGGTGGGGATAGTACGGTAGGACCAATGCTTGCTTCTCGCCCGTCTACACCATCTTGCAACGCGTGAACTAAATGAGTTCGTAACAAAAAAAACAAACGTAGGTACGCTCAGATTGCCTTGGAAGTTCAGAAACAACAAAATCACAACACAATGCACACAAATCACAATCAATATAACCCCATAATTTTGATCGAGATCGAACCAAATCCAGACCAAATCTAGTTCGGTACCTCTGCTGGCGGATACCGAACCAAGAGCGGACCAGCTTGGTCTGCAACTGTTTACACCATTCGAACCAAATATTTGGTTCCGATAAAGTACGATTTTAGTACTTGGTTCGCGGACCAAGTTGTCGGTGTAAACTAGGCTGATTTGGCGGGTGATTTCAAAGACCGGTTTGATCTATAATAGTGCTCATCATAAAGTTCACCCATAGCAAACTTTTATAGGAAAGTTTGAGCTCATGTAACTCAAAACACCTTTGTTCGATTCTGTTTTTTTTAGATTTTGATGCTCATTTCATGCATGGGCTTTAAGTAAAGTCATCAAAATCGAACGAAGGATTTTTGAGTAACATAGTCTCAAACTTTGCTATAAAAGATCGCTTTGGACGAACTTTATGATGAGCAGTTTATTATACCTAACTAATAATATTATTATTTCGTTTCGTTGTGTATCTACCCACTCTACTTGGCACACTTAGTTATTGTTCATTTTTTCAAATATTTAATACACAGCAATAAAACAATAAATGAATAAGCAAGACAAAACAAATTGATTATTTGTATGTATATATTTTTCATCACGTACGATTATTTATCATTTCACACAGAGATTATCGAGTCAAATATAAAATATGATCTGTAAACAGAGCATAATAATTTGAAGCGATGTTCAAAATGAAACACGACTTTCTATTTCTCTGATTTTTCTGGGATTCACAACAAATTGTAAGATATCTTACCTAGTTTTTTTTCATGAATACACTCTGGAATCTGTGCTCTGGTCTTCCTGAGATCAAATTGTTTTTCAAAGGTGTCATCAGCCATGGACGCAAAGGGTGATCTGAAAAATTAATCTATGACTTTTCTCTTTTATATACAGAAAGTTTCAAAATTGGATATGGTGCGACAATTTCATGGGCATAATAACCAGTCAAAAATTACTTTTCAGTGCCCTTTGGTCACGTAAAAACTAAACTTTTGCTTGTTTAACTTTTGATAAAAACGACTAGCACTATTCGGAAGAGTCGCAAAAATTTTGTAGGTTCTTTCTGAAAATTTCACAATCCGGATTTCCGAAAAGCAGATTTTTTACACCAGATCATTCTCAGTGATGAGGCTCATTTTCACCTCGATGGATTCGTTAACAGCCGCATTTGGTACCCAAAAAATCCACTATTACAGTCAAAACGATGCGATGTTCACTTAGACGTCGGGTATATCAGAATTGAGTGATTTCCAAGGCACGTTCAGTTCATTTATCGATTTTATTATAAATTTTCCAGAAAAACAAAATTATTTCCCAAACTATCAACTTTTGAAAAAAGATCGTGGGAAAAAAAAAAAACGTAGTATGACAAGCTGAACGCAACTAAGTAACGAGATACAGAGGGTGCTGTTCAAAAAAATCAAGTTATGATACTCTTAAGTTTACAGTGTTACAGCAAAGTGGTACCACAATGCCAATCGACGTTATTGCCATCAAAAGATACCCAAGGCAGTTGCCTGAACACTGGCAAAGTCTCTACTTGATATCTCAAAAACTAAGTACCCTGTCGATGAACAGAACCATAGATTATGTAAGATGTACCCGATTATAAAGTGTCACGAATCCAAAAAATACAAAACAGAGCAATGAGGACAATAAAAAATAATCTTTGATGCAAATGTAGGTATTTATTTTTAAAATTGAAATGAAACTATTGCCTCTATAAACCTATGATAAAGTGAAAGTATTAAGTGATATCCATAGCTATAGTACACGAAATCGCGATAATTTCATTTTATAAGTGGATATTGTAAATCTAGTCAAACGATGACTCCCATTAATTCTTTTCAAAGGACTGCTAGACTTCAGCAAACTTTCTTCAGAAACTAAAACCTGTGATAACCTGATAATTATTAAACGACTACTCAAATCATATGTGATCTCCAATTTTAATCAATACGTTTTAGGTTTATGTATTGCTTGTTTATACACTAAAATGTGAAATTTGTACACTTACAGTAGCAGCAAAAATTATAGCAAACGCCTAAAATTTGATGAAACTTTATTACTGCATCAGTTATCAAAGAAGCGATGTTGCATTTAAAAACTTTGATTCATTTGTCAGTTAACGTGTCCTGGCGATATTTTTCAAAACATTGTTTAGAGCCTTTCCTTCATGTTCAAAAAAAGGCTACTTTTCTAACATTTTTCATTGTAACTTTTGATAAAAATGACTAGCACCATTTGAAAGAGGGGCAAAGAGTTTATACTGAAAATCTCACAATTATCTAACAGTCAAGCTATAAAATTTTGAACTTGTCAAAAATGACCAATTTTTAAAGATATCATGAAAAATGGGTCCAAGATCAAAATTTCATAGCTTGACTATCCTTTGTTAAATAGTTGTGAAATTTTCAGGTAGTACATACTTTTTGCCCCTCTTTAGAATGGTGCTAGTAATTTTTATCAAAAGTTACAGAGAAAAAAGTTAGAAAAGTAGCTTTTTTTTGAGCATGAAAAAAAGGCACTAAACAATGTTTTGAAAAAAATCGCCAGGACATGTAAACTGACAAATGGATTGAAGTTTTCAAATGCTCAATCACTTCTTTGATAACTGATGCAGGGTTAAAGTCTCATCAAATTTTAGGCGGTTGCTATAATTTTTGTCGCAACATTTTAATTATTTAAAATACCTTTATCTTATACAGGGTGTCTGGAAAAATGTGGGAGATGTCTCCGATTCAGATAGAACATTGAAAAAGAAGATGACAAGTTCCTGTGAACTTTTTCCTAGAGGAATATAATTTTATGAAAATTCAATATGATAAACAGTGAACATCACCTCTTAAAATACTGCCCTTATAACATAATTAACTTGTTTAGTTTACCAGGGGCGGACAAGGTTGTACATTTTATTGCTTGAATTTTCAATACCCTGTATGATAAAGACTTGAAATAAATATGTTTAGATAGCCTGGACCTTAGGCTACAAAAAAGAACTTATGTTCATTATCGATAAAATGAACCATTTTCGAGAATTTTTAAGATCAACAAAATTTTATTTTAAAATTTAAAAAACACGACTTTTTCAGAAGATATTCGAAAATAACCGAATGTTTGCAAAAAGTTTTTATGTTCTGAGCTTGTTTGCAATGATATTTTCTGAAATAAATCACAGTTGTTCATGGGTTCTTTTCTCTCCTACAAGATGTCAGTATCAAATTGAAAAAATATGACGTTTCGTCATTGAGCAGCTATCATCTACTTCATTTTTTAAATACGGCCCTGGATTTTTCATTTTGTTTTTAGTTACTTTTTGACTTTCTCAAGGCAAAAAGGTGATCAGATGAAGGTGTAGAAGCAGCGACTTGCTTTAGCCACCTAAAGATTCTCATTTATTTATTGTAGGTTAACTAAATATGATTTATCGTTATTGGATTGTTATTTCAATTTTTGTTTTGTCGCAGTGGTCGCAGAAAGCAGTTTGAACAACGTGGTAAATTAGTGTGAACAAAAGGTTATCGTTCATTTAATTGATTTCTTTTAAAAAAATAAATCAGGTTGTTGTAAACATATTAAAAAACTCACAATGATGATCAAATAACTGCAAAATGTGATGTCATAGATCCAATAGTTTAATGAAACCCAATATCATCTCATACAAGAATCAAATAGCAGATTCCAGTTTGCAATATACATACCTACTAAGAATCTTAAGAAATTGATATGAAATAATAATAAAGCGTTAGCCAGGTATTTATTCTAGTATAATATCTCATAACTACTGATTAGAAAACCTCGGAAAAAATCTTCTGATTGATTGGTGAATGATGTTGCTCTTTTTAAAGTACTAATTCTTTGTATACTCTTATGAAATAAATTTGCACTTTTTGTACAATTAAATTTTTGTTGTGATGTTCAAATCAGAATTTATATACATTCGATTATTCCAATCCACTGATTTGATCAAAAGCTTATCGTAACTGTTCATATTCAATTGTAAAAGATATATTCGAGAAAGGTGGCTCGAAAAATATTTATTTATTCATCATTATCTATTTTGTTCCGTTCAACGTAATCTCCGTCAAATATGTATACAATTTTACTGGAGCTGTCTCCAATCGTGGGAGCATTTTTAGAATTCACTTTTCAGTGTGACTTCGAAGTCTTCTAGCGGTGAGGTCTTTATCTCCTCAATAATGGTAATCCTCCATCTTTTCATGAGCCTTTTCAGTTTTAGCAGAAAAAAGTCGTATGGGGACAAATCCGGTCTTTTTTTCAAAAAAAGAACTCACAATGGGTGATACGAAAGCCACAAATTGATTTGATACACATCCGAGAAGTGTTTCCATTGCTGCACTCAAACGGTGCATAACTTCAAGGTATTATTCGTTATTTCACGACTTGAAATTTCATTCATGCCGGTCAGATTTTGATTTTATTCTAGAGACTAAGGTAGTCACATAGTACAATAACCTCAATTTGAACCATCACTTCACTCGACTCATTGCAAGTTGCGACATATTTCGAGAGTGCGCATATATTTCGCATTCAGTTTGTTTGCGTACGCATGCATTTGGATAATATAAAGATTTTATGGTCTACAACGTTTAAAGTAAACTATCAATCACGAAAAGTTTTCCATCCGTCAAAATAGTTTCTTATTATCTCATGGTCCCCCAGACGTCGACGATCATACTTGAGAGGTGGATTTTCCCTATGTAGGTTGTTTTGGATTCAAAAAACCATCTATGCATGGAGCTATCCACCAATTGTTGATGGTTGAGAAGTTCTTTCAGATTTTGTATTTGTTATTGTATCAGAGTGATTTGTTAACAAAATGTGTTGGAAGAAATCTGTTCTCATATTTTGACCATCTCTAGAAGAATAATATTGATTAATATTCGTGTGTCAGCATCTATATATTGAAAAACTACTGAGATTTTTAGAAAACAGAAATTTGTTTCTGAGACCATTTTCCTTTTATAAAGGGTGTCCTGTGATGAATGGAACATAAGGTTATGGCAGATTCCTTACAAAAAAATATTGTCAAGACCCCAACTTGTTTATTCCAAAAGTTGTTATAAAAAGAAACACGGGGTGTCGATGTGAAACATGAATTTTTCATGTTTTGGAATAAGTTCCGAGACAATCAAGTTATTATGATGGGATTGTTTAACATGCGAAATTTAAATCTGACCTTGGTATATCTCTTACTTGTAGGGGACGCCACTCACACATCTTTTCACTCATTCAAATAGCTTTAACTTCTTTGTACGCTTTTGTACTTTTTTTTCAATTGAGATGTTGATTTTTTTGCCATGAAAAACGTATATTTTATAAGAGTTACTAGAAGTAACTTTTTCAAGATATTTGCACTAAAATTGAAAGTTGAAAACGGCTTTGTCATGGCAATTTTGACAGGGGTTTCGATATTCAATATTTCTAATAGAAAAAAAAATAAAAAATGAAGAATTTAAAATTATTACTTTTTTTTCAATTGAACATTGAAACAACAGTCAAAATTACACATTGCAAGGATTATTTTGAGCGCAAATATCTTGAGAAAGGCTACTTCTAGCCACTTTTACAAAGTATACCTTTTTCATACAGGGTGCTGGTAAATAAATGACAGCTTGCTATATGAACATACGTCCGCAAATGCTTCGTTTTCAGAGATACGGGTTCAGTTTTTCAGGACACTGTGTATAAGATAACAGAGTTTTGGAATGTTTTCATTAAATAGACACTGTAACGCAACCCTTTTAGAACCTGGGTCACCAAAAAAAGTGACAGTGTCTGTAAGTCATTAGTTCTAAAAAACTCAAATGATCCTCCCTTTTATATCATTATTCTGAAATTATTAAACTTATTCTAAAACAGCTGTGTTGTGTGTAGTTGGATATTGGTTTCCACCATTGTCCGGCTATATATTTGACGCTCAACGTTAAAGCCTGGAGTTTCTAGTTAAGTGAACCCCATAGACAGAATAATAGAGCTTAGGACGTTTATGGTGTTATATGAACTGTTTGGCTGCAGCAAGTGTTCATTCCAATCTATTATTTCCACAATTTGCTGGATTTTTAGCAACACAAAATATGACAACCATACCAAGTTTCAAGTTCACCACTGCAGAATGGTGTAGTGAACGTCAACAGTTTCCTGTTCCGACATAACAGTCGCCTGTGTGTCCAACGTTGACCAACAGATTCCATATTTACATTACAGTTTCCTGTGTGTACAGATCTATCGAGATTGCTGTTTCTTCAATTAATACGTTCCTGTTCAGTGTTACACGACATCATTTGCTTTCAATTTGAATGTTTCATAAGTCAATGTCTATAGAATAAAGGATGAACTGACGTATCCAGACTTTCCAGAAAAGCCTTCCGAATACTCAAGAAAAAAAATATTTAGAAAAAGCTGCCATTCCTTGGTGATACACCCTGTAGCTGATGATGTAACGCGATAAATTGTACATGTTATTGTCTATCGTATGAAGAATAAATTGACATATCCAGACTTTCCTGAAGAGCCTTCCGAATATTCAAAAAAAAAAATATTAAGAAAAAGCTGCCCTTCTTGGGTGATACACCCTGTAGTTGATGATGTCACGCAATGGATTTTTTACATGTTATGGTCTATAGTATGAAGAATGAATTGACGTATCCAGACTCTCCAGAAAAGCTTTCCGAATACTCGAAGAAAAAATAAGATTTAGAAAAAGCTGCCATTCTTGGGTGATACACCCTGTAGTTGATGCTGTCACGCAATGGATTTTTCACGAGTTATTGTCTATAGTATGGAGAATGAATAAGCATATCCAGACTCTCCAGAAGAGCCTTCCGAATACTCAAAAACATTCTTATTTAGAAAAAGCTGCCATTCTTGGGTGATACAACCTGTAGTTGATGATGTCACGCAATGAATTTTTCAAGAGTTATTGTCTATATTATGAAGAATCAATTGACTTATCCAGACTCTCCAGAAGAGCCTTCCGAATACTCAAAAAAATAATATTTAGAAAAAGCTGCCCTTCTTGCGTGATACACCCCGTAGTTGATGATGTCACGCGATGAATTTTTCAAGAGTTATTGTCCATAGTTTGAAGAATAAATTGACATATCCAGACTTTTTGGTCTGTCCCAGTTAGTTTATTTTGGTTTTTTTATCGGACTGAGCAGCGGCAATGTTTGGCCTATAGTTTCCATATAAAAAAAATGGACTAGTAGAGTTCAGTCCAAAACATGATTAGATACCTACTACCGTTGTTTGATAACTTTATTCAAACAACGCTACTACCTACTTAGGTTAACATACCATACGTTAGCCCTCATAATATGGTATTTTTGAGGTGTATGATCATGATCGTGTGTGTAAACATCAATTTGAATGAAAAATGAAATACAAATTGATCTAGTGATTTTCGCAAAGCTCGCACATGTCGTTTTTGAATTCAGTTATATTTGCACCGCTTTCTTTCTGGTGAAAATATCTTTTACATGAGTAACACTGTATGTTACTAGCGTCTCTAGCATTTTGTCCACAGTAGATACATCTTTCTGTCACTTCATCTGAGTTTTCCAAGAGCATGTAAAGCAATGTCTTGCGGTATAGATTTGGATTCACATCATCCTGTAATGACTTGTTTGATGATATTTGGTCAAAAAAGTATGTGATTTATATACGTCAGTTGGACAGATAGATAATAACTCATGAAAAAATCATCGCGTGACATCATCAACTACAGGGTGTCTCACCCAAAAATGGCAGCTTTTTGTTAATAATATTTTTTTTTTGGGTATCCGGAAGGCTCTTCTGGAAAGTCTGGGTTCGTCAGTTTATTCTTTATTCTATAGACATTAACTCATGAAAAATTGATCGCGTGACATCATCAACTAAAGGGTGTACCACGCAACTCTTGACTGAAAAACATAGTTTGTTGCTGGTTTGATCTTTTTTGTTTCATTTAGAACTTTTGAAAAAATACTTAATAGAATACTTGTGTCTCGTGATTTTATGGCTACGCAACTGTTCTATGAATGTTGATAGTTTTTATGGCTGAGAATTTCATAGCCAACTTCACACTAACACGCCCCATGACATCCCTTCTATATCACATTTCAGTATTTCAATAGATGCATCGGATTAGTTATGATGGTATTATTCAGAATTTTTGGAAATATTAACATATGTACAATAATTGTTATCAATAATGTTTTTATTTAAAATGTTCGACGTACCAGCCTATTTCAATGACAATATGCGACAATTAACCTACGTTGATCAGTCAGGGCAAATCACATTTTTGATTCAACGTTTTGTTAAGCTTGAATTACTTCATAATTCCAATTAATCAAGCGAATTGAACTGAGTCAAGGCTCCACCGTAATGACGATTGATAATAAGAGTTGTCTTCAAGAAACCGACGTTTTGCGCTTAGTGAGTGAAGTTCTGGTGGTAATATACTCTCGCTTGGCAACAAATAACTTTTATACATTGAGTGGTTCGAGAATATTATGACAGTAAAATCCACTTAAAAATGATTATTCATTGGTATTGTGGACAATAAGGTAAACTTAGCCTTGTTACAGTCTGAAGACTGTGAATGGAATTGTAACACGTGTTATGGTGAAAGAATATTCTTTTGCTTCGAAATTATAATTGAATATAATGACTCGGGCCGGTTTGATTCTATAAGAAATTGTGGAGTGTGAGAACAGTGCGCCGAATAATATTGTCAATGGCGTCGTTGCACTATAGCAAAATCAAAGCTGATTTTGTGTTGAATATATAACCGTGTTTTTGCTTATGAGCTGTATCACATGAACTGACTAAAATAATGCACAATATTTAAAATAGACTACATTGAAATAGATGGCGCGCTCAGTGAGGTCTCAGCGCCTTTCATACGTCACACCCGATGCGCTTGTGTCTGCCATGTGCCTGAGCTGCATGCAGGCTGAACACCGTTGCCAGATAAACGTAATTTATCGTATTGGTACGATGATTCCGAGCTCAATATAATGAGCGATACATTTAGGATAACTTGAAATCCATCGGTCGTTGCTCTTCTTGAATTCTTTATATCCAAAAATTATTAGATACAACTTTTCTTCTATATGTGGATCAGCTCAAATTTTGTGAAAAGCAACACATGAGTACTTTCACAAAATAATTTTGCTGATGCTTTTATTGTGGCAATCAGAAGCTTAGCAACATACACGAAACGAAACGTCAGATTTTCAATTTGATACCACCATCTTGTAGAGGAGAAAAAGTGGTGATGACAAAGTGTAATTTATCAAAGAAGATCTTTTCAAACGCGGGAAATGATAAAAACGTTTTTGCGAAATTTCGGTTTTTTTTCGAATATCTTCGGAAGTAGTCGGAATTTTTCAAATTTCAAAATGGCATTTTCTTGAGCATAAAAATGCGCAACCTTGCAAACATTTAATCGACCCTGTATCTCTTGAAATAACTGAGATCCTCATGGCAAGCACTCGAATCTGTGGCACCCTGTAGAATAGTGAAACTTTTGAGTTTACAGGTTGTGTCAGGTTTTCTTGAAAATTAGTCAATAATCAATAATAAATTCAGCCTCTTCGACATGATAATTTTCAAAAAAACCTGACAAAATAACTAAAAAGTGCTTGACTTATGATCAAAATTCTTTGGCACACCCTGTATACTCAAAATATTGCTGAGTATCCAATAAGTCATCAGAAAGCCAGCTAAACAATAGATCTGTGCCATAACATTGTGAATATGTAAACTTAGAATAAGCAGAAGAGCCATGCATTCAAAGCCCTATGTGTCATAATTTTGAAAAGAAGTCGATATTTCAAAAACAAAAGAAGATATAAACAAAAATCCAAAAATGTCTCGAGGTATGGACGTAGCAAGCACTTGCATGGGCATATCGAAGAAAAAGCTTCAAAACATCTCTGTGGAAATGGAAATGAGGAGACAGAAATGAAAAAGAAAATTTACAGTACTTTTTTTACCACCCTGTAAAGAAAAAGTTTTTGAGGAAATTAATTTTTTGAACTATCCGCATAAACCGCAAAGTAATGCTCTGCATCGTGGTGCAAACCGCATATTTTTTCATCGATTCGTCAAAAAATTATGAGTGTCCAAACATGGGCGAGAATTTCGGGAGTCACTTCTTTTTTGTTGAGTAGTTTAGTTGGAAAATATTATTTTATTTGAAGTTAACGATTGGAACCACAGGAGAAATAATCTTGCGGAACTGAATCGCAGAACTGGATAGAAGCAGCCCAAATATTAAGAGCGACTAACGTGATCGGAATACGAATGATTATAGTCGATTGGTAATGAGTTGAGATCAGAAATACCGCTTTGATAATTTCAAACTATCAGTCCTTATGTTTTGCGTATGCTGTCCAAGTTTCATTCATATTGATTTCACCGTTTTGGAGCTATAACCTTATCCAGGATGCAACTTCAAAGTACCTACGAATAATTCCGAAAAGAAGGGTGGGTCAAAATTATGTTATAGCATATTTCAGTCTCATTTTTATACCCCCTAACCGTTATTTAAAGCGTGGTGTCCCAGATCAGCTGGTCAATGCTTATAGTGCATAAAGAAGAACCAGAAATAAGAAGTTTGAGATGGGAAACCCATGGCCGGAAGTGTCCCGTTTTCAAGATACAGGGTCTTCTGTTTTTCGAGAAAACAAAAATCACACGCCACTGTTTTTTGGACAAAATTGGTTTTTTTTTCAAAATACTCATTCAATTTCCAATGAAAAAGGTCTTTTGAGTTTTTTCTCTTGGGCGACTTGGCGAATAGAACAGCAGTATTTCCTACTTTTAGCAAAACTGAAAATTTTCGTTTACCAACGCTTTGAAGGACACTAGTAAGGTTTTTATTTTTTTACTCGAAAACGGAGCGCCGGAGAGAGAAAAGTCAGAATAGCTATTTTGTTGAAAATTGAATGAGGTCTCAGGAGAAAGTATTATTGTTCTGAAAAAAATTATGTTATATATACCTTTTTTTTTAAATAGTGCACACATGTTCTCCAACTCCGGCCCTGGAAGAGGTTTTTTTTTCAAATACTCAGAAACATGCAATACCACTTGGTATTAGAACCCTGAAAATTTCATCAAAATCGGTTGATATATATATTTTTACAGGAATTTATAAAAAGAATAATATTTTTTGATGAACCGTTTCCTTCAACTCAAAATGCAATTGATACAGTTTTTTTACATGGACTTCTCTTGATTTTTGTCAACGACTGACGTTTCACCTATCATCCTGTTCAGATTTTCTAATAGATCCAGGTATGGTGGGCAATTCCCAGATTTTCCTCACATTCGGCTGTCTTGACAATGGAGCGTCCTCGCGCCTTGGGTAGCTGGGCAATCATAAATGTCAGCAATATAATTTCCCATGGTATCTACAATGGACCAATAAAAATATGATTATAGTTCTCTGAACTTCAACCCTGAACTCTGATAGTACACTGGACCATAATTCTGCTAATAGTACAATACTGGACTATTATTATAGTACACTGGACTATAATTCTGCTAATAGTACCGCACTGGGCCACTATTATTATAGTGCAGTGGACTATTATAATACTTACTGGTGATAGTACACTGAACTATCTGACAGTACACTGGCTGTTATTGTTACAGTACACTGGACCATAACTCTGATAATAGTACACTGGACTATCGGACAGTACACTAGACTTTCCCACAGTTCACTGGACTGTTATTTTTTTTTTATTTTTCATAGCACACTGGACTATTATCTTTAGAGTTCACTGAACTATAATTCTGACAATACACTGGACTGTTATTATCATAGTACACTGAACCACAACTCTGATAATTGTACACTGGACTATCGGACAGTACACTGGACTATCCCACAGTTCACTGGACTGTCAAATACTTATCTGCGTGGTATACTGAACCACTCAACCATTTTCACAGCTTCTGGCTTGATAATCCATGTCATGTGATTTACATGACTTGTCTACCATTTCGTATATTGAACTTCCAGCCGACTCAAACCAAGTCTTGAAGTCAAGACTACTTTTTGAATTACAAACATGAAAATATGAGTTACTGGTTGTTCACTGGGTAGTGTACATTAAATGAATACTCATCAATTAAGTAACTAATAAATACTACTAAAAAAAAAACAATAATAACCATATATTCTCTTCAATATAACAAAACATATTTCAACCAAATGGTTAGTTAATCAACAGTTTGCGGTGTAAACTTTCTTAAGCGATCACCACCCTTGAATCGACACCCCCTTGAATCGTCTTCTATCTTTTGAAAATGACACTACACGGTATCTGTCATTTTCCAAAACATCCACAATTTTCTTTGGTCCAATATATCTGGGGACTAGTTTCCCACTACTAAGGCCACGTATCAATTTGGTTCGCTCTACCAGCACTGAATCTCCTTTTTGAAATTTTTATTCTTGTCATAACGTAACTCCATTTTGTTCGCTTCTAAATCACATCTTCTTTTTGCTGATATTCTTAGTTCCTCAATACTTTCATTTAATTGCTGGGTAAGACGAGTTTCCTGTGATGCATTCGGTCTCAAACCATAAAGCAAAACACTAGGTGGAATACCAGTAGTTGAATGTCGTGAACTATTTATACCTCTTTGAATCTGAATCAAATATTTATCCCATCCATCATGCTCATCCTCAATGCATGCTGTCAATGCATCTAAAACTGTACGATTCAGACGTTCAATTTGTCTATTACTTCTTGGAGAAGCAATCGCGTTTTTACATGCTGGATATCATACTTTCCACAAAATTCTTTGAATTTTTGACAGTCAAATCCTTTCCCTCTGTCTGTTATCACTCTAACCGGAGCATGGACCAACTTAATTAGTTGTTCTAAAGTTTGACAGACATATTTACTGCTGGTATCTGGTACAGCCTCTAACCATACGAACTTAGTGAATCCATCAATGATACCCAAGATGTGTGTATTTCCTGCTGAAGTTTTACAAAATGGCCCCACATGATCTAAATGTAAGGTATGGAAAGGTTGTTTTTGTTTCTCTATTGGATGTAGTTCCACTTGACGTTTTCCCGTTGGTCGCTTAGCAATCATACATGGAATACAGTTTTTCACAAACTTTTTCAGAAACTGGCGCATATCTTTAAACCAGCAAGTTTCCTGAGCTGCCTGGTAAGTTTTTTGCCATCCTGGGTGTCCGTTGTCATCATGAAACATTTTGGCTATTCGCTACCTGATATACAGGGTGTTTCCTAAAGATTGGTAAAAAATTCGTTGTGTGATTCCTGGGGTATTTTCATGAAAAAAAGTTCCTATAAACATTTGCCGAAAAATGCTTCCTAAGGGAGCTACGCCCCTTTAAATAGGGCACCCCGAAGACGGTTTTTCCTCAATATTTCCGAAACCTTAGATACAAAAATCATGAAATTTGGTACATCATACAAACTTTTAATGCTGAATGAGAATTTCAGCTCAGAATTTCAAAATTTTAATCAGGGGCGTACCATACTGGCGGGGTTAAAGGTTAAAAGAATCCAATTTTTTAAATGGTATTTTTTTTCACATTCTGATTTTATAATATGATATCTGAAGGTTTTTAACGTAAAAAAGGTACTCTTAGTTCATGTCGATAGGGCTAGTAGTTTTAGAGAAAATCGCAATTTTCTACATCGATGCATCGTTTATTTACGTTGTTAACGTTACCTAATATGACGTTTGCAGAACGTAACTAACAAAGTCAGTTTCAACGTGCATTCTTTTTACTAGTAAAATTCTTCATTATGAATCGCTATACAAACGCCGAAATGACTGATATGCATTTCATGTATGGACTTGCTAATGGCAATGCTTTAGAGGCTAGGCGGTTGTACATTGAACGATATCCTAACCGTAATGTTCCTGACAGCAGAATCTTCCAGAGAATCCATCAACGACTTCATGAGACAGGTACATTGAAACAAAGAGGAGGAGCAGGAAGACCAGTGACAGCAAGAACGGTCGAAATCGAAGAAAATGTTCAACGCATGGTAGAGCAAGATCCAGGTACTTCCACTAGGAAAATTGCACAGGCGTTGCATATTAGTAGTAAGAGTGTGTGGACAATTCTCAAAGACAATTTGTTGTATCCCTACCACATACAACGGGTTCAGGCACTTCTCCCTACTGATTTTCGTCCACGCATTGAATTTTGTCAATGGCTCTTGCATCTATTGGTTCAAATTCCTCAACTGCTGTCGTTGATTCTTTTTACGGATGAAGCGCATTTCTCAAGAAATGCAATTATGAATTTTCATAATAACCATGTATGGGCTGACGAAAATCCGCATGAGATACGTGAAGATCGTTTTCAGCACCAGTTTTCTTCAAACGTATGGGTTGGAATTATTGGTGACTGGCTGATTGGACCAGTATTCCTACCAGGAAGACTCACCGGCGAGGTTTATCGACATTTCTTGGAAGAAACCCTACCCAATTTTCTTGAGGATGTACCATTGGCAACGCGACATGCGATGTGGTTTATGCACGACGGTGCACCACCGCATTTTAGTGTGGCTGCTCGTCAGTGGTTAACAGCAACATATGGAGATCGCTGGATTGGTCGGGGTGGACCTCACTTATGGCCTGCTCGATCTCCAGACTTAAACCATCTGGATTATTTTCTATGGGGCCATTTAAAGGCATTAGTTTACGTTACACCAGTGGAAAATGTGGACGATTTAAGAAATCGTATAATTGCAGGGTGCAATACGATAAGAAATACCCCTGGCTTATGTGAAAGGGTTCGTCAGTCTATGAGAAGAAGATTAGATTCGTGTATTCTAGTAGGGGGTAATCATTTTCAGCAATTTTTGTAGATAATAAATAAATTAATGAGTATCAGATAATGAAATAGTTTGTATTATTTTTGTTTTTCGAAAAAGATTTTCGCCAGTAACGGCTTTCCAAAAAAATCATCAAATGACAAAATACATACTCTCTGTGTATTCTTCAAATTCAAATAATTAATCAAATACTTCACTAAGTGCTTAAGGGGGTAAATAAACGATGCATCGATGTAGAAAATTGTGATTTTCTCTAAAACTACTAGCCCTATCGACATGAACTAAGAGTACCTTTTTTACGTTAAAAACCTTCAGATATCATATTAGAAAATCAGAATGTGAAAAAAAATACCATTTAAAAAATTGGATTCTTTTAACCTTTAACCCCGCCAGTATGGTACGCCCCTGATTAAAATTTTGAAATTCTGAGCTCAAATTCTCATTCAGCATTAAAAGTTTGTATGATGTACCAAATTTCATGATTTTTGTATGTAAGGTTTCGGAAATATTGAGGAAAAACCGTCTTCGGGGTGCCCTATTTAAAGGGGCGTAGCTCCCTTAGGAAGCATTTTTCGGCAAATGTTTATAGGAACTTTTTTTCATGAAAATACCCCAGGAATCACACAACGAATTTTTTACCAATCTTTAGGAAACACCCTGTATTTGGGAATTAAAATTTTGGGTTTCTCTTTTATGATTTTACACACTTTATCCTCAATCATGGAATACCCTGTTTCTGCAACACTGTTAAAAATTTGATCTCGAAGTAAAGAGATATCTGGGTCTTGACTTTGAACTGCTATAACCCAATCGTTGGTGTTGATTGCATTTGATAACTGGGTTTCGACTTAGAGCGTCAACATGCTGCATCTGTGTCCCCGGTCGATGAATTACTCCAAAATCAAACTCTTGCATTGAAAGCCACCATCTTCCAACTCTTGGAGTAAGATCCTTCTTTGTCCAGGTAAGTCTTAAAGCATTACAGTCCGTTATAATAGCAAAATGTTTACCATGTACGTAGTTTCGAAATTTTATCACCGCTTCATATACGGCTAAAGTTTCTAACTCGTAACTATGGTATCTTGTTTCTGCATCAGTGGTTTGTCGGCTCATAAAAGCAATAGGCTTCCAAAGACCATTCTCTTGTTTCTGCAACAACACTCCGGCAATACCCACTTTACTTGCGTCTGTATGCAGTTGTGTTTCCAATTTACTGTTGTACGTTGCTAATACTGGTGGTGCTGATAATTCTTCTTTCAATGTTTTGAATGCTGTTTCCTGCTCGGCATTCCAAGTCCACTTGGAGGATTTCTTAAGAAGTGATGTCAACGGTTTGGCTTTGAGTGCAAACTTCTCAATATATTTTCGAAAATATGATGCCAATTTTCCTAGGAGATGGTTTCAGAATCCCCTTTGAGATTTCAACACCCAAATATTCCACTGAATTTTTGAGAAATTCACATTTTTCCCTGTTCAGAGTCAATCCTGCTTTATCTATTAATTGTAATACCTCTTCTAATCGTTCAATTTCTTGTTGGGGTGTTTCTGCCACAATGAGAATATCATCTAAATACGCCTGTGCATACTTAAACCGCAAATCTCCTGACACTGAATTTATAGCTCTTTGAAAGACGGCAGGTGCGTTTGACAATCCAAACGGTACTCTTGTAAATTGATAATGTCCATCAGGCGTGATAAATGCAGTATATTTCCGGCTGTCGAGTGCCATCCGAATTTGATGATAGCCTGCTTTCAAGTCGAGCGTTGTAAATACACTATTGACATTTACTCTTTCAATAACATCTTCGATTAATGGCAAAGGATACTGATCTTTTACAGTGATCGAGTTTAACTTTCTATAATCACATGCCATCCTATAATCACCGTTTTTCTTTTTCAAAAGTACTATAGGACTAGCGTACGGTGACATAGAGGACTCTATGATGCCTTTTTGCAAAAGGTCATCCACAATTTCTCGTACTACTATTCTTTCAAATTCTGATAAACGGTATGGCTTATGAGTTATAGGAACATTTGATGTAAGTTCTATACTCATTTCAATATCAATATCGCATAAAAGAGAAGTATCTTCACAGAAACACCTTTGATATTTTAACAACAATTTCTAAGTCTTCTAAACCGAGATTCAACACACGTAGATACCCATTGCCATCGCATTTTTTTAATTTATTTTCAGGAATAACAACCGTCGAGGCTCCATGATTTTGCTCAGAAAATTTGGAATATAAAATACCATTATCTATATGGGAGTTCCAATATTAACAATATTTATACCTGGTGTTTAATTTGTATTTGTAGTTGCTGCTGGTTCAATTATTGTGCCGTGAATAGGAGGCAAATATACTCGTTTTAAATTGTTTTTCAAGCGGACTGTATTTCATGAATTGATGTATGTTACAGGTAAATCATAAATTGTGACAACTGCTGTCATATACTGAACTGGTGTCGCAGTGTCGCCTCGCAGGGCGAACTATGTTAAGTTTGAACATATTCCCCCCTTTGAAGGGGACCTTCAAAAATTCACTGCACGATCTCCATCTCTGCACAAAAGTCTAGTTTTCAGTATCTTCTTGCATGGGTAGTCTGCACAAGTGACGTATAGACCTGATCATTGTTCCTTTTTGAGTTCGGACTTCTGCAGTTCTGGAGATGCCGTCTTTACCAGGCAAAAGCTTAACAACTCTGCCAAGGGGCCATTTGTAGGGTGGCTGAGTATCATTCCGAATCAGCATCAACGAGCCTGCTGGCAAGCTTGTAGGAAGTTCCTTCCATTTGTATTGCGTGTGTTATTGGGAAATGTACTGCTTGGTGAATTGTGACCATATTTGTTGATTGAGTTTTTGGATGTGTTGCAACCTTGACAATTTAAATGAATTGACGTCTTGCAGGTTGAATTCAGGGATAAAGTTAGAAGAACGGCCAATGAGAAAATGAGAAGGAGTAATGGGTAGTAAATCGTTTGGATCATTTGACATTGCAAATAAAGGTCTTGAATTTACTATACACTCAACCTGAATAGTCAATGTATTAAATTATTCAAAAATGACGTCTTTGTTAATGAGAGCTCTTTTTAAATGATGCTTTGCAGCCTTCACAGCAGCTTCCCATAAACCGCCAAAGTTTGGCGTGTATGGTGGTATAAACTGCCATTGAATACCGGCTTGGCCCGTAGTTTCAGTGATTGAATCTATCTTGATGCTCAAAAATTGACCCAATTCTTTCAACTCGTTACTAGCTCCAACAAAGGTACTTCCATTGTCTGACCAAATCGTGGCAGGAAGACCTCTCCGAGAGGTAAATCGTTTCAAACATGCTATGAAGCTTTCAGTACTCAAATTGGTTATTACTTCAAGATGCACAGCTTTTGTGCAAAAACAGATAAAAACTGCTGAGTAACATTTTGTTACTCTTGCTCCCCTACCCGGTTTGTTCAAAATAAAGAATGGGCCAGCGTAATCAATACCGGTTATTTGAAATGGAAACTCAGTTTTGATACGACTGTCTGGTAGACTAGACATTGGAGATTTGCCGGGAGTAGGACGAAATCTAAAACATGTTTGACAATTTCGTGTAGATTTCTTAGCTAAATTGCTTCCTCTCATAGGCCAATAAAACTGCCTTATAGAGGCTAAAAGTAACCGAGGACCTGGATGTAGAAGGTATTTATGTTTATGGTCAAAGATTAACTTAGTCTAAGGATGCTCAGGATCTAACAAAATGGGATGCTTAACATCATATGATAAATAGATATGTTTCAAGCGTCCTCCTAAACGCATTATTCCCTTTTCATCAATAAATGGGGTTAGAGCTGAAAGTTTGTCATTTTTGTTTAATAGGGTATTCTTTGTTGAAACTGACATTTCTTCACTGAAACTTTCAGATTGAGAAAGACGAAGTAGAGCCATATTAGCATTTTCAAATTTGAAAGCACTGATAGGACCAGAAACTAAAGGTTCGCTACACTTCGTTCGTTTTAAATTGTTGTTAAACCTAATACATAAAGCTGCTACTCGTCTTAACTTCAATAGGCAAGAATAGTTGTTGAAAAGGAAAAAATGCTCTTTAACCACAGTTTGTAAGACTGTGATTTTCTTTTTTATCTCAGGTAATTAATCAATAGGAATGAAATCATTGGGTTCAGGAAAATTGGAATAAGTGGTTTTCAAAAAACTCGGACCTGTCCACCATAAACTAGAGTGAAGTAGAGTTTCTGTTGTTACACCTCTTGAAGCAAGATCAGCAGGGTTTTCTTTTGTATAAATGTATCTCCAATTTTGAACATTTGTGTGTGACTGAATTTTAGAGACTCTGTTGAAGACGAAAATTTGTAATAGACTTGGCTCTGTCTTTATCCAACATAGAGCTACCATTGAATCAGACCACATAAAAATAGGGATGTCTTATGAGAGTGCATTTTTTACTAAGTCAATCAATTGGGTTCCAAGTAATGCAGCACACAATTCTAACTTTGAAATAGTAATAGTTTTGAGTGGTGCTACTTTGCTTTTAGCACATGAAATATGTGATTGGAAATCATGATTACCATGTTTGCTTCTCAAATAGACTGCGGCAGCATACGCATCTTTAGAAGCGTCGCAAAAACAATGTAGTTCAGTAAGACTGAAATCCTTGGGTATACAATTCCTTGGAATATTCAAAGTCTGAAGCTGATTTAGACTGTTACTAAACTTAAAAAATTACTTTTCCAAATAGTCGGGAATAGAACTATCCCAGGAAACTCTCAACCTCCATAACTGTTGAATAATAATTTTTGACGTGATAATAATAGGACTCAAAAGTCCTAAAGGGTCATAAATTTGTGCAATAGTAGACAAAATAGATCTTTTTGTGATAATGCTTTTATCACGACTTGAAAGTTGTTCTGTATTATAAGTCAAAGTGTCAAGACCAGGAGACCATTGAATGCCTAGAGTTTTGCATGTTTCCTTTTCGCCAATTTCTAAAACTGAATTGGAAATTTGGCAATTGCCTAAATCGGATGTAACTTGTGGATTATTCGATATCCATTTTCTTAGGATAAAATGACCTGACACCAAAATTGAGTATATTTCCTTAGATAAATTTGTAAGTTCATGAATGTCATTAGATCCAGTTAAAAGGTCATCGACATAGAAATCGTTGAGAAAAGTTTTAGATGCTTGTGGAAATTGCTCAATAGAGTCTGAAGCCAGTTTTCGAATACATGCAATAGCTAAATAGGGAGCGGAAGTGGTTCCGTAGGAAACTGTATTTAATGTATAAGATGAAAACTCATTTGGAATTTCTCGCCATAAAATTTGCTGAAGGGGTCTATGATCAGTGTTCATCAAAATACATCTAAACATTTTTGAGACATCAGCAGAAACAACGTAAGTATACGTTCTGAATCGATGTAAGATGTCTATGATGTCATTTTGGACTTTGGGACCAACATATTGTAGATCATTCAAAGACCAACCTGTTGTTGTAGGACAGCTACCATCAAATACAGTTCTTAGTTTTGTTGTGATATTATTCTCCTTCAGAATACTATGGTGCGGAAAGAAATAGGAAACTGAACTTGTACTTTTATCATTGGAAACTTTAGTCATATGTCCCAAGGACACATATTCATGAACAAAGTCAAAGTATAGTTTCTTGAAATTGGAATCTCTAAATCGTTTTTCAAGGGATAAAAATCTCTTTTTGGCACTCATCATACTGTCGCCAAGTAACTTGGGAGAATGCTTGAGGGGAAATTGAACTACAAATTGACCTTGGTCATTTCTAAAAGTAGTGTCATTGAATATTTTTTCACATTCCGTGTCATCCTTTGACATGTGAACTGCTACTTTAACTTCTTCTAGTTCCCAAAAACGCTTTAGTTGATCATCTTCTGGTACATGTACCTTGGTAGAGTTGCAAATGGAAGTATTCAAATCCAAAGGTGTACTTCCGGTAACTATGTTTCCAAAGTGCGTATTTTGTAAAGAAGGTAAAAAGTTGCCTAGTTTGATTCTTCCTTCAAGAATAAAATCTCAAAATAGATTTGCACCTATCAATAAGTCAATACCACCAGAAACAGAAAAGCTTGGATCTGCCAACTGGATGTTTTCCGAGATATTCCAATTACAAGTACTGAATTGACAGGCAGGGATTTGATTGGTGATCAATGGAACAACGAAACAAGAAATAGTACAACTAAAATTGGAAGAATTGGAGAAGAATGACAAGGTACATTGCTTATTGAGTTCAGATACAACTTGATTGATCCCAATAATTGAAAGTTTCGTTGAAGTACATGGAAGTTTCAATTTATTGCAAAATTCTTGTGTTATTAGATTGGATTGTGCTACACAATCTAAAAGTAATCGACATGGTTGGAAATTCCCATCTTCATCTCTAACTCTACACAAAATAGTGTACCTGTTGTGGCTTGACAGACATCCGATTTACAAATACATTGAAATTGTGTAGAGCTGAGTTATGGCTGGTATTAGAATTGCTGAAGTTACTTGTGTCACTAGCATTTTTATACAAATGAATCAACGAATTGTGTTTTAGTTTCTTGTTTTTAGATTTGCAAATAGTGCAGGGACCTAGATTACATTGATCTTGATTATGTTCCGTTCGAAAACAGTTTTGACATAGATTGAGTCTTTTAACATTGGCAATTCTATCTGAAACTGATAGATTCAAAAAATATTGACATTTATAGATCAGATGATTTTCCTTACAAAAATTACATTTAATAGATGAATTGTGATGTAATTTTTGTTCAGAATTTTCTAGACTTAAATGAACTTGAGCCTGGTTTCTCGGATTAAATGGATGCTTGTCATATCTCTTGACATTGTGATTAAATGGCATATTTTGACTCGACCCAAAGGATTGTTCCAAAGATTGCAGCAAATCAACTTTGTTCTTGATAAAGTCTACAAAGTCATCAAGACTAGGAAGATCAGATTTATATTTGATCTTTTTCCATTCCCTAAGACTAGTCTTGTCCAATTTACTTGCAATCAAATGAACAATTAAAAACTCAAATAAAGTTCTGTCACTCAATTCTAAACTCTTTATGTTGATCATATTTTTTGTATTAAACATGTTTCTAAATTGAAAGAAATTTTCTTTATTTACTTGTTGAATTTTGAGTAATTGCTGAAAATGTGTTTCTAACAGAAAGTGTTTTTTGTCAAACTTGGTACATAGAATGTTCCATGCGGTTTCAAATGGATTAGTCACATTTTCAAAACCTTCAATATATCCAGCAGGAAATCCTTCCAAAGAGGCTTTTAAAAATCGAAATCTCTGCAACTCAGACAAACCAGTATTTGCAATAATAATTCTTCCCTTTCATTGTAATGAAATGGTAATTCTTGTTCATCACATACAGATTCAATCACTGATTCCACCTTGTCGAACTCTTGTAATAAACCAAAACCATTCTTTGATCTTAATTTAACATCATTTAAACTAGGCGCTCTTTCGGGTGAAGATGATTTACTTAACCGTATTAGCGAACTTTTCCAAAATGGTTAATTTTTGCTTGATGCTGCCTCTATTTCTGATCAATTTTTTCAAATCATCTCTTGAACTAGATGCAGTATCGACATTATCGTATGTGTCATGCATTTTGGCTAATTCAGTTCCAATACAAAATAGGATGTATTGTAAAAATGCACCTACTCAAAAGCTATAACTTGCAACCTATGAAGAATGATGCACTAATCTAGTCACTTGAACAAAATTGCTTGTGGTTAACTGTGTTTTAACTCAAGACCTAGATTAGTTTAAATCATTGGCACCTGTCAAAAATAGAACAGTGAGGTTTACCTTTAATAGACTTGACAATAGGTATAATTGGTAATGACCTCAAATTGCTTTGATAGGAAAAAACTAAGATGAAAATAGGAAAATAAGATAGTACTTCAACTTGGAGAACTGAATATAGATACCTGCTTTTTGTTTTGAAAAATGCTGTCAAAATTGCAATCCAATCACTTCAATCTGATATTGCTCGTCCAACAGCTTGCGTCGGGAATCACCAGATCGTAGCCTCACGCCTCTTTCGTGGTAGCCTAACTTAGCTGGTTACCAGGATTCGACAGGACTTGTCACTTGGAATCAACTCGTAGATTTATCCGGTTCGTGGGACCAAATATGTTTAATTTGTATGTGTAATTGCTGCTGGTTCAATTATTGTGCCATAAATAGGAGGCAAATATACTCGTTTTAAATTGTTTTTCAAGCGGACTGTATTTCATGAATTGATGTATGTTACAGGTAAATCATAAATTGTGACAACTGCTGTCATACTGAACTGGTGTCGCAGTGTCGCCTCGCAGGGCGAACTATGTTAAGTTTGAACACCTGGACTAACAATTGTATTTTGTAAAACATCGATTTTGAATTTCACCATTTCTTCTTCACAATGGGGAAGTTCGTCAAAATAATTTGTCTGAAGTAACACTAAACGTTCTGACGTTAAATAAATAAAAATGTCCTTTCTTTCTGTAACTGGTCGTCCTATCAAAACATCTACTGTCGGTACATGATCAGGTACTACATAAAATTCCGTAGAAATGTTGATACCGTCAATATCTATAAACTCAGTAACAACACCTAAAGGAATAACTACAGCTCCGCCATACCCTTCAATAACAATATTGTTTTTATCAGGTCTTACATCAAGTTGCAACTTGTTCACAAAATTGATCTGGTATTGCATGAACTACCAAAATCGATGTATGCGGAGACAGCTTGCTCGTTTATCTTAGCAATTTTATGAAATTTTTCATTACTAGCGTCATTTGAAGTGCACATGATTTTTCGAATAGTTTGCTTAGTATCCGGTTCTTCTCAAGGTTTTTCTTTTTAAAACACTCATGTTCCAAATGTCCTTTAATTTTACAAAATGTACACAGTTTTTCTGATTTTTTTTATGTCCTTCTTCATGACATAAATAGCATGAGAGTTTTGAACTTTGAAATTTAACCACTGAATTTGCTGTATTTATGTTCTGGTTTTTATTGAAGTCTTTGCCATGAGATATCGAATTTTTAAAATGGTCATTATTGGCAATCAAATATTGCAATAAGTTCTGACTAGAAAAACACCCTGCAGCTTTTGCACCATATTTTAAAAAAGGATCGTTTATGGTATTTATGTTCACTTCCACTATAATACTGTCATCTAAACGACAACAACGTTAACAAATTCCTTCAATTTAGCAAAAATACCTGTTTGCGTTGGAAATGATTCTAATAATTTGTTTTTCCACTCACCCCATGACAACTTGAACTCACTTTGATTATTATACCAATTCTTTGCATGCCCCGCCAGCTTGTTTGTCATACAAAATATGCGGGCCTTGTCGTCCCAATCAAACATATTTCCAGTGGAATCGATTGTACGCAACAACTGTTCCATTGACATGGTCCCAGAACATTCTTGAAAAGCAGGAACACCATCAATTCTACCTTCAAATCGTCCACCTCGAACTGCTTGGGATGTCAGGCGATCTTCCAAGCTCTTTGTCTTATGCTTCCATTTCCGTTTTTGTCTTTTGATTTTTTTGCGATCACTGTCACTGTCACTTCTGCTACTACTACTGCTAGAACTACTTGAATCATCGTTGCTTGAACTATCAGTAGTACTAGAATCGTCACGATTACGGCGACGCTTCTTCCGTGCTTGTTTTCTTCAATATTTTGGCATATTCAAATTTTCCACGAGTTAAAACAGCCAGTATAGCCACTGACAAGAGCACGTGTCTATCCCACTTCTGATTTGTTAAAGGAATTTATAAAAAGAATAATATTTTTTGATAAACCGTTTTCTTCAACTCAAAATGCAATTGATACAGTTTTTTTACAAGATCTTCTTTTGATTTTTGTCAACGACACGTTTCACCTATCATCCTGTTCAGATTTTCTAATAGATCCAGGTATGGTGGGCAATTCCCAGATTTTCCTCACAATATTTATTTATTAAAAAAAAAAACTTCTACACCCTGTACATGGAAACGGGGCACTTCCGGCCATGGGTTCCCCATCTCAAACTTCTTATTTATGATTCCTCTATTTGCTGTATAAGTATTGACCAGTTGATCTGGGACACCCTGTATCTCCTAATACTTATGGTACATCCTGTAAAGAGTGTATTCATAAAGCTGCACGGAAAACGGTGGAGAATGATATTAAAGATAATATCGAAACGAAGAGAGCTTGAAATCCAATAAAAACACCAATAGTCTCAAGAGGTCCAATCTGTAATTCGAAGAACGAATCATGGTCTCCAACAAGCAGTGTCAGTGCATATTTCGAAGAACTTTCTCATTCGAGTCGGCTAAAGCCTGATAAAGTGTACCACTTCAACTATACGGTATGATTTGGTTTACATTTTTGGAGCAGAGTATCAGGGGATTCATGATTTTTTAACATACCTATAGTTATCGTTCTGATGTGGCTTGGATGTAGAACATTATTCTACAAATAAAACGAACAGATTCTTTTTCCGCAGCATTTGATTACGGAAATTGACTTAATTAGACCAATAATAATGGAAAATTTGCATACATTTTCAAATGACTTGAAATTTTATATACGTATTCCACCCAATATTTGAAAGTCAACAGCAATTTTTTTTTTAAATACCCAAAAATAAACTGAATAAGAAAAAGAAAACGCAAATTTCAGTATAACGGAGGAAGCTGAAACCATCCTCTCTCACTCTCGCTTTCTCACAACAGTCATACACGCCAGACGGAGTTGAATAATGTATTCTGTGACGTCAGGAGGTTGTTGAATTGCGCTTTTTAATCGGTAATTATCACATTATTAGAGGTCCTAGGTTGATGTTTGAAACATGTATTGCATAGGTACTTACTTATCCCTACATTTTTCATATTTTCAAAAAATGTGCAAATTGTCCATTGCTGTCTCAACGGAATCAATTTTATCAATGCAACACTCCAATGGATATAGTGGAGTAAAATAGGTCCGCTAAGTCGCTGTTTTCTAAGGGTAGGTGATTCCGAGGTATAACCAAATGAAACCTATACCATCTTGTAGAGGACATCTAGGGACACAGTAAATGGACATTCACAACTTTTTTTAGTAGTACCGAACTTTGAAAACGGCCCTTGAACGCGTCGGAGCTCGAATTATAGAAACTACGTTTTTCTTGACATACACCGCTGTATTAATTCAAAAAATCATGTTATGATTCTGATTTTTTGTACACTTATAAACAGAATGTGAGCGTTTGTGATGGTGATTGAGAAATTTTGAAAATGTTCAAGGTTTTCGAAAAAATAAATCAGGCATATAAAATTATAAAAATAGTGCATTCAAAACTTCACCCTGCGGTGAGCTATGTGAATTATTGGAAATTTCTATACATATATATCGAGTCAAATGTAGTCAGAACACTGAAAAAGTTTTTAAAACAAAAATTGAGTCGATTGGTTCATCGGTCATAGAAATATTAATTTTCCAATCGAAGATATATCTCTGGTCGTTCCCGCGTCAGCCGCGACGAAATCGATAAGCGTGTTTCTTGTAACGGAATTGAATAAACACAATGACATAGCAATAGAGCAACCGCATATTTTCATATATTTCTAGAGCAGTGCGTTGCAATAAGTTGCAATAAGAGTACATGGTTGAAGAATACTTTTTTGTGCTTTGTATGTTGATCTTGTATATTTCACCCCATTTTGGTTCTGTATGTTGGTACTGCAGATTAATCGGACCGATCTCAATATTTTGTGTTTTTGACCTTTTATCGAACTATTTGACTTATTTGAGTGTGCAGACTTCATAGACACCTGTAGACATTTTGTGCCATCAACTGTTTATCGAACACCATGGATGAAGTAAGTGTCAGTTGCTTAATTTGCGGAAAACTATGTGATTCGACAGAAACAGACATCGTTAGTAAACCTACAAAAAAGGGTTTGTTGACCATATTGACAATGGCGGAAAAAAGACACGATGACTTTTCCAATCAAATTCTATCCTACAAGGGTTCCATTCTGTCGGGAAATACGAATTTCAAATTTCACAAGTCATGTCGTAGTTCTTATACTAGTAGTAGCAATGTTGTGAGTATAACAGAGAGAATGAAAATTCATCAAGTGTTGATGCACCACCAAGTGAGCTGCAATATTGTACTAGAAATAGCCAGCAAATTTTCGACATACGTAAGATGTGTTTATTTTGCAAAAGAACAGGAAAAAAGAAAAAAGAAGGACTTACCACTATTCAAACAGGTATATAAATTATTTCTACATGGTTTTAATATTGAAATACGTATTATTTGAATTCATACGAACGGGCGCTTCCACCAGAAATAATATCTTGAAAGCAGCGAAGAACCGAAATGATACTGAAATGGTCTCATTACTTGCAAGCTATTTAGATCTTTTTGCCTTTGACTGTAAGTATCATAAAACTTGCTATAGCCAATACATATCACAGCGAAACATAAAAAGCAAAATTCGTGATAATACTGTGACAGCCAAAGTTTTGGGAGAAGCACGCTTGAAAACTGAAACTTACATTAAGGAACATGTCATTGAGAAACATGGAAGTCTTACATTGAGTGGAGTCTGTAAGCTTTACAATAATATTGCTGAAACTGTCGAGGAAACTTCAGTGCAATCCCACAGACTGAAGCAAATGTTGCTAGAGAAATTTCCGAAGGAGATCGAATTTATATCTCGACCTGGTAAATGCGATATTATTTGCGCATCTGATATGGATAAGTCTGAATATTTTAATTCTGATGACGCTAAATCTAGTAGTTCAGAAGAGGAATATTTTGAGGGCGCACCTCTTTCACAGGAACAAATACTTCACAGAGCCTGCGATATATTGAGAGCTGCTATGTCGAAATATAAAGCACAGAGAAAAGCATTTCCTTCACTTGACGGAATATCTAAGACCGAATTTGGAAAACAGGTGCCGGATGCATTATTGCTGTTTTCAAAATGGCTATTAAGGGCAACTGATGAGTTGGCTGATGATGATTCTGATGATTCAGAAATTAGCGTCGAGGTACTTGGTCTTTCTAATGTTATCATGAGTTTTTACTCTAAAGAATTCTCAAAGAATAATTTGCAAATAGGATTAGGCTTATTTTTATACAATACCGTAAGAAGCAGGAAAGTTATAGATCTTCTATATAAAATGGGGTTTTCATGTTCCTATAGCGATGTTAGAAGTATGACCACTGCTTTAGCAAAACAAGGTTTGAGCACTGACCATGACTGTTACAAACCTTATGGGCTTGAGATAGTACAAGAGCAGCAAAATTACATCCATGCAAGCATCGACAATTTTGACTTGAACGAAGACACAATCGACGGGAAGAATACGACACATTCTATGGCTTTGGTGGTTTTTCAAGAAAAATCTGATCATCTGGAACCAACCGATGAAGTCCCAAGATCAACCGAATATTCATTGAAGTCTGAAGATGTGGAGATGTCATTTCAAAACATTGAAAAATATTTCAAGCCCAATAAGAGACCAGAACCTAAAAAGATCAACAGCTTAAATTTGTTTGCTAAAGCGTCTGAATATGGAGCGAATACCACAACCTTATCTGCAATCAAAATGTGAAAGTATCCACCATAGCATACCTACCGTTCCTCAATAATCCTCCCACAGAATTTGATACTATCTATACTTCAATGCTTCGTTTGGTTCAATTAGCGGAATGTTTAAATCAAAATCATATTATTATCACAGCAAACTTGGCCATTTACTCAAAAGCACGAGAAATATTATGGAATGAACCTCCTGCTATTAGCGGGAAAGTCACCCTTCAGTTAGGAGGAATGCATCTTACCATGGCTTTCATTGCTAGTATAGGTTATCTTTATAAGGATGGTGGTTAAACTAATATGCTTTCTGATACAGATATTTATGCCACAAACTCTTGTAAACAGATTTTGGAGGGTAAGCAATACTCAAGAGCTATTCGTGCTCTAACGCTTTGTGCCGATGCACTGTTTCGATTGTTTTATGACTCCTTCAAAAATTGGATGGAAGATCAAGTAGAGGAACCTAACACCGATTATTTCATAGAAGAAATAAAAAACGAACGGTTCGACGAAAACTCATTGAGGGATATGTTGACAAAGCTTGAACCATTAAAGAAGAAAGTCTCACAATTTGAAGATATTGGAAAGGAATCATCATTCACGTTCGATTATTGGCTTTCTTTTTTAAAAGCTGTTGATATCTTACTAAATCTCCTAAGAGCTGAGCGGTCCGCAAATTTTGAATTGCATTTGAGGTGTACCCAACAACTCTTACCATATTTAGTAGCTGGAGGAAGACATCTATATGCAAAATGGGTGCCCATATATCTCAAGGATATGTTGGAACTTGAGTTGGAAAATCCCAAGATGTATGAATTCCTTAAACGGGGAAACTTTGTAGTAAAAAAAACGTCAGAAAAAAAATTTAATTGCGTAGCTTCAGACATGGCGCTGGAACAATCCATTAACAGAGATTGCAAAAGTTCCTCGGGTGTTGTCGGTTTTACTCAAAAACCTACTGCCCTTTTAAGATGGATGGTAACTCGCCATATTGTAGGATCATATGCGCAACATTTTGAAGGTATTGTATTCACGGTGACCCATCCACTGGTTAATTTTTTTGTTCTTATTTATAGATATTTTCTTTAACAATGCAAGCAGAACACGCCATGATGGTGTTACTTCAAGAAATCGAAATGAAAGTGATGTACTCAAAATTATGACACATATTGAGACAGAGTGGTGCAATCCATTCGATTTATCTGGTCCTCCTTTCCTGATAAATATATGCACAGGAAGAAAAGCTTCAGATGAAATTCAGCATAGTCTTTCAAACTTTTACGCCACTGCAGAAAGCAAAAGCAAGCATTTCATTGAAAACGTGCTCATTACTGGTTGCAAAAGTTTCTGGGAACCTGTGAAGAAAGAGAAGGTTAGAACGTCCGCGGAAATTAAAACAAAAAATACTATGTTTCCCAAGAAATATGTCGGAACGGAAGTTATGTTCAGAAGAATAGTAGCAGCAGCTAAATTTCAGTCCCTAAACTTGAGCGACTATTTGTCGTATGAATTAACTCCAGTTCCGTTGTGCTTATTTCACGAAGATGAAAGAATGCGAAAAACAGCTAAGGCAGATTTAGCAACAAAACTGGAACCATATGGAACAATTGCCTCTCCTCAAATTGTGAATTCAGTTCTAATAGATGGCATGGTACTTATTCAAGGACTTAATGAAAAAGCGTTCTCCACTTTTAATGAACTTGCTTTTATTCTTCCAAAACAAATTCTTTCGCTGAGTCGAAAGTACGAAGCACTCAGAATAACAGTCGTTTTTGATAAGTATGACGAATCAGTCAAGTCTTTGGAAAGATGCAGAAGAGGTGATTTGAAAGATGCGTATGTGTATGAAGTTTCTGGAAATAGAAGAGTGATAAAGTTTCGGGATTTTTTGAAGTTGTCAGAAAATAAACGATCTCTATTAAAGTTTGTGAGTAATTATCTAGTGGAAAACTCAGCTGATCAATTAGTAACACAAGAAACATTGATCATCGCTGGTGGTTTTGAAAACCCAGAGTCATGTGTTTCTATCAACAAGGAAGGTGTAACCGAATTAAAAGATTTGCAATCGAATCACGATGAAGCTGATACGCGACTTATACTCCACGTTTTATATGAGTATCAGAAAGTTCACCAAAGTAGAGTTCTGGTGAAGTCTGTCGATACAGATGTACTAATATTACTCATTTACTACTATTCTGATCTTATTAGAGCAAATAATTTGGAGGAAACATCTCTTTTTATGGAATTAGGTACAGGAACCAAAAGGCGGATAATCTCGGTATCTGAAATAGTGCAAAAACTCAAACATGAAATTTGTGATTGTCTGCCAGCATTACATGTGTTAACAGGGTGTGATACCACAAATGCAATGTTCAAGATCGGCAAAAAAACAGCTTTTGATATATTTTCCAAAAATATCGGAAGTTTCAAAATTTTATCAAAGCTGGACTCTGTGTCTACAACGGAAGCTGTTGATATTGCCACTAAATTTGCACTGGCACTATTCAGAAATAAGAACGAGACGATCCAAAGCCTTAATCAATTAAGGTATAAGTTGACAACGACTTCCAATAAGTCCGCTTCAGAACTCCCACCAACAGATGGAGCATTCAATCAACACGTGCTAAGGTGAGTGTGCTAACAGGAAAAAAGACTATCAACTTATGAAATAACCATAAATCTTAGGTGCTTATATCAACTGCGTATTTGGTTGAGCAGTCATGTACCTATCATGCCTCCACTTGACCCTGTTAACTTTGGATGGACTAGGAACAATGGAGTTTTAGAGCCTGTTTTGATGTCCGCTGATCCCATACCAACAGATATAAGATATCTTATGAGCATCTTTTGCAAAGACAAATTATGCCAAAATAATAAATGTATATGCTTAAAAGAGGGAATGAAATGCTGCAGCGCGTGTTCCTGTAAAAGCTGTCAAAACAAGGTTCCAGATTTATATGAGGAAGACGAAGAGGAGACTATTTAAAGTAAACGAAATATAAGACACTTCAATTACTTTCCCTATATTTTATATTACAGATTACCAGACTATCATCGCTGCTAGCCCCTATCACCACCAGCAACCGAAATCAGCGCGCGATTGGCGCGCATACCAAGCCTCTTCTATGAAAATCTTTATTTCTAAAACCGTTGCACCAATGGACTTAATTTTTTTTCTAAAAACTTTTTCAATGTTCTGACTACATTTGAGTCGATACATATGTATAGAAATTTCCAATATTTCTCATAGCTCACCGCAGGGTGAAGTTTTGAATACACAACTTTTATAATTCTATGTGCCTGATTTATTTTTTCAAAAACCTTAAACATTTTCAAAATTTCTCAATCACCATCACAAACGCTCACATTCTGTTTATAAGTGTACAAAAAATCAGAATCGTAACATGATTTTTCGAATTAATACAGCGGTGTATGTCAAGAAAAACGTAGTTTCTATAATTCGAGCTCCGACGCGTTCAAGGGCCGTTTTCAAAGTTCGGTACTACTAAAAAAAGTTGTGAATGTCCATTTACTGTGTCTCTAGATGTCCCCTACAAGATGGTATTGGTTTCATTTGGTTATACCTCGGAATCACTCAAAGTCGTAATTTCACTGCGATTTTACTCCACTAATAGGTTGTGGAACACCACTCTATTAGCAACTTTTTCACTTTTTTGTTGAGCAACTTTTATGTTGGTGAAAAGAAAAGTTGCTAATTCATATACAATGAATGACGAAGACGTGCTTGCATGTTTTGACTGCTTTTACTTTGATTTTGAAATAAGAAGGTTGAATCCATCTTTGGATTCTTCAGTTTCATCGTGTTAATGAAATTCCATTTCTGATGCACCACAAAATCCAATACCTACCTACAATTATTAGTGATGATGTTTGAAATATACAATATGTCCCATAGAGGATGTGACATACGGTGACAGCAGATTCCTTACAAGAAAATAATGCGATACCCCAACTTATCGCATCCGAAATTTGATATTGAGAGAGATACAGGGTTCCAAACTTGGATTTCAATCTTTGTTTTTTTTATTACCATTTAAATAATGATGAAGTTGTTGAGATCTGATATACAAGGGTGATTTGACATGCAAAATTCAAATCTGACTTTGGTATGGCTCTTTCTTGTTGGGGGCGCCAGTTACACACATTTCCACTCATTCAAATACAACTTTTTGTACGCACTCGTTCCTTTTTCATCCATTGAAAAATGTAAAAATCCATCAGATTGCAGAACTTAATGGATACACTCACAGTCTTGTTTCGAAACTTCTAAACAAAAAACAAAACCTTATTTTACAGAATCAAACTCATACACAGGATTTTTTAGATGATACTTCTCAGAAACCTTATAGATCTTTAACTTACATTAATAATTTAACAAATAAAATTTCAAATATCTTTAAACCTATTACAAATATCTCTTTCAAAGCCTCCAATTCTCTTGGCAATTTTTTCTTGAATAATAAAGATAAAGTAAACCTTATGGATATCAGTGGTGTTTATCAACTCAAATGTAAGGATTGTGAAGCAGAGTACATTGGTAGAACTTATAGAAGTTTTGGCGTACGATTGAAAGAACATTTGAGATGTTTAAATGCTAATTCTACAGGTTTTTCTCACTTCGCATCCCATCTGTTGGAGAATGGCCATAACTTTGACTTTGAAGATTTTAAGATTTTACATCGTGCCAATAAAGGTTTGAATCTTAACAATTTGGAACTACTGGAAATACATAAATCTTTCAAAAATACAACGACATTAACTCTTAATCATCAAATAAATTTTGATTATTCACCAATTTTTACTTCTATTATTTAATTAACAATTTTCCCCTTACTACATCATAGCACTCGGCCTCTACTTAGAGGTTTTCTTGGCAGGTTCATTGAAGTTCATGACTGATTTCAATTGTTGAGCTGTATTACTAATTTAGGTTAGGTTACTAGGCCCAAAACTTTGGTTATGTCGGTTTGTCTTGTCATATGCTATTCATGCTTTTATATTCCACCAACTAAGTGTGACATTTGGGGTGGGCACCTCACACATGGAGGTTCACTTTTGTCATGTCTTTTGTACCCCCTTTCATATGTTTTAAAAATGTTTTTATGTATTCATGTTTACTTGTTTGTTAAATTTGATCGATCGAATTACGTCTTGGCCTTGTGATTGTATTGTAAGTATATTTTTAGTGTGGATTTGAGGTTAGGTTTTGAACATGTTTTTTTCTTCTATGTAGCCCTTTTAACTGGACCTGAAGATGGGGTGTAAAGTTTAGACCCTGAAACTAGTAGTCCTGTATTAAACAAATTTATGGAATTGTGAGATTTGACTTTTTTTACCTATCATTTTAATGTATTTTTCCGTCATATTCACATAATAAAGGTATACATTTTTAGAAGTGGCTAGAAGTAAGCTTTTTCAAGATATTTGCACTCAAAGTAATAATCGATGCAATGTGGTTTTAAATGGCAAATTATCAAAACCCTTATAACACAGGCACGTACTATACACGTTTTTGAATCGTCTACTAAGGTCCTAGGAAACGGACTTAAAACGCTCTGGACGTTCACGAATGTTGTCTAAACGTTTAACGAAAGTTCTTTGTCGGCAAAAATTACGTGTACTGAACGTTCTCCAGGAAAAACTCAAAACGTTCTTTTAGTTTTTGTAAAACGATCAAAAAACCTCTTTTTCAAAGCTTTTTTTGAACGTTTTGAAAACAGAATTGTAGATTTTTTTCTAAATATTCCGTGAAGGATCAAGAATGTTGAAAAACATCCCCAAAATAATTTTAAACTAATGTTTTTCCTATTCCTAGGTCAATCTGACACAACATTAGTGATGCTGGCAGATATCATTGTATTGTTTTCACCGTCGTAATGATTGTTTTATGTGGGCTGATGAACTCTGTAAGTGAAAAAAAAAATATCAGAGGAATTGCGAACTACCTGTAATCAAGAATTAAATGCTGCATTGAAAATAATATAAATCATTTATATGAAAAATAAATTTACATACATATTTCTCTAAACATTTGGCTTGGAAACTAACTGAAATATAATAATTATTATAATTATTCTGATAATATATAAGAGCTGAAAGACGAAATAAGGAGCATCAAGGAAGACATTTCGGCTGAAATAAGTAAACTGTCACAAGAAAACCAACTCCTTATAGAAGAGAATAAAAGACTTAGAAGTGAAATAGCTTCTATTGAGCAGAAAGCGAAAAAGTACAACATTATTGTATATGGTATGGACGAAACTGACAACGATATCCAAGACGTCGAAAATTTTTTGAGTGTACTTAAAAATAAACTCAATTTACCTTGCAAATTTGAGGACCTGCGTGACATTTATAGAGTGGGGAAACAATCTACTGATAAAGTACGTCCACTTTCCATAGAATTAGTGAGCTATAAGCTGAAGAGTGAAATCTTGAAAAACTCAACGTCGCTCAAAGGAACAAACATATTCATCATCTCCGAACTCACTCCAGAGCAATAGCAGGTACAAAAAATATTGAGGTATTATCTACGAGCTGCAAGGAAAAACAACTACACGGCAGTAATTGAAAAAAAAACTCCTTGTATGTTGAAGAAGAGGAATACACGAAGAACTGAAAACTAAATTCGAGGAAGAGAAATCACCCATATCCAAATACCCTGAACAACAACTTGATCAAGTCAAGAAGTCGGAGTGTGGTACTCCAGGCACATCCAGAGGGTACAAATTTGCTTTTGTCACCCAAACAAGCCTCAAAAGAGAATCAAATCAGGACCCAGAAGGAGCCAAAGAGAATCCTTTCAAACGTGCAATGAGGCAGGGCAATGAAAAGTAACAGTTCAATATATTGTACGTATGAACTTTACATGTTTTAAGTAACAATTTGATTTTAAGCTATAATAATTGGTTTTATAACTTGATCTGACTGTATTACATAGATTGTGGTTTTATAACGAGCTGTCTGTGATTATCTGGATGTTACTCTATGTTTCTACATGCAATCAATTTGAATGTTGTTTTGGTTATGCTTGGTTTCAGTTTTTAAATTTTACTCTATTTGTTGAACACTTTTGAATGGTGTTGCTCACATAGCTGCATTGAAATATACTTTGTTTTTAATCCAATATGAATCAATACATTAGAGATTTTGAGGTTACAGAGTTCAAATGTCAAGTTATAGAAAATGGCCGTGAGTATATTTTGAAAACAATAAATCAGAGAACAAACTTGTCTCTATTTTACACTAATATTAAAAGTTTACATAAAAATTTCGACAATATAGTTTGTCACATCAAAACCTTTATGACAGGTCAAAAACAATTCGATGTTATAATTTTCACGGAAACCTGGCGCATAATGGATTTCAATGTGTTGGATCTAGATGATCATGTTGCTTTCTATAACCAAGGAGATTATAATCAGAATGACGGTGTGGTTGTGTTTGCAAGACAAAAATATTCTAGCCAACTGAAATTCAAGATTGAATACTTGGGATAACTCAAATCCATAAAGGTCAGACTGGCGGAATTAAGAGTTGAGATTGATGCCATTTACAGACCACATGGTATAAATCCCAACACATTTAACCAAAATTTGTTACATCTATACTGGAAAATAAAAGACATGGTGATTTCTCGCACTTTATTGTTGGAGATATCAACATGACATCAAAAGCGACGCTGATATAAGCCAGGAATATTTGAACATCATGAGCTCAAATGGATACAGCTCTCTGATTAACACCTTCACTCGCATGCAAAATGGATCGGACAGTTGCATCGACCATATCTTTCTAAGATGTTCCACAAATTTACTATATCAAGATGTTGAATCATTTTTGTACAAAACGGATGTCACCGATCACTTTCCAATTATTGCTTCCATTAGTCTGGATGGGATGTCAACGCCAAACACGCCTAGAAATAGAGAGATAAGAATAATTGATTTCCATAGACTGAATATCCTGTTAGAAGAGGAAGAATGGAATAACTTATATTATACTGGCAATATAGATTTGGCTTTCACCAATTTTGTCACCGCTTTGAAAAAGATAAAACAAAGAAAAAGACAGCCCTGAAAAACGCGAGGGCTCATAAATTCCGTCATGCATAAACAAGATTTATATAAAAACACCATCGTAACCCTGAAAATATAAAAACTGAGAGAGAATACAAACGTTATAAAAATAGACTTAAGAAACTGTTAAATGAGGCAAAGATAAACTACTACAAAAGCAAAATCACAAACGATCTCAAAGACTCCAAGGCGCTCTGGAACACTGTCAATGAGATCACAAACAATTACAAATCTTTAAGACATGTAACTGAAATATTAAATGAAGGGGTGAAAATGAGGGACAAAAAAGAGATATCCACAAATATGGATGAGTTTTTCTCTCAAGTTGGTTCGACCTTGGCAAACAAAATCGCAAGGCCAAATAGAAACATATTGTCACAATAAGGGCTTGTGGGGTCTTCAACTGTACCTTCTACCCTTATTGCGCGCTAGGGACGTAGCACTCAGACAAAAGGGAAACTCGTGTCACTTCACAACATCTCTATTTTCTTTGACGGTCAACAATTTCAGCCGGGGGATCAGCATGGGCCGATGGCTCGAGAGGGAAAATAGGAATTCTTGCCAATCTAGAAGCTTGACTGACACTACTTTTCCCTCCTCCCGAACCATCGTTCCGTGGCCGAATTTATTTAAAAAAACTGTTGGGTCAGCATTGTAGGTCATGCGTCATAACATCATCGTAACATAAATGAGTGGATTTATTCAGCGTACTTTCCACCCCATTATTACGATGACAATATTTAAAAAAAAAATAAATGGCTCGTCTATGTTTCTGGAACCTACTGATGAGAGGAAGATACTTAATAGCATAAACTGTTCAAAAAATAACAGATCTCCTGGGTTGCGACGACATTACCACAGAAACACTGAAGAATTTTTTTTATAGTCAATGCTATAGAATATAAGCCCATCTATTATCCAGCCCTCAAAATACTTAATCAATAAAATTCTGAAACCGGATATTTTCCTAACTGTTTAAAGAAAGGTCTTGTTATACCAGTGTTCAAAAAGGGAGAAGCAACTGATATGTCTAATTATAGGCCTATCACAATCATCTCAAGTATATCCAAGGTGGTTTCTCGACTAATAAGAACAAGACTGGTAAGTTTCATTGGGAAACACAGGTTGTTATCCAAAAATCAATTTGGATTCCGTGAACGAATCTCTATTGGCGATGCTGTGGTTTATTTGACTTTAAAAAACATGAAGGTGTAGATGACAGCAAGTGTGTTATTGCTGTTTTCTTGGAATTAACAAAGGCGTTTGATACAGTTGATCACTCTATTTTAATGGATGTCTTGGTCTTGGAGGAACATGGTGTTCGCGGAAAGGCTTTGGACCTGTTCAAATCTTACCTGCACGATAGATGTCAGATGGTGGATATTGAAGGAGTTCGTGATGAGGAGCGGAGGTTGACTTATGGTATTCCACAGGGCACCGTACTTGGTCCGGTATTGTTCACCCTTTATATAAACAGCCTGCTTGAGTTGCGAAGTGAAGGACTTATCTCTTCCTACGCTGATGATACAGTCATTATTTCTGAGGGCAAAGACTGGAAAGATGTCCGAAATATTGCTGAAAACGATTTGAATTGGTTGAAAATATGGTTTGCTGAAATGTCGTTCACCATAAATTTTAAAAAGACTACGTTTGTGCCTTTTAGCTGTAACAAATAACAAATGCAATGTATCAGATTATAAATCATCAAACATCAAAAATGGAAAAACTCCTTCAGAGATCGAGCAATCAAACCATGTGAGATAATTAGTACTCGATATCGATTGTCATCTGAAGTGGGATTATCACATAAACAATGTTACAAAAAAAATAGGATAGATTCTATTCCGATAACAACAATTAAAAAAAAATTTTAGACATTCCGGAACTAATTAAAATCTACCATGCATTAGTTGAATCTCATATTCAATATGGTATAATATTCAAAACCATTTTATCAAAATCATATACGATAAAAATAAAACTTACCGAAGTGATGAACTCTTTGAACATAGCAAACTTCCAGATGTTAGACAGATGTATGTATTCAAGGTACTCATGCATCAGTTTAAAAACAAATCAGAATTGCATAATATTGATCACAAATACGACACCAGGCTCGAATCAAAACTGCATACCGCCACAGCCAAAGTAAACAAAACACTGACACAGAGATCCTACTGGTTCTTAGCACCACACATTTTTCGGTATTTGCCGTGGATTTAGAAGAATGCATCTAGTCTTAACATATTCAAACGGGAATTAAAAGAATGGTTGTATTCCCGACCAAGATGTGAAACGCGCGATATGGTTGAATTGAAATTCTGTAACTTTTAATTATTGTGAAATTGTGCATAGAAAAAAAATATATGTATGGAACTGTATTAGTTCTATCAATATTTTCTAATTCATTAGGTTCTTAAGGTTTCTTAGCTGTAAGTTTGTTGTTCCAAGTACATACCTATGCCTGTTTTAAATTTATCTCATCAGACATTTGGGATGTACCATTGAGGAGATAAAATTGGAGTATTTTTGTAACCCACGTTCGGACTTAATTTTTACCTAAATTGTATGTCTTCTAAACGTTATGTGTTATGAGGAAATAAATATAGGGGGCTTTGAAAACCGCGTCATCATGGTTACTCTGACTGTTGTTCCCAATGTTTAATGTTTCCTGAAAAAAAAATAATAATTATTTGTGTTTTATGTTTATTTTTCATTTCTTTTTTTTTGTTTTCAAAGACATTGAACACTGAGATAATGGTCGAAATTAACATGCTAGCGGCGACGTTCTCGAAGCCACCTATCATTATTTCCAAAATTTCCCATCTGAAACCACATCACATGAATTACTTCAAGCGCAAATATCTTGATATAGGTAACTTCTAGCCACTTTTACAAATTTCACCTTTTCTGTCAAGATATGACGAAAAATCTTTTCAGTGAACAAAAAATTAACCAGTGCGTAAAAAAAGTTATGAACATTTGAATGAGTGAAAATGTGTGGAAACAAAGTGGCACCCCCCACAAGTAAGAGTCATAAAAAGGCCATAATTGAATTTTGTATGTCAAACCACCCTTATGTTATGTTCATCAAATTAACTTCATTATTAAGTTAATGATTCTAATGGTGGTAATATAGGTTTTACATGATACCGATGCAATATTATGTTTGTATAATGCTCTGGTACGATCTGTTCTTGAATACTGCTCAGTTATCTGGTCATCTCATAACATCAAGAGTCAAACGGGTACAACTCAAACTAGCTAGAAATTCTTGTATCCTGTTTTATCCCATTTTTGATTTCTACGTGTTACACTTTCTTCTCATTTATCTTCACTCCGTCCCTCTCACTACCAAGTTTGTGTATTGTGATTATTCTTTTGTGTATTTCTGCGATAGATAGCAGTGAGGTACCATCTGGTACTCTTTTTGTTGTGTAGATTACAGTAAATAAATACATAAATTTAAACAAAATAAATAACTTTCAAAGGTTGAAGTTCTAGTGAAAAAAATCTTTAAGCCTAACGCTACAAGTAAATTAGGCTCGAAACAACTGGAAAGTATGTTTATCTGCTCAGGCAAGCCAGAAGAACTAAGAATCCAATCTTTGAGCTCATATTTTTATTAACCGTAATGAACTGCTGACTGCTGATAAGGTAGAGACCTTATTGGTTGAAAGCAAGCTTTTCATTAGAACGAGGAAAAATAGAGATCAACATTCGAGGTCTTATACTTAACTTAACTTCATTATTTCCAGTCATTTGAGAAAATCAAAAATTAAAATTTAACCTTGACACCCTCTATCTTTCCTGATCTGCCGTCCTCAATTAAAAAGCGTTATCTACAAAAACCTGGGAAATTGAGATTCTTACATATTTGAGATACGTACAGGTTCATTTATCTACCTAGAACTGCTGATTGCTGCAACTGTTCATTTACTAGCTAAACACAATATAGATATGTTGCCGTATTTGCAAAATTGACATGACTTCTTAGTTAAAAAGCGACATCTGCAACATCCTTAGCTAAAACACCCGGTATGTTTACACATGCGTCTGGTATTTACCGCGTTTTTTGATTGAGAAATATAAAACAATTACATGTTGGTGTTGTCGTAACTGCGGAATTGGTGTGTTTTTGTGTTTGATTTTGGGTAAATTGTGTTTTTTTTTTGTGAAAATGGCTGAAAAAACTGCTAAAAACAATGGATGAATAATCGCGGCAGAATAAAATATATGAGATCTTGACGACTACGTTGCCGCCTACGCTGTATTGCTAAGGCTGGACGACAATGGTCGAGGAGACCAACATCTCACCTCTTCGAAGATCCTCATGGAGGTGCACAATGGCCCCGCTGTGTGGCCTCAGGGCTGTGGTATTAACCACCTTTATCTATCTACATCTTATATCTTGATGAATTGCTACTGCTAGTTGATTTTTTTTGTGTTGCAACAATAAACAATCGGAAACTCAAGTTGGACTTCAACGTTATATAGTGCTTTCAACACAATCACGATGCTAGACGTCAAGGAAGATCCATTCAAACTATCGAAGCTGTTTGAATGGACATGAACTAATTTTGTGTTCATCATGAACAGCTATACACAAATGTATCATATGAATCTTTCTTAAAAATCAACTTTGGCAAGAAATGCGTTTGGCTGCACTAGTATATAAATCTATTACAGAAATATAGCCCGTACAATGCAATTAGCGTGAAAAAATAAATTTCGGCCTTACGAGTTTCTTATCAGAGCAATAAATAAGACGAATATGAGAACATATCAGAATATTATTGTTTCAAGACTTGGATGTATCGCCATTGACGATACCACATCAATTTACTGCTGCCACATATTTGATAGTATCACATAAACATAATGGTTATCGTACTATTACTAATTCGCATTCCATTAGTAAATAAAATTCCCCACAAATTCGGCTTCTACGTTTTGCACTCATGTCATATCAAGTTCAAGTACCACATCATTTGTCATAGACTATACTGGAAAACAATAATGATCTCTTGAGACTATTTTCATCATTGACTGATAATTTGAACTTGTAATGATGGTATTTACAATCCAAAAATTATTTTTTTTAATGCGTTGGTCGTCCGAGCAGAATTTTCCTCAATTTTCATGACATGCAAGTTTCTGAGTTACTATATGATCAAAATTGAATTCGAAATTTATGGTTCACAAGCACAATTTTCTGATAAATACTCAACGAACAATAACGAACCGTCAAAGGGATTCTCAAAAAGTTCGTTACAGCCAAGCGTTCGCTACAATAAAAAAATTATGTACCCAATTAGCTGGGACTCTGTATGAAAATAGCGATAGACATTCTCTTTGCTTCGCATGAACATCGGTCGTCACTCGATTCAGGTGAAGTGAATAATACGGGCCCAGCTGTTGCTCGCCTGTATTTTGGATCCAAGTTTCGACCGATGTTTAAGCGAAGAGAAGAGAATCTCTTTCGCTATTTTCTTAGAGAGTCCGTGTTTTTAGTAGGACTTTAATTTTCGTTCTATGCGGAGTTCGTTACATTCGAGGTTGACTGTATTCCTTTTTTTATAAACTTATTGTAAGCATATAACAAATCAAGAAGTGCAGTTACTTATCATTGAAATGATAAATAGAAAGAAAATGAAATTAATAATATATCCATGATACTCGACTGATCAAATTATCTTGATGAGGATTTTTTATTTATTTTTGGTGTACTAGTATCAAAATACTAGTAGACATTGTGTTTCCCATTTAATAGTGAGATTGATTTTCCACTCATCAATTTCAACATTTTTCTCTTGATTCATGTAAGTGGCTAGCTTGAACACAAGAGCCTTAATAGATAAAACACTAAAAATAAATGGTACAGAATAATGGAAATGAGAATGAAACAATTCACGCTTATCAATAGGAACACCCTGTAGGGGTAGATTTAACTTTAGCCAAAATCAGTTTGTTATGAATTATTCTTTATTTTTTAGTATCTGGAACGCTCTAGAAACATTAATGAACAAGAAATTTTCTGTGGGATTGCATCATTTGCATTTTCCCGATTTTAGAAAAACCGAAATCAATTACATGAAAACATGCGTCTGTCTTGCTCTCGAAATCATTATATTATACAAAGTCATGCTTAGTAGCCCTTTCCGCCAACCCCGCGTTTCCAACCCTATTACCCTATATTCACTCCTCAAACCGTCCCCTCTCCATTGTGGAGTTGAGCATCCCAACTAAGGTCTCCCAACTCCACCCGAGGAATGGTTGCAGCTCCTAGGACCCTCCTTCCCAGGAGACCTGGCGACCTCATGTATCGCAAAATCGCAGTAGATGGTAGAAGGTTTCCTCCGCCCTTCTACAGAAAGAACATGGGAGTGATTCGCCTATTCCTATTGGATGCTAGTATCGATTGAGCTTGCAATGTCCTGTCAGAACGTCTACGATGATACTCAGGGCTTTCCCAATCTTGGTCAGCAATTGGGCCATCCTTGGTTTGTTGGGTTGAGTAATCATCGCTCTGGCTTGCCTATAAGTCGTGTTATTTCTCCAGTTTTTCACTGTCTTTTCCCAAGCCCACTCGTTCAGGGCATCGGAGATCAGTCGTTTAATTAGACCCAGGTATGGTTTATTGACCCAGCTGGAACGATGAAGACCCTAGCCTGAGCCGCTTGAGAGTATCGTTCTACCAGGGAACTTTTTTGTTCTCCTTCTTCATAAGAGAACAGGATGCGGTTATAATTGTCCCGTTAAGAGTTTGTATATCTCCGTATTCCGGTTCTTATTGGAGATTATGTGCCGATCTCCGATACACATGGTCCCACTTAGACAATTATCAAACTTATTTCAGTCGTTTGACATCGGGTTCTGTTTGAGAGGCAAAGTTTGTCCTTCCGCATATAATGAGAAGCGAATAAGTAACTTTGCGACACAACCGTTACGTCATTACTTTTTGTTTGACGCGATTGACGAAGGACGGCTCCGCATTTTCATTAGCGACTTCAAGGTTTTCCGCCGTGAGGTACTCAGAAAGAGCGATACCCCACGTGTTGGCGTCGATGCTGCCCCAGATAGTGCATCGCAGCCGATAAAAGCGGAGGAGAACCAGACTTCTCAGCTAGTATACTTAACGATTCTGAGCTTTTTTTCCACCGTGGAGGGTAAACACACTGAGCTTTCTGGCGACTTGCAGTAATAAGTTAAAAGTGCTTCTTATCCCTTGCTATGTTATTTTGTGGATAAAAGTATTGGTATTTGTTCATGCGGGAAAAATCTGCAAACATCAATCAACAATCATGGAAGTATTTGAAATTGAATCCACATTCAACACACTAACCGCTCGAAGCAAAGAAATATTCTACAATATGACAAAGGAAAATGACGCACCACCAAACTTTCTTGTTTCCTTGTTGTCAGACATTTGTCATGTGTTGAGCCCTTGAATAATTTTGAAGTGGGACCAAGCAATGAACAAACATTGTCAATAGAGCCTACAGATAATAGTGTTATGGATGTTGTGGAGGATTTCGATATAACAGGAACAAAGGAGAAATAAAAGAATTTATTTGCCAGTTTTAAAACAGACATTCACTCAGAGAATTTGGAAGACGATCCACAACACTTTCAACTGGCTATAAGGGCATTTATGAAAAATTATCAAACTAATGCTCTTCCCTGGTGGATGCTGAACTCTACAGGAGCTTTATGAGCAAAAGCTATTTGGCTGCTCGTCTTGTTCCTAAGGGCCTTTTTGATGGCCGATCTCTCAGCCCTCGCGGGCTCAGAGGGACACTGGCCATCCACCGTTTGAGCGTTGGTAGCAAAAGGAAGGCGGTCTGCAGGTCACTGTCCTCTCTCTTCTGAAACGACAATAAATCATGACCTGGAACCAAATAGTTGTTTCAAATCATCATTCTTCAGCCGAAAATAAAGTAGTGATTCTTTTTGAAAAATTTACTTATTAGATCATAGAATGCACTTTGTTAAAAACACTAAAATGCCGGGAAAATCGGAATCCATATGTGTTTCATAATAAGGTGCTGATCTACCAGATTTCATAATTTCTTAATAAAGGTAACCTTTATTTAGAAATTGAACATAGCCCAAAAAAGTGAATTATAAATACTGACATATATAAAGTTGAACTATCAACACCAAACGCTTCAATCTCAGTAAAAGTGACATTTTGTGCCAAAAACACAAAAAAGCAAATTTTACTGCGAAATCACAAAAAGACGAACAATATTTTCCGAATTTGAATTAATTGTTTCTTTTTTAGGTTCCACTGACGACGAAAGCATATTCGCTTCCGAAACGTTTGATATTGATAGGTTTTATTGTTTAGTAATAGACTCAGATAATATAGAAGATCCGGTATACAGGGTGTTAATTAAGTATCTGGCCAAACTTCAGAGGGTGATTCTTTGAGTGATTTTAAGGTAAAAAGTTCATATAAACAGGTGTCCATTTCCGCACATTTTTTTTGTTATTTTTATTCGTCAAACTGCCCCTTACGACGCCACTGGAAGTCATAATCAACAATCAATTGGTTCTAACTTAGCGTCTTATCATAGTCCATAATACTGTCAAATTTCAACAAAATTGGTCAACAGGTGTTTGAGATATTAATAAATAAATGTAAAAAAATATATTTTTTTGACACCCTGAATCTTGAAAACTATGCATTTCCGGACACCTGTTTACATGAACTTTTTACCTCAAAATCACTCAAAGAATCATCCCCTGAAGTTTGGCCAGATACTTAATTAACACAGTGTATAAACACTAGTTTGATTGTTTTGTTTTATGAAAGGCTGTGGCGAAATACCTAAAAAATTCTGGTAAATCATGGATGCGTGACAAAACTACAGAGCATACCTAAGGTGCTGATCCGTGAGGGTGTGAATCCTTGGGTGATTTAAAAAAAAAAAACGCATCAATGCAGACTCGCAATCGCTCATTTTCTTATATACCTACGAGGTGTTGAACATTTGAAAAAGAGTCTCATTTCATTCAACTTCATTTGTTAAAATTTGGTAGGTACCTACAATCAAATAAACATTTTCGGATAAAAATTACTTTCATCAGTTCACATCATGTTGAAACACATACACATGAAGTTTTTTATTTGTTTCCTTGGGGACGTTCGTCGAACAAAAAAAAACAAGTGATCACTTCTAGTAATGAGCAGTGATCTCAAAAACAAAGTTTAAAAAAAAAACATTGACTTATCATTTTTTTTACGATTTAATTATTCAATATCAAGTAACATCACTCAATAAGTCCGTAGGATAACCAAGAAAAACACATTTTTTGGCAAAATTCGATCTTATTCATCAACATACATTGATACAATCAGTCCAACGCCGCTCTAGCATTTCAACACTCTTTTTGTAAAATGATTCGTCTTTGGTCTCAAAATAAGCTTCAGTTTCAGCGATCACCTCTTCATTCGAAACAATTTTTTTTCCGGCGAGCATTTTTTTCAGGTCTGCGAACAGGTAGTAGTCGCTGGGGGCCAAATCTGGAGAATACGGTGGGTGCGGAAGCAATTCGAAGCCCAATTCGTGCAATTTGGCCATCGTTGCGATCGACTTGTGACACGGTGCATTATCTTGGTGAAAGAGAATTTTTTTCTTCTTCATGTGGGGCCGTTCTTTGGCAATTTCTTCCTTCAAACGCACTAATAATGCCATATAGTATTCGCTGTTGATTCTTCTTCCTTTCTCAAGATAGTCGATGAACAAAATTCCGTGTGCATCCCAAAATACACACGCCATAACCTTACCAGCCAACTTTTGCGATTTTGGTCGCTTTGGACGTGGTTCTCCGGCTGCAGTCCACTCAGCTGACGGCCGATTTGACTCTGGAGTGTGGTGGTGAATCCATGTTTCATCCATTATTACAAACCGACGCAAAACGTCCTTTTTATTCCGGTTAAACAGCTCCAAACAGCTCTCAGAATCATTGACACGTTGTTGTTTTTGGTCCACAGTGAGCAAACGCGGCACCCTCTTTGAGAACAGCTTTCTCATGGACAAATTTTCATAGTGTGCACACTGCCTTCTGATATCTTCAAGGTGTCAGCTATCTCACGCAATTTCACTTTTCGGTTTTCCAAAACGATTCGGTGGACTTTTTCGATTTTTTCCGGTGTAACCACCTCAATTGGCCTTCCAGAGCGTTCAGCATCGTCAGTGTCTGTACGGTGACGTTTAAAATCAGCAAACCACTTCTCCACCGTTTGCCTAGATGGGGCAGAGTCCGGATAACACTTATCAAGCCATGCTTTGACTGTGATGGTATTTTCACCCATCAAAAAGCAATGATAAATCAACACACGAAATTGCTTTGAATTAATTTTTTTTTAAACTCAAAAGTAGCGTCACCTGAACCTCTGTAACTTGTAAACTAATCGTCGGATTGTCATGAGATTTTGACAGATATCTTTTTAAGGTTGGTACTTCCTACAAATCATATGGATTTGTGGTGATTCAACCGGCCTCATGCGACGTTGCCAAGCGGTTATAGGGATTTTATCAACCGTCACTGATCGGTGGTTAGCAACAGGAAAAAAAAGAAGATAACCTAGAACGGGAACGGGGCGAAAAACATGCTTTCGGGAGATAGAACGGACTGGGGATACAAAATTTAGTGATTAATGCTCTGTTATCAATAAAGGACAATATATATCGTTGTTCCAGTGCTAGTGTTTTATATTTCATCAAATTACGAGCAATTTAGTAGAGAAGTGTCTTAATTATCGGGCAATTCCCCACATTTGGTGACCCCGACGTGATTATTTGATGAGATAGGACTTGTTTTGACTATTAAAGACTGTGATTAGTGAGTGTGACAAGCATCAATCATCATGGAAGGCGATAGCGACCCCGACAATCACCACCAACGCCAACAGCAAGCTCAAGCTCAACAAGAGACCGACTTTATTACCTTTCCAGGCTGTCCAGGCAATCAAAATTTACCTCCTCCGGCACCTCAAGCACCTCAGGTTAGTGATGTCACTTCTATAAAACTACCCCCGTTCTGGAGAAACTCAGTTGCATTGTGGTTTGCTCAAATTGAGGCACAGTTTTTTAGTAGAAACATCAGGTCTGATAACACAAAGTATTACACTATTGTAGGTAGTTTGGAAACCTCTGTACTTGAGCATGTTTCCGACTTGATTATTTCTCCTCCTTCCACAAACAAATATGAAGCCCTCAAGGCACAGTTGATCGCGCGTTTCACAGATTCTGAGACAGCGCAAATTAGAGATCTTTTAGTTGGCCGCACTCTTGGTGACAAAAAGCCGTCACAACTCCTGCGTGAAATGAAAAGTCTCGGTAGAGACCGTGGTGACGACAGAATTCTCAAAACTTTGTGGATGGAACGACTGCCAGTTAGTATTACCACTATTTTGACTATAAGCGACGACCCATTGGATAAATTGGCGGAAATGGCTGACAAAATCATGGAGGCGCAAGGAAAAAGCTCTTCTAATTTGTGGGCCGTAACAAGTCAAGATCTACCTTCAACGGTTCCATCTTCGAGTTGCCAAGCAACACCCACAGCCGAAGCCACTACGGTAGATTTGCAGAGCGAGATTGTCCGACTTAGAAAAGCGATCGATTCGATGACTCTTCGACAACGCCAACGGGATAGGTCAAGGTCGCACTCCAAAAATCGTCCTGAAACCTTCTCAAGACAGCCAAATTCAAACGAGCAAGTTCCTGTTATGTGTTGGTACCATCGTAAATTTGGGAACAACGCCAGGAGGTGCATTACACCATGTGCATTCGTTGCTCCGGAAAACTAATTACATCACCGTTAATCTGCGCGGCGAATGGTGATGTAGATATTTCTTGCCGCCTTCACATCACCGACAAACTCACTGGACTACACTTTTTGATCGACACTGGTGCAGATGTTTCTGTTATACCTAGAAATAGAGCATTTTTACCATCATCATCCTGCGACATGAGACTTTTTGCTGCAAATGGCACACCAATCAACACGTATGGTAGCAGACTAATGCATGTAAACCTTGGACTTCGCCGTACTTTCAAATGGTTATTTTGTGTTGCAGACGTTGCTTCCCCAATAATTGGAGCCGATTTTCTTAGGCGATATGGACTGCTTGTGGACCTCAAAAATGGCAGACTCATTGACAGCAATACAGCACTTTTTGTCAATGGTATCATCCGACCCACAGTTGATGGCAGCATTACTACAGTAGCCACAAATACTCCATACTACCACCTGCTTCAACAATTTCATGACATTACCCATGCTCAATTCATTCACACGAATAAAAAACATGATGTATTACACAGGATAGAAACAAGGGGGCAACCAATTTCTGAAAGACCTCGCCGACTGGCTCCGGATAAACTCAAGATCGCTAAAAATGAGTTTCAATACATGATGGAGCAGGGGATTTGTCGGCCGTCTTCCAGTCCATGGGCGAGCCCGTTACACATGGTCCCTAAGAAAACTGAAGGAGAGTGGAGGCCATGTGGGGACTACAGACGCCTTAACTCAATCACAGTTCCTGACAGCTATTCGGTACCCAATATTCAGGACTTTTCGTCACAACTACATGGCTGCACAGTATTTTCCAAACTGGACTTGGTCAGGGCCTACAATCAAATTCCTGTAGCAGAGGAGGATATTCAGAAGACGGCAGTAATCACTCCTTTCGGATTGTTTGAATTTACCGTCATGATGTATGGCATGCGTAATGCAGCTCAAACTTTCCAGCGATTCATGGACACAGTTCTTCGTGGACTTAACTGCTTTTGCTATATCGACGACATCCTCGTAGCCTCGAAAAGTGTTGAAGAACATCAGGAACAGCTGAGACTGGTTTTCGAACGACTCAACTCATTCGGTGTTAGTTTAAACGTCGCAAAATGTGTGTTTGGAGTCCCCGAAATTGAGTACCTGGGGTACCTCATCAATAAAGACGGTGCCAAGCCACCTCTAGACCGCATCGAAGCAGCCCTCAATTATCCTCGACCAGAAACAGTCAAACAACTTCGAAGATTCCTTGGTGTCTTGAATTTCTATCGGCGTTTCATCAAGGATGCAGCAAAACTTCAAGCTCCTTTAACCAAATTCCTCAGCGGTTCCAAGAAAAACGACAAGACTCCTATCCAGTGGACTTCAGACTCAGAGGAAGCATTTTACATGGTCAGAAAATGTCTTGCAGCAGCTACCTCACTTGCTCATCCCAAGGAAAATGCCCCAGTTGCTTTAATTACCGACGCTTCGGATACTGGAATCGGTGCAGTGTTGGAGCAGTTCGACAATGGTTCCTGGCAACCATTAGGTTTTTTCTCCAAAAAACTGAGTAACGCTGAAGTAAAATACAGCACCTATGATAGAGAGTTATTGGCTATTTATAAGGGGGTTAAATTTTTCAGACACTTGCTGGAGGGCCGACAGTTTTTCATCAAGACGGACCATAAACCTTTAACTTACGCATTTATGCAAAAGTCTGATAAGGCCACACCAAGACAGGCAAGACACCTAGATTTTATTGGTCAATTCACCACCGACATTGTCTACCTGCGAGGATGCGACAACACAACAGCGGATGCATTTTCCCGTGTCAATGCTATTGGCACACCCACGAAAATAAGCACCGACGAATTGTTGACTGAACAAAGCTCCGATGAAGAACTTCAACACCTGCTGAAATCCACAACAACAAGCCTCAAACTGCAGAGAATCGCCGTCGAAGATAGAGGATTCTTGTATTGCGACACTTCCTCTGGCGACATCAGACCATACATTCCGAAAACGCTTCGAAGAACAGTGTTTGACATGGTGCATTCCCTCTCTCACCCAAGTGGTCGTGCCACAAGCGAAATTATTCGGAAGAAGTTCATTTGGCCAAGCATGAAGAAAGACATCCTTTTGTGGGCAAAAACCTGCCTTGCCTGCCAACGAGCCAAGATTCATCGGCACACCAAGAGCGAGCCATACAAGTTCTCTGTGCCTGATAAACGCTTTCAAGAGGTTCATCTCGACATTGTGGGACCAATGAAACTTTCAAGAGGCTACAGTTACTGTTTGACCATGACTGATCGCTTTTCCAGATGGCCAGAAGCCATACCCCTGGTGGACCAGACTGCAGAGACTGTAGCAGACGCTTTTTACAACCATTGGATTTCCCGTTTTGGCTCTCCTCATGTTATCATCACCGATCAAGGTTCTCAGTTTGAGTCACGATTTTTTGCAGCCTTGACTCGACTGATTGGAGCAAAACGTTCCAGAACCACTGCTTACCACCCCCAAACGAATGGTCTTCTAGAGAGATGGCACAGATCCTTCAAAGCTTCGATAATGTGTTATCAAGACAGTGATCAATGGGTCGACTTCCTGTCAACTATCTTACTTGGATTAAGGACTACATACAAGGAGGATCTCAAATGTTCTGTGGCAGAGATGCTATATGGCACAACATTGAGAGTTCCCGGCGAGTTTTTCCTAGATGAAGATTTGCCCAGCAACCCAGAAATTTTTGTTGAAAAATTTCGTGAGCACATGAGGCAACTTCGACCTACACCTACTGCTCATCATAATAAATCCAGTATTTTTGTTCACAGGGACCTGTACTCCTGCTCTCATGTGTTTATTCGAGTAGATGCAGTCCGAACCTCACTTACTAAGCCCTACGATGGACCATACCCAGTAGTAGAACGTATTTCAGATCGAGTTTTCACCATCAATGTTGACGGAAAATTCACCAATATTTCAACAGATAGATTGAAGCCAGCATATCTCCTCAACGATGAATTGGATGGAGTTCACCAAATCCACCACAATCGTTTTCAGTCAGCCCAGAATTCACCCCCGCCATCGTCGTCATCATGCACCATTCCAACAACTAGCGCGAGTCATCAATCTTCACGAAACCAACCATCAGAATGGATTCCAGCAACGATTCAGCGACCACCACAAGCAACTAGAACTTACCCTGGTAAGAGAGTTCATTTCGCTCCAAAATAACTTTGTCGCTGGAAGGGGAGTCCTGTGGTGATTCAACCGGCCTCATGCGACGTTGCCAAGCGGTTATAGGGATTTTATCAACCGTCACTGATCGGTGGTTGGCAACAGGAAAAAAAAGAAGATAACCTAGAACGGGAACGGGGCGAAAAACATGCTTTCGGGAGATAGAACGGACTGGGGATACAAAATTTAGTGATTAATGCTCTGTTATCAATAAAGGACAATATATATCGTTGTTCCAGTGCTAGTGTTTTATATTTCATCAAATTACGAGCAATTTAGTAGAGAAGTGTCTTAATTATCGGGCAATTCCCTACAGATTATTACATAGCAACGCCATCTATGTATCATCCTACGGACTTATTGAGTGATGTAGTATATACAGACGACTGGTGTCGGCGGAGGTCTCCATGATATATTGCGGAACTACATTGGTAAGAAATGTTGTTCTCCAAATCACACAAGGACTCAGACGTTTATCAGCATCTTATGAAACACCGTGTATTTTAAAGTCCCGCGGATTTGTTCTTCTTTTTGCAATTGAAACCAATTAACTCAAACTAACCCAAATGTATAGACTGCAGGTCATCAATATGAAACGTGCCAGAACTAGAAAAACGAAACACGTCCTGTGAATATGAAACTAATTATAACACCTACGGCAACAAGACCATTTATAGTTCACCTTCATACTTGAAGAAAAAGGAAAATGTATGCTTATAAGCAGTAATAAGCATATTAATTCATTTAACAGTGGTACCGGACATAGAAAAATATACTTTGGACTCCCAAGAGAAATTTCTATATAATATCTTCAAACTCAATCATGTCTATTTCAGGAAACACGATCGAAAGCAAATCTGAGTAATTGAGAGGCTTTTTCTTCTTTGAATCCAATCGAAACTATTGACCCAGTAATGAAAATAATTATTATTGCGACTATAACACGATATAAAACGCGTATGCTTATGATGACCATTTTGGAAAAGCCATCAATTAACCATCCATCATTGAGGCATAACAATAATTAATCATAACAACTTAAACATACGAACCTATCTTCTAATAAAAACAATTAAATGAAGATACTATACTGTTTCAGATCTTTTAACTTCACTTAAGAAGATCAAGAAAGCATACAAATGAGAAATACGAGGATAAACCCCGATTTATACCAATAATAAAAAAACAGTCTTCATCATTACTTGACATCGAACAAAAAAAACTACTTTTCACATTTATACTCTTGACATAATCCCTTGGTCAGGTTAGATCTTGGTTGATGGTTCCAAGAGTCTCAAGACTTCAAAAGGGTGTGTGTGTTCATAAAATCTACAATGTTGCTTGTGCTGTTGCTGTTGCTGTGATCGCCCCAGGATACTCGTTATACTTCGTTACTGTTCACTGTTCCTAGAGGAAGAAACTTGGACAGCTTAGTGGTTAGAGCGTTGTTCCGGCATCGGACACCAATGGAAATCTTCACTGCCTCATTTTTTTGAGTCAATTGGCGACGATCTGCCCTTTTTTCATGCAATTAAAAAAGGTCACCAGTATGGGTGAAATGCATTTTTCAAGAAATAATGGATAGTATTAGGTCACGCAAACTGCTCCGCAAGCAGACCGCGCTATCTTACTTACCATAATTGGGTTTTCTGTGATCAATGACTAACCCAATGTAACTTTTCCTTATGATGAATAGAATAGATTTCAAGATTTTCCGACAACGCAGATGCCCGATTGCGCGGGTAATGATGGCTATCACTTAAAAGGATAAACTTTGCGCAGACAAGTAGTGTACAGAGTGAGTGGAAATAGCCATTACCCGTGAGTAGAATACTTTACTTTCAATATGATTATTGAATAATGAGGACGAGTTAAGCAAATCAATTGATAATAAAAAATATAATAATGCAATCGTTTGTCAACAAAGAGAGGGTAGGTCAGCCCGGTCTTGACAAAGTCGGCTGTTTCAATTCACAATAATAGATTTTAAGGTTGACGTATATCGGCAATCTTCCGAATTTCCTGATTGGCTCTTAAACAGTGGTGTAATGGAATTAGGTTTTTTTCATTGGTTGAATGCGATTGAGTAATGGCAAAAAACTCACAAAATGAGTAGGTAACATTAACCAATAGAAAGTGAATGTATAATTCCTACACATATTGTTAAATAATCATAGAAAAACTACTTTCCACTCTGATCAAATCACGTTCAAAAATCTGAATAACATAAACAACAGAAGCCGTAAGACATGTAGGAACAAGAAAAAAGGGTGGGCAACTAAGAATGCGAGGTACTGGACAACTATTCATCGTAGAGGCCTGCGGCAAAAAAAATATCACTAAAACGGCCAAGAGAAAAACCTGGAAAATATTTTCAAGTTTCTGATATGGTCGCCAGGGGGCGTAACAACCAACACCAAGTGGAAAAAAAGATTTTTATAGAATTTTGCCCTTTATGAAAATATATCGTTGATATTATTTTCATATTATCTGACTTTTCACCTACACTTTTTGTCCAAACCCTCTTTTTCTATCTATCAAAATAAAGCGGTGGGGAAAGTTCAATGGACAATTTGCACATTTTTTGAAGATATAAAAAATATAAGGATAAGTGAGCACTGATGCCATTGATTATCTCTCTTCGTCTGGCATATTGTCTATAATAACTCTTTCTCTCTCTCGAGAGGGTAATATAGCTCCGACCCGTTTTCGATCATACAGTGAAATTTGCATTTTCTTTTTCATTTATCAAGTATATTTTTGGGTATTTTGAAAAAAAAAATTCGCTGATGACTTTTAAATATTATGTATAATACGTATATAAAATTTCAAGTCATTTGAAAATTTATGCAAAATGTCCATTATTTTTTTGAACAAACGGAGATTTCTCCCGTTTCGCTTGACCGATTTTAACGAACTTGGGCTCATATGAAAGACCTATATATAACATCTGCACTACAGAATGCTTATTTGGTTTTGAATTTGTAACCTTCGCCGTCGCCGCTAGATGGCGTTAATTGAAATGGAAGCATGTTTTTAGTTTTTTCCAAAAAAATCAAAGACTATGGTATATTAATTTCTATATATTTTGAGAGAAGATATTTTTTTTTATCAAAAAATGAAACAAAAAAAAAGATTCTTATAATTTTTTTTTTGTTTTTTTTTTTAATAACAAAATGTATCCTCTTTTGAAATATATGAAAATGAATATATCATCACATTTGATTTTTTTAGAGAAAACTCAAAAATATACTTCTGTATTCAGTAGGCACCAGAAGGTCCATACATTAATGCACTTCGGTTGCAGGGCAAAAAAGATACTATTTAACTAAGTGAAAATTCTAATGATCTGAAGTAAGTTGAAAAAATGACAATCACAATCAAAACGTGACATCACCAAGAAACCGCGTATAACGATCCAGCAGTCATTGAAACCGCATTCACTTCCTCCACTTCAAATCTTGAAATCCTTGAAACTTCTTTATCAGGAGCCACAGGTAGTACCCCCTGAGTGACGTGAAGAATGAACGTTCACTAATTGAGGAAATGCACTCTCTTGGACTTGGCTGAAGGATAGGTTCTGATATCAGGTTGCGAAGATGACTGTGGCGACGGTATCAACGAAGCTGACCCTGTAGCTGAAGATGCAGTAGCAGGTAAAATAATAATTGAATTCTCACTTGCAGCCGCATCTGTCTCCATGAAGGCAGGTTTCAGTCTCTCCGTGGAAATGATTGTGGGAGTACCGTCAATATCTACTTTAAAAAAATACTCATTAACTCTATAATTTCGTACGGTCCACGATATGGAGCTTCCAGAGGTTTTTTGACTTCGTCAACTCTCACAAAAACATGGGTACATGTGTGTAGTGTTTTGTGAGAGAAAAGCCTAACTCTGCAGTGGATGGCTGCTGGAGCTGATCGAAGATTTCGCATCATGACTCGAAACTTTTCAACAAAGATTTGTGGCTCGATAGGATCATCTTCATCGACGAAGTATTCACCAGGTATACGAAATGTTGTTCCGTAGACCAATTCTGCAACGCTAGCATTGAGATCATCTTCAACACTGGTTCTGAGTCTCAACAGCACAACTGGCATTACTCTGATCCAGTCCTTCGATGCATGACAGGTTATTGCCGACTTGAAGGATCGATGCCATCGCTCAACCATCCCATTTGACGCCGGATGATAAGCCGTAGTTCTTGGGCATGTTGAGCCTGTAAAAATTCCAGGGACCCAAAAATCTACGCAGCTCTGCAACTGTTTGAGGTTTCGAATAGTTTTCAATTGCTTCTACATTCTCTGGTGGAGGTTTTATTCCATTCTTGTTTACTGTGTATTCCAGGTAGTTAACTTCTGATTGGACAAATGAGCATTTATGTACATTGATAGATAGGCCATGCTGCTGCAATTTGTGAAGAACTTGTCGAAGATGATCTTCATGTTCGGCAGGTGACTTTGAGGCAACTAGAATGTCATCTATGTAGACATGACAAAACCTCGCAAGATAGAGTCCATTATTCGCTGAAATGATTGTGCAGCATTACAGAGACCAAACGTCATCACCTTCAACTCGAAAAGCCCAAAAGGAGTTATCACTGCAGTCTTGGGTCGATCCTCCAGAGCCAGTGAAATTTGGTGATAGTCCCTGGACAAATCCAATGTAGAGAAAACGTTGCTGCCATGTAGTTGAAATGTGAAGTCTCTCAGATGTGGAATTGGGTAGCGGTCAGGAATAGTGCGACTTTGTTCAATCGTCGATAGTATCCGCATGCTCGCCAGCCGCCACATTTCTTTTTAACCATATGCAGTGGACTTGCCCATGCGCTATTTGAAGGCTCACAGAGTTGCTGTTCCAACATGTGGTTGAATTCGGCCTTTGCTCCTGAGGTTTTTCACCCACTAGACGACGCGCTCTTTCAGCCACTGGAGGTCCTTGTGTTACTATGTGGTGCTGAACTCCGTGGGTAGGAGGCTTGAGACCCACAGGTCTGGTTACTTCTGGAAAATCTTTTAAATTATGAAAAAATGGATGTAGGACATTAACTGAACAGATTGTTGGTTGAGTAGAGTGCACAACTTGTGCTACTCTACTCGACTCGATTTTTCCATCATGGAGCTGTTTCTTCTTGAAATCTACCAGCAGGCCATAGTGTTAGGGGAAGTCTGCCCCAATGATGGGATGAGTCACATCTGCCACAATGAAAGTCCAGGTAAATGGACGTCTCAATCCCAGGTTAAGTGTGAGCGTAGATCTACCAAAGGTGTTAATTATTGAGCCCTTTGCTGCATATAACTTAATACTGGATTCTGATTTGGTTTTTGTTGAGCATTTAGCAGTCTTCCTGGGTAAGACAGAGATATCAGAAGCGTCTACAAGAAGAAGGGTCACTTGTCATTTATTTTGTGCCACGACCCGCCATATTTAAATTTTATAGATTTAGGATTTAGTATTTTAGGCTTGGGAATGGGAAGTTTTAGTTTCTCATCAGGATCCAAAAAACGAAATTCCAAATGCTTTCTAAATGTTTGGATACCTAAAAATATGCATCGGTTTGTTGGTTTGCAATAGGTTAACATTACAATTATTATTGTATATAATAATTGACGTGTTGTGTATAGATATTATGTGGTTTAAGGTTGGGTGGACTTTTTCATGAAAAGTTGAATGTTTCTTCAAGGAAAAGTTTTTACCACAAATGTCACATTTAAAATCGTACAGTTCAACTGATTTTTGGATTTTTTTATCTCCACAAGCAACGGTATTTTGTCTTCTTACTATTTTTCTCAAAGGAGCTATTTCGTCAAGACTTTCAGCATGATGTCTTTTCACATGCTTACGCAAATCATATAATCGTTTGTAGGTACACGTTATTGCACTCGCTACCCTTAAAATCTCTAACGCTATATTGTTTTGATCCATTGTCTGCCAATTTTGTCCAGAGCACTTACAAGAAAACACAAATGAAACAACTCGGCTTGTACAAAACTCGAAATCAAAACTAAAACAGCTGACTTTGTTGATGTCAGCCATCTTTGACAGAAAATACTTTGACAAGTGACCCTTCAGGTTGTAGACGCTTGTGTTATTCTGGATATCGTGAACACAGCTTCCACTTGTGAGAATCAAAGCGTCGGATTCTCTTTCGATCCTGAGCTACTTTGCTTTCACCCGGTTTTTCACCTGATGCGTCAATGGGGTTGGACATGGCTGGGGGTTGCAATGAAGGATAAGACACAGTTTCCAAATGATGAGTCGCGAATCCTTACGATGATCGACCACAAAATACCGCACAACACTTGGTATGAGTCCAAAGTCCAAGTCCACGAATAAAAGTACTGTCACTGTCACAATTGCACCATTTCACGATTTCGCTGCTTTGCCCTGGATCACGTCGGGGTCACCAATTGATGTTGGCACCAGATGCAGTCCATACATTTATGCACTTCGGTTGCAGGGCAAAAAAGATACTATTCAACTAAGTGAAAATTCCAATAATTTATAGTAAGTTGAAAAAATGACAATCATGATCAAAACTTGACATCACCAAGCAACCGCGTATAACGATCCAGCAGTCCTTGAAACCGCATTCACTTCCTCCACTTCAAATCTTGAAATCCTTGAAACTACTTAATCAGGAGCCACATTTCCATTTCAATTAACGCCATCTAGCGGAGACGGCGGTAGAGGGCGCTTTCTGTTGAAACGAATTATTTCATTGATTTTTTCAAAAATATTAAATACAAAGGTGTTCTTCTTCTACGATAGTTTGAAAGAGCGTAAAAAAAATATGAAAAATGGCGCAAACAGCAAGTTAATATCTTATTTTTTTTACGTAAATTAAATAATATTCGACGAATTTTTCGTTAGCTCCCTTCACTTGGGCCCTTGGGCGCCTACAAGAAGAAGACCTGAACTTCAAGTCTCTATATGAAACTTTCTGGCGTAGTTGGATAAGCCAATCGTGCAAGGCGAGCTATATCAGCTTGAAACCGTGCAGGCTCTCGATGGTCTTCTCAAAGCGAACCTTCAGCAGAGAGTGGGTCACGTGCAAGTGAGTCTGTCCATATCGCAGCTCCAGATGCTTGACCAAAACATCGAAGTCTTTCTGCTCCTGGGGGGTCAGGGACTGCAGGATTTCTGTTGCCTCTCCACGAAGTGCCAGAGTTAAGGCAAGGGCTTTTTGCGCTCCATCCATTTGCCCTTGCTGCTATCTCGAACTGGGGATGGTTATTGTTCCATGACAGCTTGCCATCAAACTGGTGGCTGTCATGTGGACTCTGACGGTATCAGCCTCAATCTTCGCATACTTGGTTATCACGATTGTTACCTCCTGTTGTCTCATGATAACGGCGACTTGCTTTCTCACTTCCTCGATTTTATCTTCCTGAGCCTTTTCTGTGTCTTCAAGTTGTTTCTCAATCTCTTCTACTATATGATCCTTTGAGTAGTTGTAGTTATCCGCCAGCTGTTTCTTGAATTTGTTCCAAATTCTTTTCCATCGCTCTGAAAGATTTTTTCAACTTCTCCAATTTCCTCGAGTTATCTTCCATTGCTCTAGAAGATTCATCGAACTTCTCCTCCATGGCTATGGCATAACTGGCATTGCGAGGATCTGAATGACCTTCCGTCCACGCTCCATCTATACTATCTCAGCAGAAGACCCTGCAGCCAAAAGAGGATGCCTAGTCAAAGTGGATGGGGATGTAACCATTTCTGAGGAAGAGACCCTTAACAGAAGTGCACTTTCCCGGATCGGGGCAAGTCGCCGTCCTCTCGCACCAAGTGAGAACCCAGGCCGCACCCGATCAATCGGTCGAGCGTTAGAGGCAAGAGGTTCAGAAAGAACACAGACCCAGTGGAAAGCAAATATACTATCACAAAAGATGATATTTGCCGAACTAAACGGCCAAAATGTCAGAGGTATGGATGCCAGAGACTGTCCCCAGGGGGGAATCTTGTCCCCTATCCTTTAGTGTCTTGTGGTTGACAACCTTCTGAAGCAGCTGGATGATTCGGGATTGTATACACAGGCTAATGCTGATGATCTGGTGATCCCAACGACGGGATGCCACATCCAGGAGCTCAGTGCTCCCACATTAATGCGAGCCCTGAGAATTATAAAGGATTGATGCTCCCCTGAAGGACTTAGGAACAACCTCGAAATGATTGAAATGGTGTTATTTTCCAGAAAATACAAATGTCCTGGAAAGAGCACATCGAAGAGCGCTCTAGAAAAGCCATATGGTCTTTATGGGCATGTGAAAGAGCTTTAGGAAAAACATGGGGACTGAAACCCAGAAAAGTATACTGGATCTATACTATGGTAATCAGAACTCTGATTACCTACGGCGCCATAGCATGGATGCCCGCAACTGAGAATCTATCGACAACTGGATGAAATCCAAGAGATGGAATGCAACAGGCGCAGTACGGACCACAACAGCTAGAACGTTGGAAGTAGTCTTGGACTTACTCTCACAGCACCTGTTTGTAGAGAGTGTTAGCACTCATGTCAGCATATATACCGTCTGAACTGTCTGGGACATCTGAAACTGAGGAGCAAGGTACACTCTGCATCATGACGAGTGAACCCCAGCTGGATGGGGATGAAGTGCTGCTAATACCCTCTGACTACATGACTCCATTTTTTTTTGCTGGTAGCGCGCCTGAGCTGATTATTCCCAGGCCAGAAGATTGGATGGATCTGAACAGACCAACCCAAATACTAGAAGGATCGTGGTGGTTTACTGGTGGCTCTAAGCATCAGATAGGCACAGGCGCAAGATTCTGCAAGGGCGGGAGGGGCAACAAAATGATCTTCTAACTCGGAATGCACGCTTCGATCCTCCAGGTCGAAATCTATGCTATAACGCAATGTGCATATAGCATTCTTGAGAGCGGCACAAATCACAGAGCTTTCAACAATTGTTCAGACAGCACTTCAGCATTAGAGACTGTTGGAAGAAAGGCAATGGACTCGAAAGCAGTCCTAGAATGCAAAGAGGTTCTGCAGGTAGACGTGGAGACCATAACCCACATCTTAAAGGAATGTCCAGCTCTTGGTAGCACTGGGATTGAATACTTCGGAGCTGAATTCACAACACTCCAGGAACGGAAAGGGATCTATTTGAGGGACTTGCTAAGCTTCCCGAAAGCGTCGTGCCTTCAATAGTCTCACTTCATCCACTTGTGGGATGTAACGGGCCCAGGAGGCCTAGGCAGGTTTTGGCATTCTACATCCAAGTCACGCTCTTTAACTCGGTTACCGTCAATCTGGTTAGAAGCACTTGTTTTGTAGTCATGATAACGACTATTTATGTCCGATTCTATAGCTCTTGATAAAATCTCACTTTTGACACCAATGTAATAAATTTCGCTATAGAAAACACTTGTCCAGTTCCAATTAATTTATTTTCAAGTCACTATGTACAGTACGCTCACTGTTTTATTTATGTTTTATCACGATTTACTCACCATCAACTGTTGTCATAATGGCGAAGCCTTTTTATAAGCACGCCCGTCACCTCGATAGGTGGCGAACAAGGCAGATCTTTCGAGAATCGGTAGAGTATACTTTTGGATTCCAGAATCTTGACAGTGGTCCAAACTTGTGACAAACGGGACAAGAGCCGATATGTTCAAGCGAGACGCAATGGTTGGAACGTTCGTCTAGTCTAGTCTACGACTACAAAGACCAATCGACTTCCACATGGCATCAAGAACTATAGACTGGAATTATGCCTGAGTAACATTCAATTTCACTCCAAAGTGGAGGTGACAAATTTCCGATTGCCAAACGGGAATCATATGCTACCATCTTCATTGAATTTTGCGTAAGCGTGACTTTGAACACAAATTCAATGGAAATGGTATTATATTTGACCATCATGTACCTCAGAATAAACAAAAAAGAATGGTTGATATGAAGGTCACGACTCATCATTTTATTAAAATGTTTGAAACTTGGGGTTGTGTCTTTATCTTGGTGCAGTTTCTATAGGTTGAACAAAACCAGTCAAGACATCTCATAGTCTTTTATTTTCTCAAACATAATAATACAACTAACCTTATAATCACTATGATATCCCTAAAACTCTAAGTATTTCTAGAAATATACAAAAAGAGATGTTAGTAAGCACTATTCATTCAAAAACCACCATTTTTACGAAATTGTATTTACATAGTTATTTAAACGTTGTGATTCTCTCAATTCCCAAAAACAAGAATGCAAATAGTTTATTTACATTAAAAACGTTGACCTACACTTATTTGGACTGTAATGCCTTTTCAGTATCCGGACTTTGTTGTTCACTTGAGTTGTTCGTATTCGTTGTCTATAAGTCTTGATTCATTCTAAGAACAGATTTCGTCAAAATTTTTGAAACTACCTTCAGTAAAGGTAGTGTATTTACATGTCATTCCAATAAAATCTATCACAGAAATGAGATTTCAGCTGCCATAAAAATCTATTTCGAAAAATGGTTGAGCAAAGATTTCAGTGTAGGAAGGTTATACAAAAATATTTCAAATGCTTCATCTACACAGTCAAAAGAGTAAAACATATACATTTAATATTTTGGCACATTGCCCATTTGCAAGTCCTTGCTTTTGTTAGCAGGAGTTCCAATATGGCCGGGGGCAAGTTGGAGAGAATTGAGTCGATTAGCACCTCGAACAAGTCGCCAGATGGCGATTAGGAGAAGAAGAACTCCTCCTATGAATAGGATGCCTGTTAGTGCTGCATGAGCTATTGGTGGCACTGTTGTAGCCAATTTCATCAAGCTGGTCATTTCTTCTGGAAGCGTGTCTATACCCTGGAAAAAATTACATAATTTCATCATTTTTTATTGGAATAAATATTAGAATTAATATAAAATAAGCTTGCATCTATCATCACTAGCAAAAGCAATCAAAAAAATCAACTTGACGTGAAATGTATATAATATTTTTAATGAATCAGAGTTGAAAATATAAAACAGACCCGAACAAAAAACCAAGCCGGAAAATAGAGACTCACCTCTTCAAACCATATAATAGGAAAGATTATGTCAGGGAAAGTGGCTACTTGTTTGATATCGACAACCTGAGAAACAGCCAAATTGATCTGTATCCTAGCTTTGGCACGCATGGCAGTACCCATGAGCTGAAAAACAATTGAGGTAATAATACATTAATGAAAGGTACCTAATACAAGACTTACAGGTTGAACATCAATAAAAAACTTATGCTTTTCTTCTTCAGGAGGGCTGATACCTTCAAGTGCGGTCCTGTAACTGTCATTGGCGAGATAAAAGTGAGGGAATGAAAGCAGAATGGGAGAATCTGAAACGATAATTCAAATTTTCAAATTCTATACTTATAAGGAAATAGAACAGAGAACAGTCGTGCAGGAAATATTTGGGCCAAATTGAGGTGACCTTGCCAATCGATCGTTTTGGACCAATATTAAAACGTTCTCCGTCATGAAGATTGCAATATGGAACACATTTTTTATTGCTTACACAATATGACTGAAACAATTTGAATCAATATTGCCGAAGATTGTTAAAAAAAGACTGCAATTTTTGCTTGCATCCTACTTACATGGAATGCGTGACTTGCTGAGTTTTGAAAATATTTTGGATGTAGAGAGAACAGGAGAGCCGAAGACACTCTCTGAATACAAATAAGAAGGATGTAATTCGAATTAGACTTATACTTATATTATACTTATATTTACATACAGGGTGTTTCAAAAACATGTTGTCAAACTTCAAGGGGTTATACCTCACACAAAAATATTACGATAGAACCCAACTTATCTATTCCGAAAGTTGATATTGACAGAGATACAGGGTATCAAAGTTAAATTTCCATTTATGATTTTCTTTAATAACTTTTAAAATAATCAAGTTATTTTGATGAAACTTGGTACCTGTGGATTGTTTGACAAGCACAATTTGAATCTGACCTTGATATGGCTCTTACTTGTAGGGGGCGCCACTTACACACATTTTAAATCATTCAAATAGCCATAACTTTTTTGTATGAACTCGTACTTTCTTTTTTTATCGAAAACATGATTTTTCCGTCATATTCACATACGAAAGGTATACTTTGTAAGAGAAGCTAGGAATTACCTTTTTCAAGATATTTGAACTTGAAGTAATACATGCAATGAAGTTTTAAATGGCAAATTTTGAAAATAAACGTGAGTGGCTTCAGGGCCTATCTTACCAAAAGGCTAATAAGGCCCGGGCCTTGGGCCCCGTGGAAAGTGGGGTCCGGAAAAAGCTCTCGGAACAAAATTATATAGACCATTTCAATTTAAATTTAAACAGCCAAAGAAAACCAATAAATAAAATTAGACTTGAATTGGTAAAATAACCATATTATTGATTGATATTATATACAAATTTAATTACCTCCAAAAATATGCATTTGAGCACAGTATTCAAGTCATCTAGGTATACCGACGATAACTGAAATTTCGCGATCTTTCTTGACACCGACGGTACAATTTTTTGCGCGTTTTGTTTACCAATCGGACGAGGCCTATATTTAAACGTTAAAAAACCAAGAAAGACCCATAGCATTATCATTATGGTGGGCATTTATTTAGATATCCTATTCTCAGTTTTTAATTGAGAAGACAACTCGACAAGCTCAAAAAGCATCAATCAAAAGTGATTGTGATATTGTGACTGCATAATAATTTTTTCTTCACAATCTAACTTTAACTAAGGATAAGTTTCCAGTTATAATTATCATTATACTTGGGGTTGTGGATTGTGGATTTGACCGGTCATAGTTTTTTTGGTCAATTCAATTGAAAGTATTGAAAAATTAGAATTGAAAAATGCAATGGATAATTACCTACACTTGTCAACTTTCTTATTTTGCAATATATGTATGGAAAGAGTTATGATAATTTGTTATAAAAAGTTTTGCTTATCGTTAGTCCATTCCGATACCCAAATTTTGGGATATCATACACGGTGAACATGTGGGAAGTATAATAAAGTCCATTCAAAGGCACATTATACAGGGTGTACCCGCTCAAGGGGTCAACACTTCTAGAGTATAAGTATTTTGATGAAGCATAAAAAAGTGATTCAAGATATGAAAAGCTGGAGCTGCGTCGTTTCTAAAATACAATCATTCAAATCAATAAAAAATTACTTTATTGACAGGAATAAAAAATTCTCTTCACAAAGGAGGCTGAAACTAGGTGACAAATGAATATTCAACAACTCAAAGGTTCACAAAAGAAATGTACACAAGCGGGACAATTACTATTACAATAATCTAAAACCAATAGAAGCAGAAAAATCCTACAATAGTTAGTTTAGAAAAACCTAGAAATAAAATGGAAAAAAAAAGATATCTTAAGTTAGGGCTTACAAGGCTGAGATAAAAAGTAGCGACGTACAACCAATATACAAAAAATGGGTTCTGATGAAATTCAGAAAGTGAATAAAATGGTCTATTCAAAAGTTTATTCTTTTGACTTTTCCTGAATTGCCTGACATTGAACGCGCCCAATGAACATAGGCAAATGATTAAAAATGTGAATTCCTTCGTAAATAAAAGCTTTCTGCGTCAAAGTACTTCTTGGAATAGACAAACGAATGTTAAATTGTTGCCTAGTGTGAGAATGATCAGAGCTTCTCATGTTTTAGTAATTTTAAAAAATCAAAGTAGCTGTTTTCAAAATGTACAGCGAACTTAAAGTCAAGATTCCGTGCTTGATAAATAGGAGTTTATACAAATCTCTGAGGCTACCAATGCAACCATAAGAAATGAAGTGAACTGCTTTTTTTTGCAAAATAAAAACAAGCTATTGGGGTGTTGAAGTTTTTTTAAAAAAAATCGAATTTTTTCTCGAGTTTTCAAGACGCTTTTACCAACTTTGATCGGAGTTTTGGGGAGTATAATAATTAACGTATTGATGAAACTTTTAGAACGGATTAAACTCTACAGTCCCGGACTTGAAGAACATATATGTGCTGTATTTCTAATAAAAAAAATGGTACGCCACCGGTTTTTCCGCAAAAAATAGAGAACTTTTTTATTTGAAGTTGAATGAGTATTTTGAAAGAAAAACATCTTTCTATGAACAGTCTTCAAGAATTTTTGTTTTGTTCAATCACAAAACTGAGGGTAAGGAAAGCAGGAAAAAATACATACAGGATATTGGGGGCCCGAAATTTAGCTTGGGCCTTGGGGCCCAACTGTTTCGAAAATAGGCCCTGAGTGGCTTTGAAAACGGCGTAATCATAATAACTTTGACAGTTGTTCCAATGTCCAATGTTTCTTATGAAAAAAAATAGAAAAATAAAAAATAACAAAAAAATAATAAAAAATAAATGAAAAATACGAAATAGTTGGAAAAAAATTCAAAATTAGCATGATAACGCCGTTTTCGGCGCCACCTATGTCTATTTTCAAAATCTTCCATTTAAAATCACACTGCATAGGTCACTTCAAGTGCAAATATATTGAAAAAAAATACTCCTAGCCACTCTTACAAAGAAAAAAAAAATAAAGAACTGGATAAAAATATAAAAGAACTGGATACGTTCAAAAACAGATTAAGCACTTTGGTACTTGAGGTATTTATTTTGTTGATGTTGTTTTTGTTTGTTTTAATTATTATTATTATGTTATGATTTATAAATTTCATAATTTTTAGTTATACTCATTACCTTTTGTACGATATTTTACTACTATTCATTTATTCTACTTATTCATACCTAGTGTTGTTAGTTGAAATATTTCCGTCGGTAACGGAAATATTGGAAATTTCCGAAGGGGGGTCGGAAATAATGGAAATATTGGAAGTATTGAATCCGTGTTTCCCTCGGTGTTTCCTTATGCATTTAGAAGGTTTAGTACATTGAAATTACATACAGAGTGACGCATTTGAAAGCGAGCCAACCTCATAACTTTTCAATTTATTGATCGATTTTGACGATTTTTTTTTGAAATGTAGAGAGGGGAAAGGTGTTTTTTGAGGCAATACGTCGTTCAGTTTTTTTATAAAACCAAGGCCTACCAGAGCATATCTAGAGGCTGAAAAATCCAGAAAATATATTAGCGATTTTTTTAGAGAAAATCTGCTTACACCTCTGGATTTTTCATCCACTGAAATAGGTCTGTACCAAATTTCATGAAAAAATATTCAATTCAAAAATATTATTTCCGTGTGTAACTTTTTTCTATTTTTTTTTGTCGGTCTTGTTTGTTTGTTTTCATTGTATTTTGACATGGGAATATCTATTAAATGTTTATATTCAATAATTTATTTCTGATAGATTTGCTATCGCTAGAGTTTCGAGGTAAAATACTCCTTGGTGCATAAAAAAATTAATCGTTAATTTTTAATATTTCTCATGAAATTTGGTATAGATCCATTTCAGGGTATGACGAATCCAGCGGCGTAGACAGAATTTTTTCTAAAAAAATCGCTAATATGGATTCTGGATTTTTCAGCCTCTAAAATATGATCTAGTCGGCGTTGAATTTTAAAAAAACTTGACGCCGTCTGGCCTTAAAAAAAACCTTTCCACTCTCCACATTTAAAAAAAAAATCGTTAAAATCGCTCCATAAATAAAAATGTTTTGGTGGTGGACCGCTTTCAAATGGGTCACTCTGTAGATTGACTGAGAAAGCTGGTCAAAAACTCATCAATCAGACAAAAAAAATTACTCCTTCAAGTCTTATGCCGTATTAAAAACTGCATAGGTTCTGGCAACTCAGCATCCGCACTTGTGCTTGATGCAGACTGAATGCGAAACGCCAGATTGAAGCGCACGGCTGACAAAAATTACGATGACCTCCCGCTCCCGCTGGTTCAAATTCACGCCAAGTTGAAATGATTTGTTTTTTTTTTCTTCAAAAAGACCCCCAATATTTCCATATATCTCCAAAGTTTCCAGAAATATTTCCAAATTTCATATTTCCGGAAATTTTACAACACTATAATCATACCTTATGACTATTTGCATGTGCGAAAAGGTGTGTGAGTGGCGCCCCCTACAAGTTAGAGCAAAATCAAGGTCAGATTTGAATTTCGGATGTCAAACAATCCTCATATACCAAATTTCATCAGAATAACTTGATTATTTCAAAAGTTTTTTAAAAAAATCAAAAACTAAAATTCAACTTTGACACCCTGTATCTCTTTTGATATCAACTTTCGGACTGGACAATTTGGTATCTATCGAAATAATTTTGTGTAAAGTATAACCCCTTAAAGTTTGGCAACATGTTTTTGGAACACCCTGTATATCAATTATTACAGCTGTAGATGTGATCAATCCAATTTAAATTTAGGAACCGTATACATTTCTCCATAATAATAATACTAGTTCTAGTGCGGTGAGTCAGTATTGTTGTCACCGTTCAATAGTTGATGTTTGGCGATAAGTGTACCTACATACCATATTGGCACAAAGATACGTTGAAGAACCCAGATGGAGCACATGGGGGTCCTTGGGGACAGAAACACATATTGTCTGGATTCTCTTCCACGCCCGCAAATACATTTTTCGGGGGAGTGAATCTGAGGCCAGGAATCTCGTTCGGACCGACTATTTCCTTTTCGAAGCTGAAATATTTGTTCAGGAAATGGAAGCAGACAAGTTTATGAAAATACTAACACAAGAGGCAGTTTACGACAAAGGTCTTTATCAAAAATATGAATGGTACTGTTTTTGGTAAGATGAGGAGGAAATATGGATCCATCAGAAGCCATTATATCATTACACTTATCTTCAGTGTAGTGAGGCAATTGGGGCATTCCGTTGAATTTGTCAATAAGACCATATTTTCTGATATCACTAGCGCCGGTGAACATTGTTACTGTATCCTTGGAGGTACCGTTTTTCTACAAAAATTTTCGCTAAGTATCTATTTTTCATACAAACCAAGAACTCACGTTGTACATAAGTCCAAATTCTTCATAAGGTAATTTTTGTTCTTTGGGTACCACATCCTTGGCAAGTTTCAACAATGGATCTTCATAACCCCAGAGTAACTGACCAACTGATACTTCGACGAATGGTTTTATTTTTAGAATGTCCATAATACTGGCCATTGCAAGTCTTAGGAATCTGGCTGCGTGCTTGGATTGAGACGTAGCGCTCTGCAAAAGATTGTTAGATTAAAACTTTCTGGAATAAACAACTTTGGATGGCTTCAAGTCAGTTCAGGAACAAGTCTTTGATAATGGATATCACGTATTTTTTTCATCCAGTCAAAAAATTGTACACACAAAAATATAAAACCTATCTAGATTATTATGTTTATGTTTTCATCCAGATATGTCTCGTTTTCGCCATTTTCTAGGTCACAACTCACAACATACTTACCAACATAGGAATATTTGGTACCACCACCACATCGTCTTCGGATCCCGAGGAGAGGCTTTCGTCGAAATAGTAGATTTTTTCTTGGTGGAAAGTCACAGTATCATTCTCGTTAAATGTTATGTTCCTCTTCTCCCATTTCTCTCTGCGAAAAAATTATGCAACAATTAATTAAATAATTCGCGTAGAAAGAAATCTTCACTTAGCCGCTGTCTCTTATTTGTTATTTCTATTATTTAAAAAAATATATAACAGGAACTATATTTTTGAAAAGAATATGCGGTGGATGGTGATATATTTGCAGGCTTCATACATCATTGTTAATATTTTTGATTTGATTTTATAATTACATAACATTGAACCTAAACCAAAATCCTAGTCTTTGGAAATAGTTTCATTGTGGTTGTTGTAGAATAACTGTGATCTATACATATAGTTGCTTGGTTTATAAAAAAATGACGTTTTTGTCCTCATATTTCCATATACATGCGTCTTAGTCTAGATAGTCTCTTAACTCATCGATCAATTTCAATATCTATGTACATTCTGAACTCAGCAAGACTCAAAAAAACTTAGATACAAGAATAAATAATCATTTTATTTTACCTCAGGAGTCATATCACAACGCTTACTGAAAAGTATCCTGCCAATCAGATTACGCGTATGACGTCATATGCCAATCAGATAAGATTTAAACATTTTACTGGTGAGTTGTTATCAAAAAGATAAGGATACAAAAATGATTATGTTATCAGTTTCTGATAAGCAAACAATGAAGGGCCTGAAAGTTTTCTGACCATTTGAGCGCCCAACATCACTATTGTTGCTATGAAAAGTAAAAAACCAATCACTTGCGTATTGACAACAAAATCCACATAAAACTCGAGCATAAGCTATATACTTGGTTATACAGGGTGTCCCTGAAATGACTGTACAACGCTTAACCACAAATACCTTGACTAAAAATAAGGCGATCCAGGCAAACTTACCTATATCCAAGATTACTTTGTTAAGTCTACCAAGGGCGTCAAAGATTCAAATAAATTTTGGTTTTTCCTACATTTTTCAAAAACGTACAAATCGATTCTGATAATTTTTGGTACCTACTCTTGGACCATGAAATTACGTTTTCTGTTTTTATAGCGAACGGTTATTATTAACCGGAAGTGTTATAAAGGTGACGTCACATGTTGTTATTTTTAAAAAATTTTTTTGGAAACGACTTTTTGATAATTCTCATGCTTTAATCTAATAGTTCAATGTATTGGAGAGTTCTTCTCTCTCCTGAGAAATTTCGCTGGGATAAGTGGTTTTGCCAGAAAAAAAAATATTGTCAATTGGGTACACATATATTTTATTATTGATTTATTTTTTTCTAGCATAACTACTTACCACAGCAATTTTTTTTAAGAAAAGAAAAAAAATCTTGCATACTGAGTTATTAGATGAAAACATCTGAATTATCATGAAGTCAATTGCATAAAAAATCAAAAGATATAGCTGTGTATGACGTCACTGATTTTTTATGGAATTGACTTCCTGATAATTCGGAAGTTTTCATTTAATAACCCAGTATGTAAGAAAGTTTTTTCCTTTATTGAAAAAATATGCTGGGATAAGTAGTGCTGAAAAAAAAACAACAATAATAAAATATCTGTGAAGCTGGTTGAAAAAATTTTTTTCAGGCACAACCACTTATCTTGGCAACATTTTTCAAGAGAGAGAAAAACTCCCCAATACATTAAACTTTGAGATAAAAACATCTGAATTATCAAAAAGTCGATGCCAAAAAAGATCAAAAGAAATAGCTTCATATGACGTCACTTTTATAACACTTCCGGTTAATTTCAACCGGTCGCTATAGAAATAAAAAATGTTATTTCATGATAAAAGACTGGGTACCAAAAATTATCAAAATTGATGTGCACGTTTACGAAAAATGTAGAAAAAACCTTTTTTTTTTTAATCTTTGACGTCCTCTGTAGACTTAACGGAGCATTTTTGGATATAGGTAAGTTTGCCTAGATAACCTTATTTTTTGTTAAGAAATTTGTGGTTAACCGTTGTACAGTCATTTCAGGGACACCCTGTATAGTATGTCCACGGATAAAGTATCCTATAGGTATAATGAACCAGAAATGTAATTTTTCGACCAAAAGTCAGTCTTCATAAAAAGTTTTGCTTGGTTGGAAAAGTCTATTGACATACTTTAAATTTGAAAATACTGCACAGGCAAGTCGAAAAAAAGAAAACGTGAAATACTATTGAGAGTAGACTACCTTTATTTTTCGTTTTGAAGCAAAGTGTCAAATAAAAAAAATATTTTAAATCTTATCCAAAGACTAGTTCTAAAATTTCAACGCAGTGCTTATTCAAAATTTTATTTTTCTGTAAAGTTTAAACATTTTGTTTCAACTTTTGTCTTTTTTATCATTTCACGTAACTTTCACCTATGTATAAGGGGAAAGGTATTTTTGAATGAATCCGATATTTTTTTACTCTTAACTTGCTATGAAGTTTATCTCAAAAAATAAGAAACATATTTAAAACTTGACAGAAAAATAAAATTTGGAATACTGGGTTGAAGATTTAAAATTGGTCATTTGATAGGATTTAAAATCTTTTTTTTATATGTAACATTGTTCCAAAATGAAAAATCAAAGAAGTGTACTCTTAGATAGTATTTCACGTTTTCTCATTTTTCGACCACCCCGTATAATATTTTCAAATTAAAAGTGTGGCAATAGAGTTTTTAAAACAAGCAGAACTGTTTATATAGAGAGACTTTTGGCCGAAAAATTAAAAATGTTGTCCATTATACGTCTATAGGGTATACTATCTATCCGTGGACATACTGTATAGTCTCACAGAAAAGTGTTCTATTCTTTTTCCCCACTAGCACAGGTTCCAACATTATGATAGACACGTTATTACCTCTACCAAATAGATACCTCACAGTTATGCATAGGTTAAAACAAAAATTCTCTATACCTTCCATTCTGGCAAATGATACTGTAACGAGTTTCGCTATAGAAAACACTTGTCCAGCTTTAATCTATTTATTTTACAAGTCACTATGTACAGAACTCACTATTCACAAAATCACAGCTTATTTATGTTTTACGATTTATATTTCACGACGTAACTGACTGAACTAACCTGAACTAACTTGAAATGACGGATCTCATTATATACCCTCGCCAGGATTGAGAGAACATTCCAGATATTTTTAGAAAAGCGAAGAACGTTCGACGCCATCTAGCCTAGCTAGAATGTACCAGAAGCCAATCGATTCCAAACAATTCTACACAATGTGGTGGCTTGCGCATTCACCATGTTTTTGTCACATTGCCCCCTTCTTAAGGCAATTCGTCCCGAGTTGCCTTCATGTCGGTATCGGCAACTGTCCCCAAACCGGCAGCCTGATGTCCTATGGAAGTAGCAGTCCACTGTCCTCTGGTTTGTCCTCCGGGAAGGATAGCAGCACACCAGGATGTCAATACCGCTTTCTTTGAAGATCACCTCCAGCATGCTTCTCACCACTCGCCAGTCCACTCGGTCATTGGTCATCTTCGGAATTGCCAAATGAGTCAGGTCCAGTGACTGCATCAAGTCACGAAGATGACTGAGGGCTTTCCAGACTTCACTGTAGGTGGTCAGATGTTGTGGGAGCTTCTTCGTCACAAGGTAGAACAGGTGTCGTGTCCCATTCGTGATTTGGAGCGGCTTCCCTACCTCTGGCTTTTGTCGTCGCAGATGTTCCAGTTGTCCAAATTTCCGCTTGAAAGCAGCAGCAAGACCACTCCTCATACCAAGGTCTTCAGTGACCCAGTGAGCCAACGAATATTCGGCCGGAGCTTTGAACAAATCCAGCTGCCTTTCTTGGACAACGCCATTCTGGACTTTCTGGCCATTGGAGTGTAGAGACATGAAAGTTTCCAATGACATGTCTTTCTTGGGTAACCTGATCTGCCTCACTTCAGCGTCCTGATCGTCGTGGTTCCCAGCATACCGAGCTAAACGATTGAAGTGAACAACCCTCGGTTTTCCTCGTGGTGGCTTTCGAATCCTGTAGACGACGTCATTGATTCGCTCCAGAATCTCATACGGGCCCTCCCAAGAACTTTGCAGTTTTGGGGAGAATCCACGTCGCCTCTGTGGGTTGTGAAGCCAAATCAAATCCCCAACCTGGAACCCTCCTTCTTCGGCCTTCACGTCGTACGCTTCTTTCATCCTGTCGCTGGCACTTTGGATGTTTAGTCGGACCCGTTGATGGATATCGTCCATTTTTCTACGAAGATCACTTGCGTAGTCTTCCCCAGCGACATCCTCACCAGGTGGACAGCCAAACTTCAAATCGCAGGGCAGCCGGAGTTCACGACCCATGATGATCTTGGCAGGTGTTTCGCCCGTCGATTCATGAACTGCTGACCTGTACGCCATGAGAAATAGGGGGAGATGTTGATCCCAGTCTCTTTGATGGTCAGAGACAACTTTGGCCAAGTGTCGATTGATGGTTCGGTTCATTCGCTCCACCATGCCATCCGATTGTGGGTTTAACGCCGTTGTCCTTGTCTTCTTGATCTTCAAGACATCGCAGACGGTCTGGAATAGCGTCGATTCGAAGTTCCTGCCCTGGTCCGAATGCAGCTCCAACGGGACACCGAAACGGCAAAACCATTCCTTAACCAAGACATCGGCAACGGTAGCCGCCTCCTGGTTTGGCAAGGCATACGCTTCAGCCCACTTGCTGAAGTAATCCATTGCGACCAAGATGTATTTATTTCCTTTGTCCGTTTCAGGGAACGGTCCAGCCACGTCGATTGCGATCCTTTCAAAGGGGCTTCCCACGTTGTATTGGCGCATAGGAGCTTTTGGCCGTTTCTGGGGTCCGTTACTTGCCGCACATACGGCACATTTTCTGCACCATTCCTTCACATCGGCTTGACAGTTAACCCAGTAAAACCGTTCTCGCAGCTTTCCCAGCGTCTTGGTAACACCCAAATGTCCACCCGTGACGCCATCATGGACCTCTCTCATCACCTCTGCCTGTCTGTTTCCAGGAACGACTAACTGCCTCCGATCTTCCGTGCCATCCAGATTCTTCACCAGCCTCTTCAGGATGCCGTCATCAAGAACCATCGAGTCCCATTGAGCCCAGTAGGACTTTACGGCAGTTGAAAATCGTGCGACTTCTTGCCAAGTTGGTCGTTGGCCTGCCAGTTTCCATCCGATGACAAGCTTCAGATCTGGATCTTTCTCCTGGTCCTCGCGAAGCGCCTTAGACTGCCAGGAATCATCCACTACAGTTGTCCTGCGAACGCTCGCTTCCTTTTCCTCGGCTGTGTGAGAAAGCTCTGGTCTCCTGGACAAGCCATCCAAGATCTTGAGGCTTGATCTCGCTCGATGATCCTTCTTTTCCCATGCCAACGCAGGTGCCCGTATCTCTTTCCTACAGCGGCCACGCATATGCCCAAGCTCTCCACAATTCCAGCATCGCAGCTCCTTTCGCTTGGATACCTCCATTTCCTTGAGGACTCTCCTCACAGTTGCTTCGACGGTGTCTTCTTCCAGATGATCCTTCTCCTCCATCATTCGCACACGCGTAGGAAGCTTGCAGCACTGCTTCGCCGCTTCGAGTTCCAAGGCTTTGGCCAGAGCTTCAACCAGTCTATCGCGACGATGGAGTATCAGTGACTGCCGAATCTCCTGGTCTCGAAGTCCATCCAAGAAGGCCTGAACTGCAAGCCTCTCCATAACGTTCTCTGGCATGGTTGGATAAGCCAGTCGTGCAAGGCGAGCAACATCCGCTTCAAACTCCTGCAAGGTCTCGTTGGTTTTCTGAATGCGATTTTTCAACTGAGAGTGGTAGACGTGCTCCAAGTGAGTTTGCCCATATCGCAGTTCCAGATGCTTGACTAGTACATCGTAGTCCTCCTGCTCCTGGGTGTTGAGCGTCTGCAGGATTTCTGTAGCTTCCCCACAAAGTGTCAGAGTCAATGCCAGGGCTTTTTCCGGTCCAGTCCATCCATTTGCCCTTGCTGCTGCCTCGAACTGGCGATGGTAATTGTTCCAGGACAGTTTGCCATCAAACTGTGGGGCTTTCATGTGGATTCTGATGGTATCAGCTTCCATCTTGGCACTCGCACCGTGATTCCCGAAAGTAACTTCCGGTTGTTGCATGATTACTGCCACTTGCCTTCTCACTTCGTCGATTTCGTCTTCCAGAGCCTTTGCAGTCTCTCCTAGTTGTTTCTCCAGATTTCCGATTTCCTCTGCTACATGAGCCTTCAAGCAGTTGTAGTTATCCGCCAATTGCTCCTTGATTTCTTCCATAGCTCTAGAAGATTCATTAAACTTCTCTTCCAATAATCTTTTTACTGCGTTGGGATCGGGAACTTCAAATTGGAACGTATCAGGATTCATGCCTTCTTCCATTACAGCCTCACGAAGCCTTGTTTGTAGATCAGTTTTCTTACCACTACTATCCAGGTCACGCTCCTCCAGCTCTCTCTTCAACTCGGCGACCTTCAATCCGGTCAAAAACACCAGTTTCGCAGCCATCACAGTGAATATTAATGTCCGTTTCTATAGCACACAATAAATCCCACTTTTGACACCAATGTAACGAGTTTCGCTATAGAAAACACTTGTCCAGCTTTAATCTATTTATTTTACAAGTCACTATGTACAGAACTCACTATTCACAAAATCACAGCTTATTTATGTTTTACGATTTATATTTCACGACGTAACTGACTGAACTAACCTGAACTAACTTGAAATGACGGATCTCATTATATACCCTCGCCAGGATTGAGAGAACATTCCAGATATTTTTAGAAAAGCGAAGAACGTTCGACGCCATCTAGCCTAGCTAGAATGTACCAGAAGCCGATCGATTCCAAACAATTCTACACAATGTGGTGGCTTGCGCATTCACCATGTTTTTGTCACAATACCTACTGTCCACTCCAAAAAACATGTAGTATTTAAATTGAGTAAAAATGTATCGTTTTTTATTTCCCTTTAATTGAACACCCAAATAGCATTGATTTTTATTATATTTCCAACACACACTTCTAACCACACAATTAACAAAGACGAATTTGAAGAGATCCAATCTGGACCCTTAATCTCCCCAAAATATGTAAAGAATCAATGATCTTTTGAAAGTGAATGAAAAACTGAAACCATATCTGCACAATGAACATAAATTAATTGAGCAGCCAACAAAAGACATTAAGATACATCAGAGGACATCCCAATTTAAATGAAAATGTCAAGGTTTAAATGACCATTTTATATCCGAAATTTAGCAGATAATGTTCATTCTTTGATAAGGAAGTTTTTGGAATAAAATCATCGTTCATAATAACCCAATTTAGCATAAGGTAATATTCTCATGAACATTTCAAAATATTTTCACGGATAATTAATTCTTTAGTCAACAAAATGGTGAAAAATGATAATTTGATTTACTGTGACATGGTCCAATGCAAAATGTTGCATTACAATGGATACATTTTATAAAAATTATTGCTACATTGTTTTCGCTAGGTTGTTCACTTACATGTAAACATAAGGACCCAACTCATCCACAATAGGTTTGCTACCATTATTCAGGAACTCATCAGCATTGGTTACATTGTAGATGTAAACTTTGATCATGGGTTCTACAGGGGGCTTAGCCCACCATTCGGTGGTTTGCGAACCTTGGCGAAGAGTAACTTCCTGAAAAAGAATATTTACACGAAAATTAATGAGAATTCTAAACATAGTAGCTGGTTGATGGAAGTTTTTCACTTATATCTTGTATGTAAGTATTTTATAGTTAGAGATCCTGGAAAAAATCACTCTATAACTTGTTCCTCAATAATTTGAAACACCCAGTCAAGCACCCAGTATATTAAGTACGTTGAAGAATAAGTGAAGGTGTGTAGAATAGAGAGGCAAGAAAATACCTTGAATGGATTCTACGTAATATGTTTAGTAATAATAATAATTATGCATGAAAATATAGCATCAATAATTATTAGATCGTTTTATTGAATAATCTTTTTTTTTTCCAAAATCATGATAGACAAATTATTTCAAAGAGTATTGTGACAAAGAAAACGAACGAAATTGAATATCAATTGCCAATAATAAACAGTATGACACGTACTCATGAACGTTGAATGACTAGCTGTCAACACTAGGCCCGCATAATAAGCAGAATCCGAGGCAGAATCATTATTCAAGAAATTATAGAGGAATGTAACTCCAACAGCTTTGACGAAGATTCGGCAAGATGATCAAACAAAATTGCAAATATATTTTATCTTGTAAATATCATTCTTGATCATCTAAAAACGACAAAACAAATTGAAAATTAGTGAGCAATTTGAAGCTCATTATGGAGCTTCTGAATTCAAGAACTTTTAAATCGTTTGACGATCGAAATATAAAGAACCGATTGTGGCGATGAAAAAATTTCCAAATTTCACGCAAGAAGTGAATCAAAAACTCATCGTGATTATTTGGAAGGTTGCTTGAAAGCTATTTGAAATACTTTTGATTCGACAAATTGTTGTCTCTTCCATAACGCCTCAACCGAGGCCTCAACAAAATTACACCACGAATTACAATATGTATCTTATAAATGTTTTTTCCTGGCATATTTTAACGATCTTCAGATTTGGTAGAGACTGACGTTTTGAAGTATAGCAAAAATTGAATAACAACAATGGCCTCGTTTCAACTTTTTACTTTTCGTAAAAGTCAAATTGTTAAACCTACCTTACTTGGGCAGTTTAAATAATCAACACGTTGAGCTGCGCCAAGAGACAAACCGACGTAATTCAATTGACAATTTGCATGAACTTTCGAATGTATTCTACGTGATATTTGGAAGCGATAAGCAAAAACATGTTTTCGAAATACCCAGGAGTACACCAAATAAATAAAAATAAAAACGCAAACTTCACTAAATGACCGAAAACGAGGCGTAGCTTCATAATAAACTGTGACGTCATCATCGTTGCTATTGAGTCGATTTTTCATGCCTACGACGTTGTAAGTCGCTCGTTTGTCCATAATTTTAGCCAATTTCGATTGACAGTGACGACAGAAAAAATAAGCGCAGTTTGAAGCCGCTTTCAGAAATAGTGAACCTAGTAGTGAACCCATTAATCCGATCATCATTCATCAGCTGTCATGTTTTGTCTATTTTGGTTTCACGTTAATGAAAAGAAACAAAACACATAGCTGATGATCGGGTTAATCGGATCACTATTACCGAAAGCGCCTTGTTCTTGTTATTGACTGGTTTGAAATTGAAAAAAAGCATTCAACAATTTTTTTAGCTTGTTGATTGTTCTCGTTTCAAGTGAATATTGTGAACTTAGATATAGGCTTTGAGCATGGGCATAGTGACCATTTGCCAAAATTTGACTAATTCTTGTTGATGAACTTCATTGGACAAAATCACAAGAGGAATTAGAATGGAAGAGTGAGGGTGTTAGACGTAACGGCATTCAATAACTGAACAACTGATAGAACATGAAAAGAATAGATACCATCGCACTATTTTGTAGTCTTTCGACGTCACGTCGCATGTGTTTGTTTTCAGTCCGTACGAGATGTCAGTTTCTGATAAGAGCCTTGAATCATAGGGAAATGTCCTAAAACTACAACAAAAAGACATCAGCTTACATTCCAAAAGCTTTTGATCAAAAGGGCAAGGGCGTAGGTTATATTTCCAAAGTCTAAGAAGACATTAGGCTGGTTTTTATAACCAAACCTGGAAAGATCTGTAATAAGTAGTGAAATCTGTCAGATCAGCTCATGCACAAATGCAGTAATCAGTCGTACCAAATTCTTGTGAAAGTTTTCGTCGATTAATTCTTGATTTTTGTCTAAAACATTTTTGGATATCAATATTGACAGACATAAAACCATGACTGTGACTTATTATTATTTAAACATAATATCATTCGAACATATACTTGTGAACTGGTTTGTCATGCTTATATTTTGAACTAAAGTAGTTACTGATCTTTTATCTCAATAAAATAGCAAAACGAAAAATTATTCAGTCATCCACCTAATAATGTCACTTATATTCACTTCAACATTCCTAATAGTTCATTTCAATTTACACTGAAAGTTTGTGTCAGTCTTATTATTATTAAGTATATTCTGTAAGTTATTCATCACCTGATCAATTTGGTAATGACATTCCAGGAATTTCATTTTTTCATAAAAATAGAAGTAATTTGTCGAAGATTAATTGATTGTTAAAACATGTAAAGGTGACTCATTATAGTCACCTTATTGAAGAATCTCTCATTATGGTAGCTATTAATTTATCCAATTCATGTATTGATTATTAATAATGCATCAAAAGTGGTGAATGACCTGATCATATTCGCCGCCTCTCAATGGACTCTTAACAGTACTGAAGCATACATAAAATGAAGTTATTGATAGATAATCCAGTTATCTTGAATAACTCTCTAGAATCGATGTGGTTAAAAAAGATTGTCACTGCTCCGCATCCATGAACTACAATGCTTTGCTATTAATGAATTTGGTTCGCAACGTACGTACGTGAAATGGGAATGGGGAATCCATGGAATCCGGAAGAATTAGTCTGACACATCAATTCTCTTATATTTGTATAATAAGTATCATAATTGAGTATGGTACTCATCACTTGAACCAACAAAACGTTCCTGAATTGATTCACAATACCCCGACTTTATTTCTCAAATACAAACTGTAAATATCCCAATACTTTCTTTGAACAGTTCAACATATTTATTCTCACTTTCACTTAACCCATGTTGATAAAATTCAATTGCCAAGCATTGCAATAACATGATGAAAATATCATGTTACATAACGACGCAATATTGCCCAGTAATCTTAAATAAGGCTTAGGTCAGGTTGCCGGACAAATTCTGAACAAATATTTATAAAATTGGCTGCTGTTGATGCACATAAATAGTGAATATTATTACTTATATTATTCGTTCGAGGATCAAAATTCATAACCATAATGTGAATTCTTTTATTGTTTCTTCCTATCTTGACAAATTGTTCCCCTTTAAAGAGAAAGTACACAATGTAATTGATTTTTTCATGGTTTTGACGTATGACCACTTGGCGATTGCCTGCCTAACGCGTTGACTAATCGACTAAGTTCTAGTGACACCAATTCAGAGTGGAAACAACTATTGGAAAAAGTTATTAAAAAGGAGAAAAAATAACAATTTTGTTCTATACCTCATTGAAAAGGATGCTTATGCGGTCTCAGTAAGGCAAAAGATTGTGAGATACGAAAATGAACATTTTCAAATGCAGACCAATAATTAAAAGTATTATTTAACAGAAAAATGATTAAGAAAGAGGGCAAACAAATTATGAAGGAATATTTGATGCAGATGAAGATCGTAATGTGAAGATCAAACATGAGAGAATAATCTGTAGTTCATCAAAATAATTGTGATTTACGCTTGAGATGGAAACTTATACTTTATCGGACTTTTATGGGCAAATATCAACTTATTTTTTACATTTTATTTTATTTGAATACACTTTACACATGACAATTTTTTTAAAAACAATATTTTCTACTGTATTTTTCGACGTTATTCCCCATGTTCAATGATATAATAGTTTTATTGGCATGCAGTCTCACTTTTAACAAAAAATCGCACTACCCTCATTTCCGGCCCAATAATATCAATGTGTGATAAGAATCGCTGAACTCTATTTAATTTGATCCCAACCCAATCTTCGTTTTTCTCAAGGAAGTTTGTTTTCAAGGCAATAAGCCAGGTCCACTCTGGTATCAAATAATTCACCCCCATAAAAAAATTTAATGTATGCTTACAATAAAATAAAAACCAAACAATAAGAAAATATAACTTCAGTCTTCATGTTGATGTTGATAACAAAAATTAAGAGAGAGAACGCATGAGGTCCTTCTCTTTTGAAACTAGAAGGAAACCATGGATAAAATTTTAACACCAAGGAGACTACCTTGAGTTGTTAGTTTTTGGAACAGAAAATGCCCTCAATCCCTGAAAATGCCATACAAGGAAAAATCATCAGAAAGTTTATACCAACATTTTTTAAAAAACTAGAGTCAAATCACGGAGATAATACTTTTTCTGTGATTGAGTGTACTACGTTGTTATTTTATCATAAGGTTTGCCTGATTTTGTTCAACATAATCTTTTACTTAGCGACATATTCAATTATCAACATGTCCAAAAATGTCACGGATATTGTTTGATGTCGTCCAATTGTTATTAGATAAGCGATAAAAAGTATGAATAGTCATTGAACTGAACAATAACGATTTATGATGCAGGGTAAGATATTCATACTACTCAAATTTATCCAATGGTACTGATAAGCAGAAAGGATAAGGAATGATATCACATATACGACGATTTGCAATAAAAACCCAGAGATAATGGTTGTTATCGGTCTTCACCTGGTTGCCAAGTAACATACTGTAGAACAAATTTGGATAGCAGCAAGATTACTTGAATAATATTGAATCGCTGAAAATTACCTGTTTTTTTTCATTAAAATCAATAAAAGACTAACTGGTGCGTTATGTTGCAACGTTAAGAAAAAATAGTGTAAAAAAATGAATATGAAGAGAATATCTTTATCTTGCATATACATTTTTTTTTAATCCCAAGTAAAGTACTGTCGGAGGTGAAAAACATGAATGTCAAAATGTATGTCGTTATAATTTAATAACCGACTAAAAGTTTCTAATTATTTTGAGCTGATTGAGGATGTGATTTGATAAGAGCATGTAGCAGCGTAACTGGTACTAAATAGACAAATATAGGCGAGTGAATTGCGGAATGCCACAAACCTTGCAATTACGTATCTGTAACAAACCAGATTGCTATTACATAAATCTGGCTTCTTTTAACCGTTACGTTGCGTACGCAAAACTACCTTGTTTCATTTACAGTTGAATTATTACTCCCGTAGATTCAAACATCGCTGTTTTTACATTTTAACATTTGATGGAAACCCCGCAAATCAAAACCTATTCGAAATAAATGCAGTTTAATCGCCAGAGTTCTCAGAAACTCTTGTTCTGACTGCCATGTAGAATCATCTCTAACTTGAAACGATAAAACGAGCCTTACAATGGACCTTCAAGTGTATCACATAATATAGTGTGATATATATATGGGATGTTCATTGGCGTAGCTAGCTTCAGTTTTTCGGGAGGCCGTGGCCCCAGGCAGGTTGCCAGTTTTCATTTTTTGGAATAAGTGATACGGAACATGAAAATAGTGTAGCGCCGAGGCGAAATTTTGTTGTTGGAATTTCCCCTCCTTTATAATTAATTCACCCTCATTTCCAGTAGGAGAAGTTTGAGCTCGTACCTCCAGCGAATCACCGGAGATTCATATCTTCTCAGACTTGAACTGTACGCGCGCGATTTTTTGACATTTTGATATTGGAACAAGGTTTGTAAAAAGGACATGATGTGTCGTGAATTGCTGACCAATCAAGCGCGGGAAGAGACGGTGTGCCAATTTGAATGAAAACTCTCAGAGCAATGGTTTTGTTGTCGCAATATAAATAACAACCTTTGTCTATGTTATTTTGTATTTGTTACAAAATACGGAACAATTCGGTTATGCATCGGGACTCGGGAAACGGGAACTTTTTCTAATATACGTGACTGTCCCGTATTTCAAAGGACAGTCACGTATATTGGAAAAATGCCCCGTGGCAACCCGGACCCCAGGTGTACATTTAGATACAAAAAAATGTTCATGTGCGTTGTAAGTTGTAAGGAATGGTGAAAAATAGGACGCTGTATACAATAATAGTTGGGATACTCCAAAATAACAACATGAATTCATCAACTGATAAACAGCGATTATTGATCATAAAAAGTAGGTATAGGTACTGATCATCAACAAACTGGAATATTCCTCAACACTCTCCAAGTTGACATCAACATCTTTTTTTTTATCTACAACAAAGACACATTTGAATTTGAATGACTGTCTTGAGCCAGGGTCGTTCTTAACCAATCAAATATCCTCCTCATGACAAAAGAAAACCTGCCAGATTTGTTTGGGGGTTTTGCCACCCTTTTCAAAAAATTCCGGGACAAATTCTCACTTTGCTTGAACGCGAATTTAAATAAAAAATCACCTAATTTGAAATCTAAGGTCTATTCAAGTGACTGTTTACTCATAAAATCGATCAGTGCTCATATATCTGACTTTCTTTATTTGTTACCCAAAACAGAGCCTATTATAGTATATAATAAAACCTATTATATAATTCCAGAAAATCGTCCATATCCCTAAGAGACTTACTTAAAATCTTAAAAGTAGAAAGAACACGAAGTCACAGTCTCAAAATGTGTGTATTGTATTGTATTACATAATATCAAACGTTTTGGAAACGTGTCGAATTCCGTCGTCACTGGAACCTGTAAAGAAAAAAAAATAGTGCAAATTCAAATTTTTAGGTTCCTCTGGCGACGGAGGCAGACTCATCTCCGAAACGTTCGATTTGAATAGGTTTTATTATTCACTAATAGGCTCTTTCGTAGGTAACACATGAGAAGATCAGGTATATGAGCACTGGTCTGATTAATTTATTAAGTTGACAGTCACTTGAATAAATCTTAGATTTCCAGTCGAGTGATTTTTTATTCAAATTTGCGTTCAAAGCAAGTGAGAACTTTCTGATAAGGTGTGACGAAATACCCAAAACATTTTGGTAAATCATGGATACGTCACAAAACTACAGAGCATATCTAGAAGAAGACCTTTTGCTCGTCGCACTCAAAATAGACAGAATACTCGCAGCTTCAAAAAGTTGACGAATCTCTCAGGGCGGGCCAGAGGTACATCAGGAGAGGCCTGCCCCTCTCCCTAGCTACGCCAATGAGGATGTTACATGAGGTTGTGTGGAAAATTCAAGGGCAGATACTAAATCAAAAATCATAAATAAAAACATATAATTATAGGTCCGCAAACGATCCCTTCTGTCAAAGGCAAAACATTTTCGAAAAAGTCAAGAGATTTTCAGCATGTATTGAAGCACAGAGAGGCCATTTCATTTGATTGAATACACCAATTGATTCAACACAACTATACAATCAAATGATAAAATTAGAAGAAGCATCTCGAGGATGGCTTATCATCAATAGAATAATTTTTATCACGAAAACGGCCGCCACTTGCACACTTTTTCACTCAATCAAAAAGTCATAGCTTTTTTGTACGCACTCTTACATTTTCTTGTGATTAAAAAAATGATTTTTCCCTCATATTTACATAAAAAAGAATTACCTTGTAGAAGTGGCTAGGAATAACCTTTTTCAAGATATTTGCACTCGAATAAGTAATCCATGCAATGTGGTTTTAACTATCAAATTTTGAAAATAAACATAGGGAGCTTTGAAAACGGCGTTATCATGTTAATGTTGCGAGCTGTTTTAATGTTCAATCTTTCTTGATGAAAAAAAGTTATTCTAAATTCACATTTTTTTATTTTATATTATTTTTTTTTTGTAAGAAACATTGAACACTAAGACACTTTTCAAATAACCATAACAACTGCGTTTTCGAAACCACTCATGTTTATTATCAAAATTTGCCATTTTAAACAACATTTCGTGAATTCCTTTAAAGTGCAATTATCTTGAAAAAGGTCACTCCTAGGCGCTTATACCTTTCTCATATTAATATGACGAGAAAATTGTTTTTTAATTAAAATAAAAAAAAAGTATGAGTGCGTACAAAAAAGTTATTTCTATTTGAATGAGTGAAAAGGTGTGTAAGTGGCGCCCCCCTACAAGTAAGAGCTATATCATATTTGAAATTTGCATGTCAAACCACCCTTATATTCCGAATTTCATCAGAATAACTTCATTATTTTTAAAGTTATTTAAAAAATTTAAATTTAAATTTAATTTTCACACCCTGTATCTTGAAAACTATGCATTTCCAGACCATTGGTTATATTAAAGAAAGTCTTGTTTTCTCATGTTAAATCACCCCTTGAATTATTCAAATGTTATTTGCGAAAACCCTGTACACAGGCTTGTAACGGTGAATATCAGCTTTTGACATGACGTGATTGTGACAAACTGTTATTATAATCCGTCTGCAAATGAAAACGCTGAATTTAAACAAAAAATGTTGCTTCATCTGGGAATGTTTATGGAAAGAATTATGGATATCCCAAATTTTGTTGTTGCATTTGAATAAAATATATCATCACTCTCTAGAAATATGAGCAAAGTTTTCACTTACATGGTTGACCACCAAGTCTACCCAGGATCCGAAGAATAGCACGACGATAACACCAAAAAAGATTATGCCAACTGATGCAGCTACCACGATCCCTGTAATGATAATTCATATTAATAACTATAATTATACCAAGATTTGTTATAACAAGGTAAATGGTTCATGCATTCAAATAAAAAAAGGATCTTTAGCATTATAGTCTCAAGATACTATAATTACTGTAACAAACAAAGTATGATCACTTGCCGAACGAATTTCGACCAGAACCGATTTGTAACCAATCAGCAAACAGCATTCCTTTGACTTTGACGTTTGAGTGAATCAGTGAGCCGTTCGTGCACAGAACATCAATATTTTGTGCGTGTGCGAGTGCGTGTGTCTGGGGTTATGGGGTGATGTTGCCGGCTCAGTTAGGCGTGAGCACGTGAGGGTATAGCAATTTTTTTAGTTCACTAAAGTCAGTAGGTAACTTATTTCTGGGCAATTGCAAAAGTTTTTCTTTGGCACAGAAGTCATCGTCAGAAAATGATTGGAATATATTCTTACATTTTCAACATTTACACGGAGGTTTCGATAAAACTTTTCTGTCCATAAATCACGAAAATCTTTCGCGGTTGAAAAGCGAAATAATCGTAAGGTGGTCAGATGCTTTTAACTGCTTATTATTGTTGTAGTTACAACTTGCAAACCACTTCCGCAAAGTAAACTATTGTTCAAAGTTTCAAAGCATGTTGATATTGCTTATAAGTTTTATAATTTTCAAGTCACAAAACTACTAAAAATATTCAAATTAATAATTTGTCACATCACTGATATGACAGATGTACAAACAGAAAAAATGACCTCTGCTTCATCAAGATTTAATTTATCTACAGGTTGAATATATAAAACTCGCTTGGACACATTAATTTTCTTCACACATTGCAACTGTGTTTTCCTCGGTGTTTTCTGACAGATAGTGGAATAAGTAGGGTATTCCCCGATTTAGATTCAAGCGTGTTGGGTAGGGTTTCCAATCCGGGATCCCGGGATCCCGGAGTTTTTTTGGTCCTGACAATCCCGGTATTAATAAAACGGGATACCGTGATCCCGATAATCTTGATTTATCTGAATAATAAAATGTTTGTCTGCTTTATCTTTTTTTTTCAGCGTGTTTTTTTATGTTTGCCCTGGTAATTTACGTATGTTACAGACGGGGAATCACTCTGGGCTACTCAGGGGGTTCACCTATTGCACGGCGCTCGGTATTATGCTCATTTTAGTTGTATTGTTGTATTTAGTTTTTGATGATAATAAAAAATGAAATTACAAACTAAAAACAAAAACATAGAGGGGAGTGCAAATCAAAAAATAATTTTTAACCATCTGCGATTTGCTTAGTGAAAATAAAATAAGACCATAGAAACACCAAAGTGTCAAGAGTTGAGTCTTTAAAGCGCGATCTAAGTTTGGTCGCAAATGAAACCGCTGAAGAAAAAGCTCTTTCATCTTCTACACTCCTAGGTAGTACCGTAAGTAAATATTCTTTAATATTATTTAACTATTTAGGAGTAAGAAAATGTTATTTTTAAATATTTTTTTAAAAAAAACGTACTTTTGTTTGCTATATTTTTGCAGTTTTATCATTGCTGTTTCTAGTGTGAGATTTAAAGGAACATATATTAAGGTTAATCTCGAAATCCCGGGATCTAGATTTTTATCCCGGGATTTCGAAACGGGATCCCGATCCCGAAAATTGGAAACTCCATCAGTGTTGGGCCAATAAGGACTATAAGAAGACGTTCCGGGGGAATCACGCAAATCAAATTATGTGAACATTGTGGACTCAGAACTTCCAAACCGGTTATTTACGCTCACCGATCACTACATACGATTGTGTTTATATTGGTATTTTTGTAACATCGGAAGAAGATATTCAGATGTTTTGATAGATGAATATAGATAGACCAAATGAATTACAGTAGAAGCCCGATTATGCGAAGTCCGCATTATCCAAAACGAGCTATGAACCAGATTATCCGAAAGGATTCTTGCGATATCTCCGCATTATCCGAAATTCTTGTAAAATTTTTTGGCATTTTGTCGGCATACCTACCCGAAGCAAAAAATGATAGCAAAAAATAATGTTAAAAAATAAATACATATTGAAATGTATGTAAAATGCAAGCTTTTATTTTATTTTTACTTGATGTACTTATTAGGTGTGTACATGCATACGAGTACATTTTTATGGTTTGGTAGAATTTATTAAAGTTGCTTTTCCAATTCATATATTATATTTCAGTCAATACTTATGAACTTATGGGTTTGTTCCAACCCCCCATAGAACCGAACGTCTCAGAACCAGTAATTTCCAGTGGCCCACATAATTTTTGACAAGTGAGACATTTGTGCAAATTGACAAGTGAATTGATCGACTTGTAAAAACTGTTTTGTTACGGTTCTTGTGTGTGGTTGGAACAGCCCTTATATATTTGTTTGTTGTGTATTATTAAAATGAAAATCTATAAAATGTTTCCTTTACAAAATAGATCATGTATGTTCGGATAATTGGGAGTCTACTGTATATGAATTGTCGTGTTTTTCAATTACATAAATGAACTGATGAACTCCAGGAAACGATCAAAATAAAATTATGGGTGTGTTATTTTTATTAGGATAGCAATTTGGCGGGGCCTGGTCTTCGCTGCAATTGATATTAAAATACTATACTACTTACTTTATCACTTACAGAGTGTATCTAGTCTTGTCTAGCACTAAATAAGAAGGAAATATTTCTGATTAATTTTTGCTTGATATTAATTGAAGTCTGAAGAATTAAAACTTTATGTTTTTTTTTCTCCTAATTTTATATTTTTGAGTATTGCATTCTATAACAAACAAAACAATAACATAATAATTGGTTGTTTTGGATAAGTTTGGTTCCACTTATTTATGCAAATAAAATCCTAGAATATTATCATTTTACAACGTAGAGTAGCGGACACATGTAAGTATGGAAAGGTTCTTAAATTTGATAAAACTCTGATCCAGCATCACTTATCAAAGAAGTGATGGTGCATTTGAAAACTTCGATTGATTTGTCAGTTAAGGGGTCCTGGAGGTTTCTTCAAAACATTATTTGGTGACCTTTTTTCACGTTCAAAGAAAGGCAACTTTTGTAATTTTTTTCTGTGTAACTTTTGATAGAGAATGGCTCTAACACCATTCAAAAGAGGGGCAAAAGTTATGTACTTCCTGAAGATTTCATAATAATTGAACAAAGGATAGTCTATAGCTATAAAATTGTGAACTTGGCAAGAATGACCCATTTTTGAAGAAATCATCCAAAATGGGTCATTTTTGCCAAGTTTAACATTTCATTGCTAGACTCTCCTATTTTATCAAAAGGAAAAAAGCTCGGAATAAAGTTGGGAAAGTAGCCTTTTTTTGAACGTGAAAAAAGGGCACTAAAGAATGTTTTAAAAGAAAAACGCCAGGACAATTAAACTGACAAATGAATTGACGTTTTCAAATGCACCATCACTTTTTTGAAAACTGATGCAGAATCAGAGTTTTATCAAATTTGAGGCCCTTTCCATACTTATGTCCGCCACTGAATATAATTTCTGTTTATTTAACGATCCAGCAATTTTGTAGACGAGTGTGAGTGATTTGTTGGGTTTGAGGATCAGTGAATTAAAGTCCAGTTAGTTTTAAAGTGGCCGACGTTTCGCAATACATAATTGCATCATCAGGGCGCTGAAATCACATATTATAAAAATAACTGGAATTTAATTCACTGATCCTCAAACCCAACAAATCACTCACACTCTTCTACTGAATATAATGTTCAGAAGTATTTTTCTGCAATATTTCCAAAATTACCAAAGTTACCGGTAAAGTATACTTACCGCTGAGAAAATTTAAATGAAATTTACCGGTGAACTTCAATCACTAGGTAGGTACATGAGAAAAAGATTCAATCGACTTTATCGTGACTTCAAGAAATCAATATTTTTGCGACAATGTTGAAATTAGATGTAGATACATATTTGCATTGAAATATTCGTTCCCAAATTATTTTATTTTCTATCTTTACGAAATATATTGTAGTTTCATTTCTGTTATGCAATATCACAAAATGTTCCCCGTTTTTGCCTTATTTACAAATTGAAGAATACATCATTTTTCGAAGGCAGATCGCATTGTCATCAAGATCAAGTTTCTAAAATTCAAGAGTTGTTCAGTTCAAATTGAAATCAGATTGGAATCATCCAGGTAGGGGCAGGGGGGGCTCCTGGCACTTCGTAGAACATAGAAAATGGCATCAAAAGTGGTGACAAAATTTAAAAAAAAATGATACCTGAGTAATGTTTAAACTTATAAAAAGAAAATTATAGAACACGCATTGTGTCGTTTTTGAACCGGACTCCCCCCCCCCAACGCGCCTCCCCTGGTTCAGATCCTGGGTACGACCTTGCATCCAAATCAAAAAGGAAAGCATATGCAAACAAATTCATGTATACGATCAAGTAAGAGAAAAACGATGAGATTTTAGTAGAAAAATGATAGCTTTTGTATTTTATTCGAGAATGTGTGTATTTATTGAATAAACTAGCATTATTAACAAGACTGTGAAAACCATAAGAAACGCCAGATTAGGGGGGCTGACTTGTCACATATTTTAGACAAACCAGATTCATTCCAAATTCATATTCAATTTGATACATTTTTTCCGAGAAAATACATTATTTTTTTAATCATCGCAAATTGCAAAAAAAAATCATTTGCGTTACATTTACATTTACATTACATTACATCATTTACTATAAAGAGTGAAACTTTTAAGACTTCTGGGTAAAACCTGAGGCAATTTGCACCTGATGGAAATGCATGTCAAAGGGAGGGACCTAGTTCCAAAGTGTACAATCTCCACTTTTCATCAAAAATGAGATAGATGGCGCTTCAGATGCAGTTTCTAGCCCTGAATCGAATAAGCCATGATTTGCGGACCAAAACGGTCATTCTCATACATATTTTCAGTGTCAAAGATTGGGTTTGGTTCCATAATGTACAATCTCCAACAGAAAATCAAACTGTACAAACTCCTGATTCATGAACCAAAGCAAAATGTGCAATCTCCAATGTGTTTGTTGGTTAAGGACTGGGTAATTTTCAAACTGAGCAATCATTTTGCGCGCTCTTAGTTCGTGGTGTTCGCCAGAAAGAACAGCTGATGAGTTTCAACAAGTTGGAATTGGTCATTATTTTGATTTCCATTGAAAGGAGAAGTTGTTCTTATTGAGTTGTATTGTTTGCAGTGGTGCTACTTTTATGCATAAATAATTAACAAAAAGTGTATTAGAATGATTTATACGACATGTGGCCACAAAACCTCCGCGTTCCAATGCAGCTCGCTGACAATGGCGGAGATAAAGGATTTTCACCAAAACTTTTATAAAGTAAGGGAAAAAAATTTTCAAGACAACTTTATTTTGAAATACTGTAAAACTACGGCTGTGAAACGCAAAAGGCCAAAAAATGAAAGACATCGCGGAAAAGCATTTCAAGCACAGTTTTATGTTGTTAGCCAGCAAAAAAGACTGATTCCTGTCTGCAAAAAATCTTTTATGGCCATTTTGAGAATTACGAGAAGAAGAATTGACACAGTGACCAAGAATTCCTTCAATACACTGAGGAAAACGCGTTAACTAGATACGTTAGTCGAATTTTTTTAGTAGTCGTGACAAGAAAAATAGTTATCACAATCGCCCTTCTTCTGTTGTTACAGACATTTTGATTTAGTTACACCTTGCAAGGTACTGCAACTAACCATTTTAGTTCCGAACACTACACATTTTTGTGAAGACACAGCCAACTAATATTTTGGTTGTGGCAACATGTTTATTTCACTAAGTGAGCGGGTTAGATCAAAAATAACCAAAATTCTACTCAAAAGTTAGTTGTGGCAACTTGGCTCTGACAACTAATGATGCTTAGTTAGTCCTTCGACCATTTTCGAGTCAATATCCAACCAATAGAATCTAGCGTTTTCGGACCGAAGTCAGCCGAACCCAGTAAACTCCGTATGTATTCCAGTTTCCCATCACCCATCATTCTTGAATGATACTTCTACCGGACACTTCCGCGTTTTGCTGTCAATAGTTTTTGTCCTTCGCTGTCGCCGTTGAGTCGTTGATTGAATCAACGGCATTTATTTATTGAATGTTAGAGAGCGTTTCGAGATGGACACAAGTGAAATCAGTGCCAATAATAATCTTAATTAATTGGAGATATACAAGTGTTTCCTATACTTGTGTACAATGAATTCAAGGGAGACTTCCTGATCTAGTTCCATAAAAAAAATCCCTATAAATATAATATGAGACCGGAAGTGCATTGTTTTCAAGACACCTACAGGTTGCCTTTTTTTTGAAAAATGTTTTTTTTTTCACGAGTGTTCCAGATATCCTTGAACCGATTTATTTGAAATATTGAAGTCTTCAAAACGACGATTTAAAAAAAAGTTCAACACCCTGTATTTTAACAACATTGCATCTCCGGACTCATGTTTATTTGGTCTTTTTTTTCATAAAATTAGCTCAGGAATTCGCCCTCAAATTTAATGTACGCAATAAAAAAACATCATGGAGATTACTATCCAAAGTAGTCGTTACAACTAAATGGTATTAGTTAAGTCAATACAAAATTATGGTAACAGTAACTCAAAATAATGATTATTAGAACTAATATAGCTAGTTGAGTCAGCTAAATCCAATAGTTGTGGTACCTGACCTTCAAGATTTCCATTATTAATTATAGTTGTTGCAACTATTGTTATTAGTTCTGATAATTAAAAAAATATGGCTGACACAACCGCATTTGGGCTATAGTTTTTCATCAGCCAACCAAGGTTAGTTGATATAACTATGGATACCGCCTGTTGTCCTAACTAATTTGAATTTGCTGGAATAACTAATTTTCAAACCTGTCCTCTATGCTATCCACACTTCTTAGCTGCTATTACTAATTTTTTAGTTATGGCGACCTTTTATTTTTCTCGGTGTAATTCGCTACCGGCAAAGGAAAATCGTGGAGGTGATAGGAAGCTCAAAAAATATCGGCGTAAGCAAGACTCCATTATAGGCATCATCAGCAAATTCCGAGCTATGGAAAGTCATTACTGTAGGGGACAAAGCCAGAGGATGTACCTTGATTCATCATTGAATATCACTAAAATGTGGACTATGTACCAAAATGAAAATCAAACCGAACCAGTAAAAAAAAGTTACTTTCGTCATATTTTCAACACGAAATATAATTTGGGTTTTGGAAGTCCTCGTACAGATGTATGCTCAACATGTCTATGCTTGACAGAGAAGATTAAGAGCTGCAGTGATGGAGATATCAAAGCTACTCTCATGACAGAGAAGAGAGTGCACAAAATGAGAGCTCAAGCCTATTTCAGCATTTTAAGAGAAAGAGAAGATGGTGTAAAGATTTTTTCTTTTGACTGTCAAAAAAATCAGGTTTTGCCAAAAGTACCTGATCAACAAGCATACTACTCAAGGCAATTTTATATCTTCAACTTCACTGTGGTGAGGGGCACTTCCAAAACAAAACTTAACCCTTCGACAGTAACAAGCTTCTGGTGGACGGAAAATGAATATAGCAAGGGATCGAATGAGATTGCATCCTGTATCAACCATATTCTTAAAAATTTCGACTTTACTGATATTCACACCGTCAGACTCATGTGTGATGGATGTGGCGGACAAAATAAAAACACAACACTAATAACAATGTGTTCTAACTGGCTCTCGAGACAAAATCAAGTAACCGCCCTCGAAGTGATTTTTCCTGTGAGAGGGCATTCATTCCTACCTCCGGACAGAGTGTTTGTTCTTATTGAAAGAGATATTCGCAAAAAAGAGGTCATACTGCAGCCGGAGGAGTATGTAAACCTTTTCTCCAAATACGCGACTGTGCTAAAGGTAGGAGAAGATTGTGACATCAAAAACTGGAAGGAAGAAACAAAAAAATTCATCAAGACTCCTGGTCAATGGCACTTCCCTTTTTCTAAAATGAAACGGATGATACTTACGAAAAATCTGAATGGGGTAGTAGTTCAAGGAGAAAGTAACTACCGATCAGACCTGGGGATGGAAAAAGCTATAACAAAAAAAGGAAAACAAATCGTGAACATCAATCCAGAGATAATTAAAAAAAAAATGAAGTAAGCGAAAGCAAAAAAGTCGATGTCCGTAGCCTACTCACTTCACATTATGGAAATGAATGGGAAACTGATCCGAGATTCAAATTCTACAAATTTGTGCTGGAAGGAGAAACCGGAGATGAAAACGCAGAAGAAAACGTGTATGAAGCAGTAGAAGAGAACGCTGGCTTAGCGATTTGATTTTTTGTAAGTGTGTATTAGGTCTTAGCTTCCAAAATAAAAAAAATCTTCGATATAAAAAGCATAGTTTAAATTCAAAATGAGCAATCTTCAGCAGTAAATTTCAAAACGTACAATCTCCATCAGTTTTTTGTGAATATTTTCGTAAAAAAAACATTATCTTTCACCAGAACTTCACAAAATACTTCTGAGTATCCACCACAACTGCATAGGATATTCATATTTTAGCTTTGAGATGGCAACTTCAATCCAAACGTTTTTTTTGTTTCCTGAACATTGATGCAAAGTGGAGAATGTACACTTTGGAACTAGGCCCCTCCAGATAATATAATCAATGAAATCGCGTCACACGAGAAAGAAGAAAGAAGTATCGATAACCTAAATTACGTTTATTTCGACAGCTCGATGCTGGGTCGAAACTCAAGTGGCTACTTTTGCCACTTGAATTAATCAAAACCCGATAGTCTTTTAAGTAGCCAATCCACATTTCCGGAACAAACCATATAAGTACCTATAGTTTTATAGGTATCCATCGATTTGCGTCTTGCTTCACTCTCCTTTACCAATGTCAAAGTCAAAATCAGCTGGTAAACTTCAAAAATTCAAAATTGGTGGTCAGATTTTTTTGTTTGTAATGTTTGTGAAACTGGTAACTTGTTTATTATTTGAAAGGTACACGGGAAAAAGAGGCTAAGTCAATTTTTGGTCGAATTGAGATAACAGCGCCATTCCGTAGCAAATTACTTATCGAGTCACATTATGTATTCAGGTGAAAAACAGGCCAGGTTCCTTGAAAAAAAAAATGTTTTAAAACGCATACACGGAAATAACAGGCGAAATCCCCACGGTTCTGGAAAAAAACAGGTAGTCAGGTCGCTGGTGATGATTCAGTCAGCTGTTTTTTAGCTGCTTTTTTTTTAGAAAGAACTCAACAAGTTTGGAGACATCGGAATACAATTTTTTTTTATTTTATTTTTCTTATTGTTATCATCTTGGTTATCATCATCACAAGAATTATTTTAAGTATTTTTTCAGTTTGGTTATTACAATATTTTGTACTTAATATTGGAATAAACGTTCATTAAATGAAAAATGTGTTCAAAAAAGGTCTAAAATAGTCAATATTTTTTTTGGAAACTAGTTCATCAACAGGCTTCAAATTACACAGTTGAATAGTTAAACGTTACATAAGAAAAAATAAGTTAAATTCCTCTAAATTATTATTTCCAAAAAATAATTATCCAAAATAACAACCTTAAAAAAGCGCTATCTCAAAACTAGAAATTTTGACAGACTCTTTTTCCCGTGCACCCTTCATTTGTCATTCAAATCAACAAAAATAGCAAACGAAAGTTCAGATGACTTAAAAAGTGAGGCTATATTTCGGTAATTCGTTCGTATCAATCTCATAACCTTATAAATAGTACTTGAGTTTCGATCCGGATCCGGATCGAGCTGTCTAAATAAAAGTGGTCATAATTTCAAAAAAAAATGGAGACCAAACCCTCATAAGGAATGCATTACAAATCTATTGCCTTTAAATGGCACCGGAACTCGCGACTCTTAACTTCATTTCCACAATACCTACATCAAACTCAGCCCCGGTAATGTTTAAAAGCAATAATCGAGACCGTGTAAAAGCTTTACAGGTTCACAATGACATAAAAATGAAAAATATTTCACTTGAATAAAAAACAGTTAAGGTAATGTAACGGAAATACATACCCCATACAACTAGTTTTCGCAGTACTTTATCAAGTTTGCTTAAAAAGTACATGGATTTTCTTCCGGATTGAAACATTATGTAGATGAGATGTGGATGTTACCAAAGGTAAATCAGTTTGTCATTGACAATCATAGGTACGGTACATTCGCAGATGGTTGTCATGGGAACAAACGTCATATTGTCCAAATATGACATTTGTATATACAGGGTGAGTCTGAAATAAGTGCGCATTTTGTCCTGGTGGATAGAGTATAGATTATCAATTTCTGTATAGGATATTGCATTGTGTACGCAAACCTCTCGTTAAAAAATACACATTGTGAAAAGTTTAGGAAAATTCCGATTTTTTGTCTGTAGATTCGAAACGCCTTAAGCGATTTTGTCAAACTTTCTGGGAGTATCTAAGAGGTTCTTGAGCATCTTTTTGAGAAATTCGTTCGAGTTCAACTTTTCCAGGACCGGACCTAGAGCGACTCTATTTTTTTTTTCCAAGAAAAAAGTGGTAATTACCAATGATCTAATAACTAGATAATTACACCATGAAGATTTCACAAAGTAGAAACAATTTTTTTATTTTCCGTTCAATTTTAAGCAAAAAAAAGTAACTTGAGTTTCTCTTTTTCGAAATCAATGTAATCACAGAAAAACTTATTTGAAGATCTAAAAAAATGGAAAATCAATTGATTCGATAACAACTGCCCAAAGTAGTGGGATTTGTTGCTTAAAAAAGAACGAAACTCCCAAATAGTGAAGGGTGTTCAATGAAAAATACGGTCGTAGGTGGCCGTGGTTTTCTTTTTCTATCATGCATGAACGTAGGTCCGTGTCTAAGTTCGTATAGTTTGATGACAATTACTGTCAAAACGTTGCGACTCATCAAAACCCTCATCATTTGATATGATATTCATGATAGAGTATCATGGTTATATTTTTTGTGAAATAAATTATTCTGAAATTGAACCCTCGCAAGAATTTTCGTATTTTTCTGTTTATTTTTATTAATTAGAAGAGTAGCTGAGTGCTGAGTGACGTCATATCCATTATTCCAAGTTCCTACATTTGGCATCACTCATCGTTGCGGTGATATAGCGAAGACATACGTTTTTAAAACAATAATTGCTATCCATAGGTGAGCCGTTATATCATATGCCGCGCGAATAAAGTAGCACTTTAGAGTTTATTATAATTATTCATATTGCGATGGCGAAGGCGTTCTCTTGTGTGTGAGATCACTGCTTGACATGTTACCATAGTGACCGTTGCTATGTAACAAGAACAATCTTGTGAGAATGTACTTTACAAAGATTGTACTACACAGTTACAACAACATTGGAAAAAATACTTGTTTGTTATAATTTAGCAATTTCGTCACTGCTAGCTAGTGTCAGGAAAAGTGTATCAGAAACCTTGTTTGGTACAACACATTTAGATGGCGCTGGTAATACTTGAGTCCAGCCTTACATCTTTAGCATGAGATGGCGCCAGCAAGTACACTTCACTTATATTGTATTATACACAATCCGTGAATAATCTAATGATTGTTACGACAATTTCGTCCGGTAATGAGCATGAAAACACCCAAGATAAGTTCACTAGCTGGACGAAATTCAAACATGCATATGGGAGATATGAGAAAATAGGTGTTAAAAACATAACCTAGCAATGGGCACCGAACACCCCATGCATTTTAAATGGGCGGTCACCGGGAAACATGCTCGTGAGCATAATATCTTTCTTGTTGTAGTATCATGGGTAATGAGTGGTCACCTTAGTCCCGGAGGTACGTCAATTTTATTATTGAGACGTTTCAAATCTACAGACAAAAAATCGAAATTATTAGTACTATTATTATTGTTATCTCACAAACAGTGATTATTCTTCTTATATACTGTATTCACCACGTCAAATTGCACACTTATTTCAGACACCCTATATATCATTTAATTTGGTTATGAGCAGAATACGTACTTTTGAATAGTTTTACTCGAAAGATCTTTATTATCACACGCACTTTAATCACATTTCAAATTACTATATTTTCGGCATGCTAAATAATCACACTATCAAATCAATTTTTGAATAAATCCACTATATGAACTCTTTGATTTTTTGCGAATAATCGCTTTCATAAAACCAGGCAAGGGTAATAAAAAGCAATGAATATTGTTTTCACTTTTAATACCCGATACCTATGTCTAGCAATTTTTTTTTTTTTTGAAATACAACTCTAGTTGTTTCCAGTTGGCACCAGATATCCCAGACCCGATAAAAGGAACGTATATATCGAATAATAATTACAGATATCGTTAAAAGCGTTCTCCGTTGTGTCTCACACATATTTCACACATTTTTCTGATTCTCCGTCCAATGAGAGGAAAATGCTACTTCCTTCTAGTAGTCTATAAGTCTGATATTCTTTCACATACAGGTTTAGGAGAAATTACCAAAACGGTCGATTATTTCAAAAGATACACGAGTTAAGAAAACAGTGTCTCATATAAAAGTTGTGAGGCTTTAATAAATCTACATATGCGTGATGGTTTGGAATATACAGGGTCGGCCATAAGGTTATGGCAGATAAAAGTTGCATTTTTTAAAAATTTTATATCGATTAATATTTTAATTCTTCCTTCAATTAAAAAAAAATATATTATACATAATGCTCCTAAATCTAGTCGTTTTTGAGTTATCGCGTTTTATAAATGACATCTTTGCATCTTTGACATGGACATGCTATAAAACCCAAACGGTTTGAGAAAGAGAAAAACAGTCTGCACTTTCAAGTCTTAACTTTTGAAGAGCTTTTCAAGGACATTCAATGTATTCCTGTCAAAGAATGCGAAAATGTGTAAAAATAATGACATTTGACAGTACCTTCTTTTCAAATAACAGAATAGTTCTTGAAAAGTAACGGTGAAAATGTGTACACCATTTTTCTCTATCTTGAACCGTTTGAGTTTTATAGCATTTAAAAAGTTCAAAAATGTAATTTTCAAATCGCGATATCTTGTTAATAGTTCAATCAAGGAAGATAATGTGTATCACGATTTTTGCTAAAAATTGAAGGGAGAATCAAAATATTCATGAATATACAGGAGGCTGCATTTGAAAAAACGCAACTTTGATCTGCAATGACTTTATGCCATACCCTGTATATTCCAAATCATGACAGATATGTAGATTTTTGAAAGTCCCACAACTTTTATATGAGACAGTTTCTTCTAACTCATGTATCTTGTGAAATAATCGACCGTTCTGGTAATTTCTCCTGACCCTGTATAACGGGTGTTCAATAAAAAATACGGTCAGCTTACCTATGGATTGCAATTGTTTCAAAAACGTATGTCTTGGCTAACATCGGAAAAATGATAACATACAGTCATCCACTTTCTAACCTAACTTTTGTATTGTTGTCGACTTTATGAGAAGTTTTGTGTTTTTTAGTTTCTGTGCGTTTTTATAAATCAAAATTAGTTCTTTTCAGAGCTTAACAAGTGTTGTGGCTGTGTTTTTTCTCACTTAGCGTTTTTGGCTTTGATTATGATTTTGATTTTTGATGACAATCTGATGGTGCATTTCCCCCATGGAGTTGTGAACTACAAAAATTCACAAAAAACTCTCCAGAGATGTGCGCAAATGTGGCACATATTTTGTAATAAAATTTATAATCATACCTACCATATAATTAATTTTGAGTTCAAAACAGGCTCTGGGGGAAGTAAAGAGGCCACATTCGATAAACCGTCCACAAATTTACAGGTTCTACCGAGATAACGCTTGTAGAGTAATTCTTGTAGTCCCCAGTACAGCGTGGTATTTTAGAAGTGATACATATAGTCGTGAAACTTTGTGAAATGCTTCCTCATGTCAAGTGTACTAACCCCTGAACATAGCTCTGGGGTGGCACGCGCACACGCAACCTCATAATTTTTTTTTAAATATCAAGTGTATTATGTTTTTGGAAATCTTAGAGTGGGCCTATTCAAAATAACCAAAAATTTACAGGGTGTCCTATTTGAAAAATAGCGTTATATCTCCTAATCCCCTAATCGGTGTATAGGGTGTGTCATTTTCGATGTTTTGCGGGAAGATAGCGGTTTCTGCGATGCTGTGCTATTTTTTCGAGAAACGAACTATGCCCCATGGAAGCTCTCGACTTGTTTATTAAAGATTTTTTTTTGACAATGCCTGAAATAATGATTCACGTTACTAAGGTGGTATGTAAATGACTTTTTAAATTACGAGTCGAGATGTTTATGGACGAGGCGACGAAGAAGCCGAGTCTGGAATTTCTACACGAGTAGTTTGATGGCATTTAACGGCTGTGTAACGTACATTGTTCTGTTTCATACTGTGATATTTTTTTTAATCGGTTTATAGTGCTTTCTTGTCAAACCATACACTTGGAGTGGCAGTCCGCCTCACAATCTTACCATGAGATGGCGCCACTTGGGTAATAGATAGGTTAATTATATGTTACCAACATTCTATGTCAAGTTATTATAATAATTGAAATCATGATATGGCGTCAGCCAAACCATGCTTCCAATGCAACTTCACAGTCTTTGATGATGCAAAATGTCATTTTTGGAGTAGTCAAGTAATTTTTTTCACAGTCTCTGATGATGTAAAGTGTCATTTGCCGGACTGGTTTTGGGTCCGCTGAATGATACTTTACGGTACCGTATGAAATAAAATAATTTATATGTTGGAAACAATTGCTGACTTGCGTTGTGCTACTAGAAGGAAGTTAAAGCATCTTCCCCTCTTATCACGTCTACGGCCTACTTTATCAGAGTGGTACCTATCATGTAGAACTTCTTTGATTTTTGCAAAATTGAGGGTTTCTACATCACTATTGGAAAGAGGAAGTGTCAACTGTAAATTTCATATTTTTGGAACGCTCAGAGCAAGCCCAATCTCATCATTAGTTCGTTCGATTTGTTTCAGTGTTTGCTTTAGCTTTCATGGCCTACCATAATCCAGAACTTGCTTTTTCAAAATTGTAGATTTCTACCTTGCTATTGGAAAAAAATATCAAGTATATTATATTTTTGGAAAGCTCAGAGCGAGCCTATTACAAATAACCAAAAATATACTAGGTGTCCAATTCAAAGAACATATTATTATGCTTGCGTTATACATACAGTGTGACCCATTTGTTTTGGGAACACCCTGATAAAAAGTTTATTTCTTAACCGATTTGATTCGTTTTTTTTTTGGATTGTAGAGCTCGAAAAATTGTATATTCTTGGCAAAAAGTGACCTTCGCCATTTTGACTTCAAGGCCTACTATGTTAGTTTTTAAGAGCAAAATTTCAGGAAACCATATTAGCGATTTTTTCAGAAAAAATCTGTGTGCGCCACTGGATTCAGCATCCTTTAAAACGGGTCTATACAAATTTTCAACCGAAAATATCAAGTTGAAAAAAATTAAAAATTCGCACTTTTACAATCTTTGATTCTATCAAAAGAAATGATAAATGCATTGAAGTTGATGGTGGTTTGGAAGAAGTCACAAATTTTTAGTTTTATGTCATTTTTATTTGTTTTGATAGAATCAAAGATTGTTAAAGTGCGAATTTTTAATTTTTTTCAACTTGATATTTTCGGTTGAAAATTTGTATAGACCCGTTTTAAAGGATGCTGAATCCAGTGGCGCACACAGATTTTTTCTAAAAAAATCGCTAATATGGTTTCCTGAAATTTTGCTCTTAAAAACTAACATAGTAGGCCTTGAAGTCAAAATGGCGAAGGTCACTTTTTGCCAAGAATATACAATTTTTCGAGCTCTACAATCCAAAAAAAAACGAACCAAATCGGTTAAGAAATAAACTTTTTATCAGGGTGTTCCCAAAACAAATGGGTCACACTGTATGTATCTCCGCATCGGTTACTCCTAAAAAAAAACTGATTACACTACTGGATTCTACGCCAAAATTTTACAAAAAACATTCCTATCTGAATTATATGACAGCTGAATATAGGTGGAGTGTTTTTTTAGTTTTCTCAAAACGTTTATGGGATTTGTCGGGTTTCTCAAATAAGTGATTGAATTGGACTTTTCAAAATATCTTTTTTTAGGTTTCTTGTCAAACGATAAAACTGTTTTGCTTGTAACTCGACAATCTCGAAACGTTATCTATGAAAGTTAACATACCTCTTTTGAGATCGACACAAGCAGATATCATGATATCAATCAGTCCAAACTTCCATATAATATAAGAATGAATGAATCCAGAAACACAGCCGATGAAGAACATCCAGTGTTCGGTCGGATGCTTATCCGTCATATCCATATTCAATTTTATTTCAACAAATCGCACACCACGAAAGGAAACAAAACAATTTGAAGTAGATGCAAAACTTTTAAGTATTCACCAACGCAGAACTCGAGTAACTAACAAAAAGTGTTGCTGTGCTGCTGTTATCAAGAAAGAGTCATTGGTTTCGTCATGGGGGAAAAGTTACTCACTCCATTGTGTATAAAACTAGATTGTTGATTTATCACACGAGTTATCGATTTTTTTGCACACGAATATTGGTCTCTCTCATTCCCTGAATAATGTATGTTTAATGATCAAAAAATTAGATTTTTTAAGATTCTCAATCTCAGATGCTTTTTAAAATCACCTAGATTTCTCGTAAAAAAAGTCCTTTTCGTTAGATGGCTAGAAAAAAACTCACAAAACAATACGGATCTTTCAGTAAAGAACATCAATAACTCTCAAGCCTACAAGTTATCGTTTACATGCAAACACAGACAGATTTTTGCTGAAAAGTTTTTGAGTTATTTTAGTTATCTTTTAGTTAATTCAATTTCAATCACTATAAACTGTGATTTTGATGCGGTGAACCAAAAAGTCCCATAATTTATAGGTAGGGCATGAAAGTATTTATCTTGACAGTAACACAGGTATTTTTGGAAAATATCACTTGACCATCGCAAAACTCCAGATATCAAGAGATTCATTGTTTTGGAAAACGCATGCAAAATATTTACTTAGATTGTAAACTCTAGAAATATATTATGATAAAAAAAAGATGGTATGATTTTTATATAAGCATAATAATTGTTCAACTCACAATCTCTATATTCAGCGAGAGTAAGTCTAGCACGTTCCACTGCGAAGAAAGCCGGCACTGTCACAATTGTAGCAAATAATAAAATCAAACAAGATGCAAATACAAAGTAGACGCTTGTTGAAAACCAAAATTCAGCCAACATTTTGAATTTCCTGAAAGCACTACTTTTACTTCGACTCAAGAAAACCAACTACTGACTAGTATACTGTGAACATTTTCAAATGCACTGCGCATGTTCATTTTTATTCTCGTGATTCATTTCATTCATTTCTGAAGGCGATAAAACAAAACAATTCAAATAGTGAATAACAATAGTTTTCAAATGCAAAAATGTAACATTTACATCCCAAAGATCTTTAATAAAAAATAATTTTTGGCACTTGTCAAATGTTGTTATTTTCTTTTCCCACTGTTGGCATTGATGTTTTATAAAATGAACCGTTTTGGAGGGAAAAAAATAAACAAGCTGATATTTCAATTTAACTAAAAAAAACATGATCCAGTGGTGTCCTGGACGAAATTATTCAAAATAATGTATACCTATGTTTTCCTTGAAATGTTTAAATCGACCTGAAAAACGAATCTTAACAAAACTGTTGTTTATATGATCGTCGTCTCGCATATTATATCATGGTTCTTTTTAATAAAAATAAAACAATAATTCGTGTATTTTTTTTCCTCGAAAACGCTCCAATTTATCAATACTTGATAAGAGTACCTTTTCCGTAGTTTGAGGTTCAAGCTATCCGAATCTATTTTTTTTTGCCTTTATCATACAGGGTGTTAAGATTTAAGCATCAAAATCTACTACCCAGCTCGACCCTGGTAGAATGAATAAGGCAAATCTTTTTCAAGGACACTATTTCAAGAGGTCCATGGTGGTTTCAATCATATAAAAATTGTATTAAATTATACTGAGTAATTTGAAAGTTATCTAACAAACACATTTTCAGCGGCGTACTTTGGAGGGACATTAATCTTCATGGGATGGGCCTCTAGGGACAAAAATTATAGAAAGTCATTATCATATTTTTTATATTCTAGCTAAATCCGAGAGATTTTTTATGGATAAAAAATCTGCTGTTTCATAATTTCTTGATTACGACGTATGGACAGCATTATGTAAGAAATGACTATGGTGAAAATTGGTTCAAGAGAAAGCCAACAGCTCAGAAGGACGGAGTAATTGATTTCAGAAATACCCTAAGTCCACTTCTGGCCATGTTGGAGTTATATACAGGATGACTTTCAAAATACGTAGACCTATCGATTGAGCACTTGAACAACCCAATTCCAATAAGTTTAATATATTTTACATAACCCGAAACTATTGGCTGAGCGCAAAAACACCCTTAGTTCTTGACTTATTGGTTTGTTTCTGCACTCAAATCGCAGAGCCGGATCCTGCAGTTTTCTTGAAACGCTGAAGTATTTTGATCCTTCCAAAAATCTATTGATTATTTTCCTTAACATAGAGCCAAAAATAGGGTCAAGAAGAGTCTTACTGTTGCCCATGATACCTAAAGTGATGGAATCTATCATCGTATGTGAAGAGCAGCTTGAGTTTTTAAGATACAAAAAGGCTCACAGATTGATGCAGTTTACACAGATTTGACCAAAGAGTTTGATAGTGTACCACGCAAGCTGCTTCTGGATAAGTTCATCTTACTGGATGAAAACTCACTCAGGGACCTCATCATGGATCAGTACTTCTCCTGTTGATCGTCAACGACGCCGACGTTACAACACAATTCAGAGCTTCCAGATGTCTTCTATACGCTGATGATCCCTTTGAAGACAAATGTCTGGAGTCTGTGGAAACAATCAGTGACCATGAAGTGATTTTTCACCAAGTTGTTTTACGTGGAAAATGGTATTCTGAAAGCGGATCGAATGTTGGGGTTCTTGCATCGTACTTGAGCTGATGTTAGTAGTATTGGGGCACTCAAGACTGTCCTGAATTATCTGGTAAATTGGAACGAGTCCAAAATACTTTCTGCAAATTCATTGGACGGAAAACATAGGAAGAACGAAGACACCAGGTATGGCGTATGGCCCAAGATAGCTTTTCTTTGTAAACTTGTCAAGAGGTCTAATCGCTAGAGAGGGATGTCACCGATCAAAATATGGCTACTCATGTATCTCTGAGAAACTTCAGAACGGATATTTCAACAGCATAGATTCACTGCTCCCTTCAATCTTCCAGAACAAAATTGAGATTATTCAACAAGTAAATAATAATTTATTCTTCAGGTGAACATGTTTGCTACAACTGTATTATTTGGAATGTTAACTCTGTAGTATACATTTTGATCAATAAATTAATAAATACATACATAAAACTTCCGCGCATCGGTCTGATAGAGACAAGTTGAACATCATCCATTATAATATCCTAAAATAAAAAAAAAACTGAATACCGCATACACGAGTGTTCGTTCTGAATTTTTGCGATCAAGAAGAAAAGTTACGTTTTTAACATACATATCTAGACATTTAATGTTTGATTTAATAGGGTCAGACAGATTTTCAGAGCTTTGTAAGTGATGAGTGATCTATTGATAAAGAAAAACGTAACTGAATGAGCTTCTTACCCATGCAAAACATTGCATCCTGTATTTGAATAAACTATTGCAGATTCAATGCGAAAGGAATTCGGAATAAAATTCCAAACTGATAGACCTTTCAGCGATCCGGAGACGTATTAGCATTAAAACGGATTAATTTAATTTTTATTGGAAATGCCTTTGTAGTCGTATTGTCGGACCGGCTTTACTCAGAACGATGACTCTAAACGATACATATTACCTGTTGTTTGTATTTTTCATGTATTTGTCACGATCTTTTCAAATCATTTACAAAAACTGCATGATGATTTTATATCTAAAAGAAAGAAGGTTTGGAATATTTTGCGTTAGTTGGTTCGGTGAAAAAGACCGAAGCCATGTTTGCTTTGTAAACACATTATGCAACTTGGCAGTCTTGGCACCACAACTCGATGACGTTGACTGAAATTATTTGTCGAGAATCTCCGTTCAAAATTTTGTCATAAATGAGGAAATATTACGATACTTAAATCAAAGAAGCGAATTATATGCAAACTCATTCTCTGAGTCTTCAATATCGACACTCACTTTTCCCACAGCTTTCACATTTTGCCATTATTATTGTAAATTACTCGTCATCTACCGATATTAAGTTTTCAATGTTTTCCGTTACAACTGCATGTTATACAACTATATTCAATCAGATTTTTGGGCAAGATGAATTCTTCGTTACAATAATAACTGTAACAATAGTCAATTCTGCAATAATTAAAACTTCAGTCATGCAAGGTCTCAGATATCTGAATATTTGTTATTATTCCAAAAAACTCAACCAGTAAATAGTGGTGAGGAAATTCTAGTTTATAAGACATATAACTGATGTTGACTACTTAGTCACGAATTTAAGGATGGAAAAAAGAGTACGACAGGTTACTGGTTGTTAGCACAAAGGTTTATGATGAGAGAATTAGAAAATCGGACAATCAGATAAAAAGTATGAGATAACATGCCGCCACTCAAGTAGTCAAGCATAAAAGTGGAAGGAGACCCAGAAGATGTGGCAACTGAGTCTAATCAACATATACTTGCAGCAGTTCCAGTGCCGTAACTAGGGTGGTGCCATCGGTGCTCCCGCACCAGGGCGCACTCCGCTGGGGGGCGCAAAGATGATGGATTTAAAATGAGTGCATACAAAATTAAAATAAGAAAAATCAAAATTAATAGTTCATACTATCAAAGGCACATCTATTATGTTGCTCATAAATAAATTTATCCGCTCATTCCTACGGTCCTTGACAAATAGTCAGTCAGAAGACAGAGACAGAAAAGGCAAGAGATAAGAAATCAGACATCTAAAATTGAAATGTTTCGAGTAATTGCTGCCCTATCAAACCTCTTTGAGTGAAGGTTTAAAAATCTTGACGAAGTAGGAAGTGATTTTCAATGTTTAACAATAAACAGTTTAAAGACCACTGACTCGGAAGATTTAAAAAAACGAGCTTCTGATTCAGCAAAAAATATGAGGTTGATTTAAATCAGTCAGAATTTTTATGTAAAATCGTCAGTAGATTTGATTCAGGCACTTAACGATTTTTCTTCAATAGATAGATATTATAGTTGCTTCAAAAATATTCTTAACATTGCCAGTAACCACATCATCTTGTGAAAGAAGATTAGTAAGCTATAAAAGTAATAAAGACAATTTTATGGTCAAACTATGACACAAAAAGAAACTACAAATTTAGTTATTTTATCTATTACATAGCTAAAAGTCTGGACTATGTATCAGTCGTTACTAAATTTGCCAGAAAAGTTTCTCTGTATTGAATCTATAATTTTGGTTTTTGAATGTTTATTTAGTATGTAATATGTATGATGTGTGTTAATGATGTTTTTTTATTTATTTATGTAGTTGTTTTGTATGTTTTTTATTTATTTATGAAGGGGGTAACAAATTCGAGTATATAGCATTGGTAACCTGGTAACTAACTTTTCTTCTGAATTTATTTGAAGAGATAATTGAAAACGAATGACACATTTTCATGGCCACTTTTTCTGCTCTTCAAGATGGTCGAAACTGATATCCAACGATTCGAATCTTCGCAACCATCATCAACTTTTTTTTCCAAATACGGACCGAACTTTTTTAATTAATTTTTTGGTAACTCTTGGCTTCCTGAAAATAATGATGTAACTTCTTTTTTATCCATTTATTTTTTTTATTTGTTCATGAACTTTTTTCAAACGTGAAGCGTCTTTATTCAAGCTTAAAAAGTCACATGTTATCATGACTACGATCCGCGTGAAGATTTCTGAAAGGATCGAACAGGTAACTTTGTATCAACTTTCTGCATTATTTCAAAATAGCAAGTGTGACATATCAGTATTTTCAGGAAGCAAAGAGGTATTCAAAATTGAAAAAAAAAGTTGATGATAGTCGCGAGAATTCGAAACGTCGAATTTCAATTTCGACCATGCTATCTTAAAGAGCATAAAAAGTGGCCATGAAAATGTGTCATTCGTTTTCAATGATCTCTTCAAATAAGTTCAGGACAAAATAAAGAAGAATTTCGAAAAAATCGGTTATTGCCGGATATCTCCGGAAGTCATCGGAATTTTCGAAAGCGGCATTTCCAAATTACGCAACTTTGCCTTCATTTGATCAATCCTATGGTTTACGAGTTACCCAGTACTATATACTCGAATTTGTTACACCCTGTATACAATTAACTCATGGTTATAAAATACTTGCTAAATACCAAATGTATATAGCCAAATATTTCTGACATATAATATTGAATACCAATTTTAAGGATTTATTTTATTTTGTTTAGTGGTTCCAATGTTAATGTTAAAATTGATTATTTACTTTTTTGAAGAGACATAAGGTTTCAAATTGAAAAAAATATATATCTTTTACGTTTCTTCCGATGTTTTTTTTTGGGAAATTCTGGAAAAAAGTAAGGCATAGGGCGCAAAAAAGAAAGGTCGCACTGGGCGCAAAATGACCTAGTTACGGCACTGAGCAGTTCTAGACTAGTTCCATACCAGACGAAGAATCCCCCAAGAAAAGCAAACAGTCTGAAGAACAAGAAAGAAATGTTTCGCCAAAATTGATGAGATAACTAATCAAATTAATAACAAACTATAAATCAAAAGATAACTCGTTAGACCATAACTTGGATCTTGTTAAACCAATATTCAAGATTGAAAATGCAGAGAATATGTTATCAGTTCACTCAAGAGTTCACTACAACACAACATGGATAATGGAGAATTAGTAAGCTACTCGACCATTCACAAAAACTGGATCATGCACCATGGTATTAGGGGCAAAGTCAAAAACTAATTCAAATCATATGTCACGGTCCAAAAACAACACAATTTAGTTGAAATTTTGAAAAAAGGTGCCAGAGATCAGATATACGAGAGAACCATATTGTCCGGGAGGCAGTGACGATTTTGGGTACTTATTTTCCCAGTCAAAAAAAATGGATAGAATTGTTTGGTTAGTGATTCTGAGCAAAATTGATTTGTTAAAAGGGGCGGGGTTTTCCGATGGGTTGAGGCGGAAAGTGCACCAGAACATTTACGAATACACCGCACTTATTTTCCCAGTGATAAAAATGATTCTAGTATAGTAATAGGTATAATGAAGTCGAGTGAAAAAAAAAGTCTGGCTATAATCTCTGAGGATGGATTATATGTCTGGCAAGTGCAAACGTAAAAGGGTTTCATACAAAAATTGTCACTTATTTTCCCAATCATAAACCTTTTTTCATATGAAGGCCTATGGTAATATACTAACAATTCAAAATACAGTCTGACTAATGTGGACCATGCAACCCCAAAGTCCTGCAAGACACGCCTAATTTGACAGGTTCAATCATGCAGCTGCTTAGTGATACGTATGTTCTTTTCTATGAAAGCATTCAAGAATTTGTGACAAAAATGTACCTAATTACACTGTATAGAGTACAGAATCATGTGCCTCAACACACAGGGTCGGTCACAAAAAACTTCCCACCCCAGGGTTTTCTCAGGTGTTAGGTGATTTATCAAGATTCGTTAAACGTTAATTTTTTTGTTTTCGGAGGTAATTTTTTTGGTATCTTCACCCCCTATCTTTAATGGTGACAACTTCTAAGCAGAAGGACAGGTACCCCATCATTTCAAATGGAAAGGGAACTCGAGTGATACGTCATTCGATAGGTATTTTTACCGAGATTATATTCTCGAAGTTTCAAGTTGCCATTATTCATTATTCTCAATCATAATTTATCATCTTTTACTATTTACTCCGAGCGATTCTTACCTTTAAGAGAAACCTGGAGAGGGAAGTTTTTCGTGCCCCACCCTGTGTATCTGCGTACTTGAAAAATATTTATTGATGAAATCAAGAATATTAGGCAATGAAAATCATAGAAAACTTTCTATTTCACCCTGGCTGATGAAAAACGTTACTACATTGCTGCAAAGAATTAACGGAACACCTCTAACCTCTTCAAAACTTTGATCCTGCATCAGTTATCAGAAAATTTCACAATAATTGAACAAAGGATGGTCTAGATATAAAATCTCAAACGTGGCAAAAATAACCCATTAATTTGCAAAGTTCAAGATTTTATATCTAGACCATCCTTTGTTCAATTATTGTGAATTTTTTTTCAAAGTACAAAGTTTGTGCCCCTCTTTCGAATATTGCTAGCCATTTTTATCAAAAATCGCGCAGAAAAACCAACTAAAACTAACCCTTTTTTTTAAACGTGAAAAAGGGGCACTAAACAGTTTTTTGTAAAAAATCGCCAGGACACGTGAACTTATAAATGGATTCATGTTTTTAGATGCACAAATAATTCTTTGATAACTGATGCAGGATCAAAGTTTTGGTGAGGTTAGAGGTGTTTCGTTAATTATTTGAAGCAATGTTGTAATGTAATAGTTATTGATCAAAAATAATAATTGATACCCAAACCAATTGAAAAATTTATATTATGGTTAAATATAACCACGAATATAACCAGATCAAAAATACTATTACAAATTGAATAAAAAATTTTTCATCATATTTTTTTGTGTCTGGCAAGACTTTTGTTACTGATATTGTCAGCCAGATGTGTTTTTCTATGAAATAATAGTTTAATCTATCATGTGTCAGATTTTTAGTCCTGGGAAAATAAGTGTTTTTTTATTTTGCGCATTTTGAAGTTGCCGCCAGACTCATTTCCCAACTTCTTAAATCAGTCGGACTTATTTTTAATATCACTTTATGATTTTATGTATGTATGTGCTTAATTTCAAGCCTGCTACGGATCCGTATAATCGGTCGAATTTTTGAATCCGCACATTTTCAGCCATCAACACTTTCCACCATTTGGGATTAGCCAGACTGCTGTTGCTGTTCTCATAAACTTTATGTATTTAAGTGAATATAAAATATTTATGACTGGGAAAATAAGTGGACTTGTAAAGCATTTTTACTTTTTGAATCCATATGGACATTTTAGCCAGACTCATTTTTTTTTCATAACTAAACCGATCAATCCATATCGAGGGGTGCGCAACTACTATAAAAAGTGTACACCGTATTCAAATACTTGAGTATTCAAAAGTATTTAATGGTATTTAAAGAGAAGAAAAGGTATTGAAAAGTATTCAAAAGTATTTAATGATATTTAAAGAGAAAAATAGGTATTGAAAAGTATTCAAAAGTATTTAATGGTATTTAAAGAGAAAAATAGATATTGAAAGGTATTAAAAGAGAATGAATGGTATTTAAAACGATTAGTTCAAATACTTTGGAGTATTTAAGAAGTATTGAAAGTATTTTTATAAAAAATAAAGAAAGTTTTCACAAAGCTAAGACAGTATTTAAATGGTATAGTAAAATTATGCAATACGAGTGTTCATTTAATTTTCTTCTATACTTACAGGGTCTTTTTCCCGGTCTTAATTTTGATAAGGGGACAACTAATTAGCCTTTTATGGAAAAGTATGAATCGTAAATAAAAATGTACACAAAATGGTCAATTTGCATCGAGATTTGCATACATTTTCAAATGACTTGAAAGTTTATATATACGTATACGTATAACCAGCCTTCCTTATGGGTACCCCCAAAATTTATTAGTCACTGAGATATATAGCGTCAAAGTACTGGGCAAAGTACCCAACTTGACAGTGAAATTTTGTCTTAAAATGCAACTACATATCATTTCCAAAACGGTCAATGATGGCCGTAGATGTCATTCAATAAACGGATCTTGATTTTCAAAAAGGAATCAAAATGTGGAATAAAAAATGGGGGGTTGTTATTTGAAATAGGGAGGTTGGTAGCTACTTCCGGAAAAACCGGAAATGGTAGAAATTGGTAGGGTATTGGTCTGGATGTTTGTACAGGGTGTTCACGTATATTTTGGCCAATAGCTATCTCCGTTAATACTAACCCTAGAGAATGGTTCAAATGGGCAAAGTTGTAGTATTTTTTCTGAATTATCAGAATTTTTAATCAGAAAAAACAATTGAGCATCAGGAGTAAAAAAAATTGAAGCTTCCTATCTTTATTCAAATGCGATTTCCTGTATATTATCCCTTAGTTCGATAGAGAATTCTTCCCTGATTTCAAATATATAAGGGTTGAGGGTGTTATCTCTAACGGTTATAAAGATATTAAAATTTTTCTATACAAGGAATAATGATAATAAATTGGACAGAGGGTTTTGATTGATAGAGACCAGCCTATTCCATGTATAGAAAAACGTTAATATCTTTATAACCGTTAAAGATAACACCCCCAACCCTTATTTATTTGAAATCAGGGAAGAATTCTCTATCGAACTAGGGGATAATATATAGGGTGTCCCGTTTAAAAAAAATAGGAAGCCTCATTTTTTTTGACTTCTCGATGCTCAATGGTTTTTTCTGATAAAAAACTCTGATAATTCAGAAAAAATACCACAACTTCGCCCATTTAAACCATTCTCTAGGGTTAATATTAACGGAGATAGCTATTGGCCAAAATATACGTGAACACCCTGTACAGGGTGATCAGTTAAGCATCCCGAAAACTATTCATCGTAAGAGGCAGGCGGCAAAAAATTTTATTACTAAAACGGCCAAGAGAAAAACCTAGAAAATATTTTCAAGTTTCTGAAATGGTCGCTAGAGGGCGTAACAACCAACACAAAGTAGAAAAATAGGATATTTATAGAATTTTGCCCAATGAAAATATATCGATGATATTATTTTTATATTTACTGACTATTTACCTACACTTTTTGTCTGAAACGTTTTTTTCCATGTATCAAAATAAAGAGGTGGGGAAGTTCAATTGTTTTTTTAAACAAACGGAGATTCATTCCGTTTCGCTTGACGGATTTTAACGAGCTTGGGCTCATATGAAAGAGCATGATCTGCACTACAAAATACTTTTCTGGTTTTGAATTTTTGACATTCGCCGTCGCCGATAGATGGCGTTTTTTGAAATGGTAGCATATTTTTGAGTTTTTTCCAAAAAAATCAAATGTCATAGTATATTCATTTTGATATATTTTAAAAGAGGATATATTTTTCTATTAAAACATTTAAAAAAAAACAAAAAATTTAATTATTTTTTATATTTTTTTATTCAATTTTTTAATAGAAAAATATATCCCCTTTTAAAATATATAAAAATGAATATACCATTACACATTTGTTTTTTTTTACAAAACTAAAAAATACGTTACCATTTCAGTTAACGCCATCTAGCAGCGACGGCAAAAGTCAAATATACAAAACCAAATAAGTATTTTGTAGTGCAGATTATGTTCTTGCATATGAGCCCAAGTTCGTTGAAATCGGTCGAGCGAAACGGAAGAAGTCCCCGTTATTTTAAAAAATTAATTGAACCCTCCACCGCTTTATTTTGATAGATAGAAAAAAACGTTTTAGACAAAAACTGTAGGTAAATAGTCAGTAGATATGAAAATGATATCATCGATATATTTTCATTGGGCAAAATTCTATAGAAATCCTATTTATCTCCTTGGTGTTAGTTCTTACGCCCCCTAGCGACCATTTCAGAAGCTTGAAAATATTTTCCAGGTTTTTCTCTTGGCCGTTTTAGTAATGATTTTTTTTGCCGCAAGCCTCTACGATGGATAGTATCGGGGATATGGCCGCTGGCTATCCTTAAATGATCACCTTGTACAGGGTGTCTATTTAAGAATGGCAAGGTGCCAGATCTTAGAAACTAGGCATCCGAGAGACTTGCGGAAAAAAAATTACTGGGTAATATGGAATAGAGAAAATGCTGGAAATATATCAGAAGTTCCAAAGATCGCCACAAGATGGCGTAACGGTGCTATCAAAACACAAAATCGCTGTTTTTTCGTGATTTTTAAATACAGACAAATACAAATGAATACCTTTATGGATTCCTTGAGAGATTTCCTACAAATTTGTTTTTTTGTTTTTTTTTCCCAACATGTCAAATAAGACAGGTATCAGCTGTCAAACCTTACAACGCAAGAATGCTCATAACTTTGAAACAACCCAACCGATTGTCGCGATCTTGGTCTCATATGAAAGAGCATGATCTGCACTTCAAAAAACTTTTTTGGTTCTGAATTTTTGACCTTCGCCGTCGCCGCTAGATGGCGTTAACTGAAATGGTATCATGTTTTTGAGTTTTTTCCAAAAAAATCAAATGAAATGGTATATTTATTTTTATATATTTTAAAAGGGGATACATTTTCCTATTAAAAAAAAAAAAAAAAAAATGTTTTTTTTTGTTTGTTTTTTAAATATATAAAAATAAATATACCATTACATTTGATTTTTTTGAAAAAAACTCAAAAATATGCTACCATTTCAGTTAACGCCATCTAGCGGCGACGGCGAAGGTCAAAAATTCAAAACCAAAAAAGTTTGTTGAAGTGCAGATCATGCTCTTTCATATGAGACCAAGATCGCGTCAATCGGTTGGGTTGTTTCAAAGTTATGAGCATTCTTGCGTTGTAAGGTTTGACAGCTGATACCTGTCTTATTTGACAGGTTAGGAAAAAAAATCAAAACAACAAATTTTAAGGAAATCTCTCAAGGAAGCCATAGCGGTACTCATTTGTATCTAAAAATCACGAAAAAACAGCGATTTTGTGTTTTGATAGCACCGTTACGCCATCTTGTGGCGATCTTGGGATCTTCTGATATATTTCCAGCATTTTCTCTATTCCATATTACCCAGTAATTTTTTTTCCTCAAGTCTCTCGGATGCCTAGTTTCTGAGATCTGGCACCTTGCCATTCTTAAATAGACACCCTGTACATGTTTAAAAAATATATTTACAATGTTGCATGACTCGGCGACCCGCTCGGCGATAACAGGAAAATTGTTTGAGTTGTTTTTTTGCTAAAATGTTTGCAAAAGTTTTGCAAACGGAAAATAATGGCTTGAAAAAAATCAAATCAAATATGCATTATTGCCACTGAAAAATCTAGATAGATTTTATGGAAAAAGCGAATATAAAATGGTCAAGTAAAAAACAATACAAAAAATAACGCCATACCACATGACTAAGTACCTAGATTATATAGAAACCGAAATAAAAACAGTACAAATATTTTCAATTTTTTGTCAAATTTAAATGGAAAATGCCCCGAAAAATGCAAACAATCCAAGAAACAATCTCAAAGGCACACTTCTAGTTATATTAAGGTCACAAGTAAGTAAAACAATATAATAGTCAATTATTGTTTTAAAATATGTACCTACTTATCAGATTGCAATCTTTTGAAATCAACCAAACTTATTTTTTTGATAATCTGTCGATGTTTTGAGTCGTTATTTGTTTAAAAAAATCTCAAAAGTTAAGCAAATTTTATGGAAACACTGTTTAACGTATTTCTATACATTTGCAACCACTTTGGCACGAATCACTCTCTTTTTCGCTCTTTTTACGAATTTTTCATCCAATATTTTTTAAGACCAAAATAAGATTGAGAAAAATTACTTTTCTTTCTTGAGTTATTCCCGAATTTATTACTCAGTTTTGCAATGATCACATGATTGCATATCTCCATTTCGAGGCATTTTTGCATTTGCGAAAAAATTGCAAAAGTTCTGGAAACTAGTTCAGCGAAGATATTCTATCCTAAAAAACAGACAAACATTCCACAAACAAAGCCATACTGAGTGTTGTAGTGTTGAAAAGTGTGCACTAGTAGAGCATAACAAACACACCTAATTACGAGAACCACGATCTTGACCTTGCTCGCGAACGCCAGTTGTACAGCTGACTCAAATTCTTCGTTCTTGTGTTCTAGAATGACACGCAACCAACAAAATCGCTAGTTTTAACATCAGTGATTAAGTATTTAAAATGTATTCAAATATGTATTTAAGTATTTAAAACGTATTGGGAATGTATTGAAAAAGATTTAATAGTATTTAATAGTATTTAAAAGTATTTAATGAACATTTCTACGTATTTAAAATATTGAAAGTGAATATTTAGGTATTTAAAAGATTTAATGAATATTGAATGATATTGAAAATGTATTTAATGGTATTTAAAGACAAAGTGTACACCACATTTAAAGCTTTGCGCACCCCTCGATCCATATACTACTACTGGGAAATTAAGTAAAAAAAATTCCATTGCCTCCCAGGACAAAAAGTTGAAGGCAGCTTCTTGGGACTCTTCTTGTTTTCGATATTCATGTAAAAGTGTCTTTGAGAAAAGTAGACGACTTTTTTATTTGACTCATATCGCATTTACGGAGGTTACTCATCCAATCGATTGATCATATCACACACCTGCTCAGCTCATTACGAATATAAAATGGTATTTTCTTATCAACCTCATTGAAGTGAATCAGAAATTTTATTGCTCATTCATTTCACCACGTGTTCACTTGATTAATCTACATCCATTGTTCCTTATCAGTTATTACTACTGCACAATCACTAATACTTCTTGACGTAATCAAGAAACCATTTTACGATTCTAGTTATCGCAGAATATGCCTCTAGTAGTGACAGATTCAATCATTAATTAATTCAGTGAAGGATCGCAGATCAGAAATGTTTGTTATTTTAAACCAACGGGCACTAAACTATATTCTATCACTCAAGTATAGAAGAAGTATAAAAATATAGAAAACAATACATTAAACTTATGAGAATTTGTCCATAGTTTTCCCAAGAGGACCCTGCTATATGCAATCATGCAATGGTCAAGACCAAGCTTAGTTTCTGGCAATTGATCGCTTACACATCCAACCCAAAAATATATTTAAAAAAATCTTCTTCATGTCAGAGATGTTGAGAGAATGTGTGCGATCCGGATTTTTTCAGTCCGGAATAAAAGACACATAATTAATAAAACAATTGCAAATTTTGATTTTGATCGAATTACAAGGACATCCGGATTATAAGGCCATCGGATTTGCGGGCCTTAACTATATCTTGAAATATTCAATATAGGCTTGAGAGTTAATAAGATTCCATAAATGGAAAATATTGTTTGATGCAATAATTGGTCCCGAATTCACAAAGCTTGAATTTATATTATCAATTAATAAACTGTATATATTGTGTATAATGCGTATACTCTGCATTCATGTCCAAACATTACTCACTAAAATTATTAATAAAAGATCCAAATTACTGTATTGTGAAGTTTGCATATATAACAAGTGGAGATTATCTTGTCTGGTGAATTACCACTGAAACATGAATGCTTTGATGTACAATAGAATTATTAACAATTCAATGCCATAAAATTGTGCTTCTGTTTCTCAGCAGAGATCTGCATTTCAAGACATATGGAAGTGGTAGAAGACCCGGAAGATGTGGCAACTCAAATCAATCATACTTGCAGCAGTACCTAGAATATTTCCATGCCAGATGAAGAAACTCCCATGCAAAACAAACATTCAGAAAAACATGAAAGAAATGCTCCTGCAACCTATGGCCAAAATTTATGAAATAGCTAGTCAAATCAAAAACAAACACAGTAGTGAGATGGACGAAATGTCAGCAAGTATTGTTAAACTAGCAGCCAGTGCTGTTATGGATGTAGTTACGTTATATCATCAATAACTCGTTCGACCAATGCATATCTCCACAAAGTGGCTCCTATCAAACCAATATTTAGGGAGGGAGATCCAGAGAATATGGATCCTATCAGTTTACAGCTTTTTCAATGTGTCAAAGACTTGTGAACCTTCTATAGAAAGGCAATATAATCACAAGTTAATAAGAATTGAACCAACAACATATTAAGATTCTTGACGATTTTCATGCAGACTTCAGGCCTGGAATCACGGCGGATACTTTGATTAGTTCCAGAAAGTGAACGGAGTTCTGGAATAATCGGGTTGGTGGCAAATAGAAAAGGGGAACACGCTACGTACAAAATTATGTAAAATTATGTTCGTTACTCGCGTTCGCTCACTTCCGATATTTGTGGTGGCAAAAAAAAGCGCTCCAAATTCCAATTTCTCCAGCTTGCCTCAGCTTAAACTCATCAGATGTATAGGTGTATATCTGTGCATATTGCGGGGATAAAGATCATATCTTGAGCTACCCAGACGAAGTTTCAAAATGTTTTTTGGGATTTCAGTTTGGAGTTTCCAATGGAATCTATCTAGCAGACCGCTGTTTTCTTGTGATGTTGTATTGTAGCAGTTTCAATTGATGTTGATAGATGGCTCCAAATGGAATATATATAAGACTTACGAGGTTTTGCAGAAGTGTAAATAATTGAATCCCAAAGCAGTAGTATGTGACCCAGAGGGTCAAGGACCGCTCCTCAATCCTAACCAGGAAAGACATCGAGTGCCTCCCATCGCTGCACCAAGACCACAGGAACACAGATGATGGATCAAAAGAATCTAAAATTGTGGATCTTTTTCTTGTGATTAAGCATATGAATGAAGCGACTTCAAAAATAAAAAAGTTTTGTATGAAAGCTTAGTTTTTATAAGGAAGGTTTCAAAATTAGACCAATGGAATGTGTTGCGGTGCTTGTTGAGTGTGTTGACTATTGTAAAGATGACAAAGTGTATCATTTGCGACATGCCGTTGCAAGTCGCGAAAACAGGTCAGGTCTCGAAAGAATGTCTTGCCAGTTCTGAATCCGCGAGAGAGGATGCTCTGGTTGCTGCATTCAGTACTTTGGACGCATTAGAAGTGCAACTTAATTGCAGGTAAGAGGTTCAAATGGTTCAAATATTCAGACCACGATCATATTTTGTTGGAATACCGTTACAAAGGAAAATTTCAGAGATATGAAAAAGTCTCTTTGAAAGAATAAGACGACTTTTTCATATTACTCATATTTAGTGAGGTAAGTGGAAATATTTCCGGTGGAAATATTTCCGTCGGTAACGGAAATATTGGAAATTTCCGAAGGGGGTTCGGAAATCATGGAAATATTGGAAATATTGAATTCGTGTTTCCTAATGCATTTAGAAGGTTTAGCACATTGAAATTACATAGATTGACAGAGAAAGCTGGTCAAAAACTCATCAATCAGACAAAAAAATTACTCCTATAAGTCTTATGTCGTATTAAAAATTGCATAGGCTCTGGCAACTCAGCATTCGCACTTGGGCTTGATGCAGACTGAATGCGAAACGCCAGATTTCTTCAAAAAGACCTCAGAATACTTGTTCTTGTTTATATTACTTTATTAATTTTTTATACGTTTGTATAATGTTTTGACTTTAATAAACGTTCTTAAAAACAAACCTGACACTTGTTAATTTATATTTCCAATATTTCCAGAAATATTTCCAGTAATATTTTCAAATTTTATATTTCCGGAAATTTTACAACACTACTCATATTAATTTAATGCATTGTCGGAGGTTACTCATCCAATCGATTGTTCATATCACACAGCTGCTAAGCCCATTACGAATATAAAATAGTATTTTCTCATCAACCTCAGTGAATCAGAAATTTCATTGCTCATTCATTTCAACACGTGTTCATTTGATCAATCTACATCCATTGTTCCTTATCAGAACCTACTATTGCACAATCATCAATATACTTGACATGACCAAGAAACTATTTTTCGATTCAAGTTATCGCAAAAAATGCCTCTATAGTTATGAAAACTTGAATCATCATTATTAAATTTCTTGAAACATACACTGAAAATCAAAGAGACTAACATTAGGAGCCATTGAAAAATTTGCATTTCTGGCGTGGGTTAAAAAGTTATTAAAATTCCATTGAATGAAAATTTGTTTACTGCACCCGAATTTACAATAGCTTCCAATTTATATTATTAACTATTAAACTGTAAATATTCTGTATAAATTATGCAAAGCCTTCATATTTCATACATGTTTAAACATTACTCACTAAAATTATTAATAAAACATTCAAATTACCGATTGTAAAGTTTGCATATATCAAGTGGAGATTATCTTGTCTGGTGAATAACTACTGAAACATCAATGCTTTGTTGTACAATAGAATTATTAGCAATTCAATACAATAAAATTGTGCTTCTGTTTCTCAGTATGTTTTCTTGAGTTTTGTGATGAATATATACAGGGTGTCGAAGCAAGGGTGACCACCGGCCATATCTCAGAAACTACTGGACCTAAAAGTTCAGGAAAAAAAAAATTATCACTGAAGTGGCCACGAGAAAATGCTGGGAAATATTAATAACTTCGAAATTTTTCCGCTAGGGGGCGCAATCAAAGCTTAAATATTAAAATTCGAAATTTCTCCGGAAATTTTCAGATTGAGGTATATCTTTAACAACATGGTTAGAAAACCTAGACAATTTCACGTCTTTTTGGTACAGGGCTCATTGGCGTACCGATCTTCGTGTGAGTAGGGGACGGTAGTGAAAGTGTAATTGTTCAAGTGGCTGTAACTTATAAACGACTTGTCCGATTTTGTTGCGTATAGGCTTGTTTGGAATATAAATGTGAGTACTTTCGTATATCGTATCCAGTGATGCGTGATTGTCTCCAGAAAAGTTGCTAGAAGGCGTAATTTGAATTAAAAACTGTTATTTTTGTTTCACCGCAAAAATTTAAATGGTACGGTATAATTCTGATAACAGAATCGAAATGAAGATTAAATTTACAAGAAAAAACCACCAAACCGCAGGTTGATATCTTTTCTCGTTTTCGAGTTATGGCCGAGAAAATAATTTTGGACACTCGAAAAGTTGTTTGTTGTGTAGTTTTATTTAACTTTATAAATGTTCGAATTGTCCTCCATCTTGTAAACTACATTTCTCAATTCTGTGCCTACAAATAGAAACAGCTGTTTCTATTTCGATTGGTGCAATCGAATGTATAGCATTCTCAATCCGCTCAATCATATTTTCTCTTGTGGTGAGACGAGTTTTGTAAACGATGTCCTTGATTCGTCCCCACAAGTAATAGTCCAACACAGTTAAATCGGGGGATCTCGGTGACCATGGGAACAAACTGCCCCTTCCAATCCAGCGATCTGGATAACGGTTGTTTAAAAAATCACGAACTTTCCGTGCATAATGAGCTGGGCAACCGTCATGTTGGTACCACATGGACATCCTAAGACCAATGGGAACATCTTCTAAAAGTATTTGCAAGTCATTTTCTAAAAAGTTTAAATATGATTCACCATTTAAATGGCCATCAATAATATACGGCCCAATAATTTTGTTTCCTAACACTCCGCACCAGACGTTTACACTCCACCTGTTTTGATGATCCACTTTCCGCATCCAGTGTGGGTTTTCCCGCGACCAAAAGTGCATGTTATGCAAATTAACATTTCCAAAACTAGAGAAACGGGCTTCATCGGTCCATGAAATTTGGGAGAGGAATTGAGGAGGTTCGTTGCACATTTCTCGAAGCCAATAGCAATGGTCTAGTCGCCTGTTGAAATCATCTTCTGATAGAGCTTGGTGTAAGGAAAGATGGTATGGACGAAGTTTGAAGTCTCTTAAAATTCGGAGCACTGAAGAACGACTTAATCCTAGATGGTGGGAAATTTCTCTTGTGCTCAAATGCGGTGAAGCTTCCACGTAAGCGAGAACGTTTATAATATTGTCTTCATGGTTTCTTACCGGACGTCTTCTGATTGGAACTGGATTGGGCTGTACACTTCCCGTTGTTCTTAAACGTATTGCCATTCGCCGAAATACCTTTCTGCTGTAGTGCCTTCGTTCAGGATACCTTGCAGCGTATTCACGTGTCGCAATCGGAGCATTTCCAAAACATTGAAAATATACGGCGAGCATATCAAAAGCCTCGGCATTGGTGTAAGACATTTTAACAGAGAATGTTAAAATGATAATTAAGAGATTGTTATGATTGCTGTTTCAATTATCTCCATGAAAACCCGCCGATGTTTTTCCACAGCTACCTAGATTCTTTTTCAACCCATCATTGCAATATTTAATACATAATTAGATTGGGATTTATGCTCATCAAAATATTTTTCATTTATTATGAGTTTTGTTCTATTGAAATAACAAATGAAAACATTAAATTTCACATAATTTGGACTAGTTATTATTATTAAAGCCAAAAAAAAAGCAGGTTGCAATAGAACTACACAACAAACAACTTTTCGAGTGTCAAAAACTCTTTTCTCGGCAATAACTCGAAAACGAGAAAAGATATCCACCTGCGTTTCAAAGGTTTTTTCTTGTAAATTTAATGTACCTTTCGATGCTCTTATCAGAATTATACCATACCATTTAAATTTTTGCGGTAAAATGAAAAACACTGTTTTTAATTCAAGTTACCCCTTCAAGCAATTTTGCTGGAGACAATCACGCACTACTGGATACAATATACGAAAGTACTCACATTTATCTTCTAAACAAGCCTATACGCAACAAAATCGGACAAGTCGTTAATAGGTTACAGCTACTTGAACAATTACACTTTCACTACCTTCCCCTACTCACACGAAGATCGGTACGCCAATGAGCCCTGTACCAAAAAGACGTGAAATTGTCTAGGTTTTCTAACCATGTTGATAAAGATATACCTCAATCTGAGAATTTACGGAGAAATTTCGAATTTTAATATTTAAGCTTTGATTGCGCTCCCTAGCGGAAAAATTTCGAAGTTATAAATATTTCCCAGCATTTTCTCGTGGCCACTTTAGTGATAATTTTTTTTTTCCTGAACTTTCAGGTCCAGTAGTTTCTGAGATATGGCCGGTGGCCACCCTTGCTGGGACACCCTGTATAATATTACCCACTCGATCACCCATTTCAACGATAAGAAAAGCTTTTTTCTGAAAAATACGCACTCTAGCAAAGCTGTTATTAGGTATTAAATACTTCAGTTACCATACAAGACAAATGATTGAATTTACAATAACCTAGTGAAAGAGAGTTTATTATATTATAACCACACTTGAGTGTTTATTTTTTGGTAGTCAAGAGTCAAGAACCCGTTATTAGTCTGCGCCATTAATTGAATCATAATTTCTAATAAATACGCATTATGATCGATAAATTCCTTTATGTTCAGGCAAATTATAATTGTGAAAAAGACGAAACAGTACTTATAGCAATAATCAATGCAGAAAGTTATTGTAAGTCAGTGGCGTGCAATGATGGTTAAGGTAAGGTAGGCAAACATATTATAAAAAGGTAAAAATCATCAACGCGTTAAAAAATGTCAAGATCATTGTCATTGTTGAATGTCATTCATTAATTTAATTCATGTTGTACTGAAACTAGGATATTCAATACAGATCGTTCATGCAATCAAACAGTCATTAATAATTCTAATAATGTAATAATGTATAGCTATATAGCAAGTTTTTTTCTTTTTAAAAAATGAAACAGAATACCAACGAACTTTTGAGATATTCACCCAACTTATATTCTTTTAAATGGAATACCCTATATTATCGGATATTTTGATCCTACTCAAAATTCCAAGTATATTTTATCAAGCATATCATATGCCCATCTTCAACGGTTCTTGAGAAAATGGCGGTGTATCGCAAAAAAAGGTGTTTGTTTTAAATCCTATTGAAAATATATTTTTGTCTCTCTCTAACACATTGGTTCTTAAGAAAAAATCCATTAATATAAAGTTTTTGAATAAGTGCGATACATTGTTGGTTCAGGAACATTAGAAGCTCTTAAAATCCGTAGTAAGAAAATCCAGAGATTTTTTTAAATTTCAAAAGTGTTTTTTAATGTGCACCAAATGGCGCAACTTTGTCACCATTCACCTGACCCCGTATCTCTTCTACTTTCCGAGATCCCAATGATGCTGCTCAAATTTGGGACACCCTGTACATTATAGTATTTTTTTCGTTTTGATATCTTCAAAAACAAAAAAGTTACAGCTGATTAAAATGTTATCAATCATAATGAAACACCCTGCACAAGCTAGCTCGCCACTGGTAAACTGAATAGGTTAAATGTCTTTTGAGAACACTATTTTAAGAGGTCCTTAGTAATGTCCGTCATGCAAAAATTGAGATGAATTATATCGAATACTTTGAAAGTTATTGAAGAAAACCGATTTCCACAGGGAGGTCCTCCAGGGAAAAAATGTATAGAACTCACTACCTAATTTTTTCATGTTTTATCTGAATCCAAGAGATTTCCCACATTTTCCAATACAAATTTGAGTAGGTAGAGGGCCACATAAAAAGACGAAATTCCTAGATATGCCACTGCCATTCTGTTTATTTATCCGAACCATTTATATGTCTATCGATCAGTTTCTACATATCGATTTTGATTTTTGTTGAAAAAAAAAGTATCGATAAACCACAAACCACATTCTTGTAACCATAACAGTATATACAGGGTGTTATCCACTTTTTTGAAATGGGGCGTTGAGTTAATTTTATATATTTATTTTAAGTGATTGGGCGACTGTGAAACTCATTTTGAAATATCATTTGAATGAAGCCCTGGAAAACATTTTCGTTTTCTCTTTTCTTTCGAATGACTACGGCTTTGAAAATTTGAACTTGGAAATGGAGTACATATTTTCAAGCTTGTAATGTGGAGGGGTTGAACCCTCAAACTTCACGGTTTCCAAGATATCCATATACATACATTCGAATTTGTTACACCCAGACTGTTATTCATGAATGCAGGTGTACATTCAACACAACACAATGGGTGGTCTAGATATCGAATATTATGCAGTATATCTCACTAAGAACCATATGGAAAACTTTTTATTATTAATTTTAGGAAAAAAAGTTATTTATCATAAAAAGTTCTGATGCATGTTCTATAATCTGAAAAACAATCATCAGGTATCAAATTTTTTCAGTCATATACGATATTTGTCAAAAAAATATGAATTTCACCAAAGAATAAGGTATGGTTTATTTTTGACAATATCAAAAAGTGTTAATAAAAAGGTTGATCAGAGCTAGAAACCACGTTCAGATATGCAATTAAGCTCACAATTTTCACAAATTTGTCTTTATTTTAAATTATGAATGAAGATTTGGCTCTTGTGATTGTTTAAAAAGCGATAACCTTTTCGTTTCTCAATTTTGTCCAAAAATTTAGCGATTTGAACACGTAATAAATGAATGCGTATATTATTGTGTACTCGATATTGCCAATAAGAATATACATAAAAATTATGTTTAATGTTTTCAAAATTGACGGGTGTGATACAATATTTAAACATGGGTTTTAGTTCTGATCAACTCTTTTCAATAACAATTTTCGATATTGCCAAAAATTAAGGTACTTATTTATACTTATATTTCATGATAAACCTCGTATACGACTGAGAAAATATGATATCTGATGATTGAATTCTAGATTTTAGATTATGCAGAACTTTTTATGAAGAATAATTTTTTCTTATAAAATTAATAATAAAAAAGTTTTCCATACAGGGTGCCACAGATTCGAGTGCATGCATGGGGATCTCAGTTATTATAAGAGATCCAGAGTCGGTTAAAAAATTCCGACTACTTCCGAAGATATTCGAAAAAAACCGAAATTTCGCAAAAACGTTATTATCATTTCCTGAGTTTATTTCGAAAGAGTAGTAAGGGCTGTGCCGGTTCTGCCTCATTTCCCAAAATGCCCGCTAGGTGGCGCCACGATACGGTGGCGCCACGATAGCGCGACCGTCACCACGTGCGCGTGACGTCATCCGTCGTCGGCGTGTTGTGTGGGTGATGAGGTGGGGTGTGGGGGTGGGGGTCTTTGCGACCACGTGCGCGTGACGTCATCCGTCGTCGGCGTGTTGTGTGGGGGATGAGGTGGGGTGTGGGGGTGGGGGTCTTTGCGACCACGTGCGCGTGACGTCATCCGTCGTCGGCGTGTTGTGTGGGGGTTGAGGTGGGGTGTGGGGGTCTTTGCGACCACGTGCGCGTGACGTCATCCGTCGGTGGGCGGTGTGACCGTTGGTGGGGGTGGGGGTGGGGGGTTTGGGATGACATTACATTTTATGAACAAAAAAAAGTTCATGATTCAAGCCTTGAAGAAATTGAATATTGCGGGTAAGTGTTATCATCATTCAGTTCTAAATTTAGCTCGCGGTTCTCTTATCAGTAACAAACGAGTCTCAGCACGCGGTATTCTTATCACCAATAGTGGCGCCACGATAGCGCGACCGTCACCACGTGCGCGTGACGTCATCCGTCGTCGGGGGGTGGGGGGTGGGGGTTTGGGATGACATTACATTTTATGAACAGTTCATGCTTGAAGAAATTGAATATTGTAGGTGAGTGTTATCATCGTTCAGTTCTAAATTTAGCTCGCGGTTTTCTTATCAGTAACAAACGAGTCTCAGCACGCGGTATTCTTATCACCAGTAGACAGCATGTGGTTTGACGTCACACTCCTCTTATCAATAGTTCTAAATTTAGCTCGAATGCGCGGTGTTCTTATCAATAACTGACGCCTCATGGTCTGCAGGAAACTATAGTTTGATATTTATCCATGTAAAATTATCTCATTTCAATTTTATTCATTTTTTCAGAACCAATCCATCAGTACGAAAATTCAATGCAAATAATTGTGGACAATTGTCAATCGAATTTCTATATAATAATATGACATGATCGAGAACCATCAGTAGCGTTGAGAGTGTCATCATGACTAGAACTATAACAATAACGGGAAATACTTCTGTGTTGAAAGCAGAATTCAATCCACCCATATTTTTGGATGAAAATAAAGAATATTTTTTGGGGTTGGCTGATTTTGAATCGTTTATGAGTATACCTAACATACAACCGGGTAGCAATAAAATATATGTAGCGGATAAAGTTATCACAATTCCAGAAGGAACTTACGATTTAAAAGATATTGAAACATATATTAATTCTGTAATTGATGACATTTTTGGAGAAAAAGTTGGGTTTAAGATGAAAGCAAACCCCAATACATTAAAATGTCAGCTTTATTGCACAAAGGAAATAGATTTCACACCAAGTGACTCCATAGCGAAAATATTGGGTTTTAAGAAACGAAAAATTGCATCAAATGAATTTTCTGAATCGGATGAAGTTGTTAATATATTTAAAGTTAATGCAATTTGTGTTGATTGCGACATTTGCATTGGATCATATAGTAATGGTCTACCCGTTCATATAATTCATCAGTTTTTTCCTTCTGTTCCTCCAGGGTATAAAATAGTGGAATCACCATTACCAATACTTTATTTCCCCATCAGCGTCAAGACAATCAACAACATCACTGTTAAAATAGTAGATCAAGACGGTGATTTGATTAATTTCCGAAACGAGACCATAACAGTTCGATTACATCTTAAACATTAGAAAATATTATGGTTATTAAATACAACTATCGCTATTTCAAACAATCGCCATATAAAAGGGAGAAGCTGTCTATAGAAACCAGTCCAAGACGAAACTCCAACCAGTTAACATCACAAGAAACCAGCCCAAGACGAGACTCCAGCAAGTTAACATCACAAAATCACCAATTTCTTATATCTCTGGGGTTAAAAGTATTGAAATAATGGATATATTAAACGTTGATGAAAAATTATATGTAGATAATTCAATAATAAGCTCTGAGCTTCATTCATATCAACCGTTTGTCTCTTCAAAATTTGAATACAATGATGAAATTCGCATACCTGTTCAAGAACTTGATATATACACACTACCTTCAGGGAGTCATCTTTACATTGAAGGTACCTTGACCAACAATAAGGGTGCCTATTCTAAAAAATTACAATTTGTCAACAATGGTATAGCTTATTTGTTTCGAGAAATTCGCTATGAACTTAATGGAGTTACTATAGATTCCGTAAGAAATGTTGGTTTAGCTTCAACCTTGAAGGGTTATCTTTCATATAATACAAATGAAAGTCTAAAGCTGCAAAATGCTGGATGGTTTCCAAATAGAGATGAAAAGGAAAACATTTTAGTTGATGATAAAGGAAAATTTAATGTATCTATACCTTTGAAAATGTTGATGGGATTTTTTGAAGACTATAAAAAAATAATCTTGAATATGAAACAAGAACTGGTTTTGATCCGAGCCAGCGATGATGTTGATGCAGTTTTATATGTTGAAGATATGCAAAATCCGTCACCCGAAGCGGAAAATCCAAAAGTTACATTTGACAAGATCTATTGGAAAGTACCTCATATTCAAGTTGATATACCACAACAACTAGCTTTAACACAAATTCTTGAAACAAATAAAGATCTGTTACTTGGATTTCGTAGTTGGGAAATTGTTGAATATTCCTCACTACCTGAAGCGACCCGTCATACTTGGCCTGTTAAAACAAGTAGTAAACTTGAAGCACCTCGTCATATAATAATTGGTTTTCAAGAAAATAGAAAAGGACACATCATGAAAGATGCTAGTCAATTCGATAATATAAATCTCTCAAATATTAGAGTATTTTTGAATTCTGAAAGATATCCATATCATGATTTGTATTTGAATTTCAATGATAACAAGTTTTCAGCTCTCTATGAAATGTTTGCAAACTTTAAAAATTCCTACTATGATATACCAAACGAACCAATTTTCAACCCTCAAAACTTTAAAAATAAGTGTCCAATCGCACATATTGATTGTTCCCACCAGAAAGAAACACTTCAAACAGGTACTGTTGTTTTGAGAGTTGAATTCGAGACAAATAATAATACAAAAAAGGATACATCAGTATATTGTCTGATTTTACATGATAAATTATTTAGCTACAATCCTTTAACAAAAATAGTCAAGCAATTGTAATACGCATGTTCTCAAATAATTATATAAACCGTTTTATTTCTCTAAATGATGTTCAGTATGTCTCGAGAATTGAAGCTCTGCTTATCTTACCATTTAAAGAGATCGAAAGAATTGAAAAACAAATTCAAGATTATAGTGGTGAATAGCAGATGATGGTGAAATTCTCACAATTGAAAATATGAAACTACTCGTTTTGGATGTACAAGGATTTATAATTGAAAACAAAAAATTTATTCCTAAAGAACTGGCTGCCTATGATGGAGAAAAAATATGTCATTATATATTTAGATGCCCCTTTTCTATGGAACACTTGCCTCCAGAACTGCGTAAACAAGCAAACTGGTTGATGAAAAATCATCATTGTATTTCATGGAATGAAGGATTTACGCAATCACATAAGTTTTCCGACATTGTGAAAAACATAACAAGAAACGTGGATCATGTGTACGTGAAAGGAAAAGAAAAGGCGCAATACATTGGGAAATATTCATCGAAGCCCGTTATCGAACTTGATGACAAACCACCTTTATCGTTGGAAAAACCACATTGTCTATACCATTTATCATCACCCGCAATGTGTGCACTTACTAATGTTTTTAATTTGTACAAAACATGTTTAATGATTGAATAAATCACATTTTTGATTACATTTTTTATTTTATTTCAAACACCTTTTTATAAATATTTACAGGTAGGTATTCACAAATTTTCAACCCTCAAAAATAAGTGTCGAATCACACACAGTGATTGTTCTCATCACAAAGAAACACTTCAAGCAGGATATACTGCTTTGTTTTGAGAGTTGAATTCGAGACAAATAATAATACAAGAAGGATTCATCAGTATATTGTCTGATTTTTACATGATAAATTATTAAGCTATAATCCTTTGACAAAAATAGTCAAGCAGTTGTAATTCGCATGTTCTCAAATAATTATATAAACCATCTATTTCTCTAAATGATGTTCAGTATCTCCCAGAATTGAAGCTTCGCTTATCTAACCATTTAGTATGAGAATTTTATGGTGACTTACAAATAAAAGGTTCTGTATTGATTGCAAATAAAACAGTTCAATAATGAATACTATCAAAGAAGATGTGGTGAGTGAGCTACACAAACCAGCCAGAAGATTTTTTAAAAGAAGAGCAGTAATTGTAAAGGGGATCAATGATCTTTTTCAAGCAGATTTAGTTGAAATGCAACCATATTCAAAAATAAACAAAGGATATAGATATATTCTGGTTATAATTAATGTGTTTTCAAAATTTGTTTGGGCAATTCCTGTCAAAACAAAGACTGCTAAAGATGTAACCACAGCCATGAAATTAATTTTAAACAGTGTAAAAACACCCCCTAAAAATCTGCAGACTGATCAGGGAAAGGAATTCTTTAATACAGAGTTCCAAGATTTGATGAAAAAATTCAACATCAATCACTACTCAACATTTTCCAATATGAAAGCTAGCATCGTAGAGAGGGTGAACAGAACATTGAAAAACAGAATGTGGAAAAAATTCAGTTTGCAGGGAAACTATAAATGGTTAAAAATATTACCTGAGATAGTATCAGAATACAATAATACCAAACATTCTGTTATTGGAATGAAACCTATACAAGTATCTAAGGAACATGAGAAGCACCTACTATCAAAAGTTTATGGTCGCATAAAAACAGTGAATCCTTCCAAATATGAAAAGGGAGACTATGTGCGAATAAGTAAGTTTCGTGAGATGTTTTCAAAAGGGTATACACCTAACTGGTCAAATGAAATCTTTGTGATTAAAAAAATAAAAATCACAAATCCAACAACCTACATATTGGAGGATCATAGAGGTGAAGAGATACAGGGTGCATTTAATAAGGAGGAGTTGCAAAAAGTTAAACATCCTGACGTGTATTTGGTAGAAAAGATTCTAAGACGGAAGGGAAATAAAGTTTATGTTAAATGGTTGGGCATGAATAATTCACATAATTCATGGGTTATGAAAAATAATGTATTGTAATATCTTGTAATTCAATAAAAAACACTTGCTAGTAGATAATTCTTTTATTTCTATACAAATATACTCCTAGAATGGGTAGCATGATACAAAAAATGAATGCAAAGATTGATATAATAGCGAATTCTATATGATTTTTACATTCAAACGAATCAATAAGTACATTCCAGTTTGTTGGTTTAAAATTTTCATCTACAAAATAAAGTCTTAACTTAAAAGCTAAATATGACAAATTTTTAATTGACTCATCAATTTTTAGCCAATCAATCCATTATTAACAATTAATTTTTCTCAGTTTGATGGTCAAGAGTCATTATGATTGGTTGATATGCAAATAAACGTTTCTTGTATATTTGAATCCACTTGTATATACAAGGTATTGTTAAAAAGGCGCTCAGAAACAATACTTTTGCTGGAAGTCCTGTTGTCATTGCTAATTTTTATACTAAGGGATATATCGTGGCAATATTTATGTGTTCTAGTGTTCTTGTTTTCTTGTTGTCTTGTTTTCTTGTGTTCTAGTGTTCTTGTTTTCTTGTTTTCTTGTTGTCTTGTTTTCTTGTGTTCTTGTTTTCTTGTGTTCTAGTGTTCTTGTTTTCTTGTTTTCTTGTGTTCTAGTGTTCTAGTGTTCTTGTTTTCATGTTTTCTTGTGTTCTTGTTTCCTTGTTTTCTTGTGTTCTTGTGTTCTTGTTTTCTTGTGTTCTAGTGTTCTTGTTTTCATGTTTTCTTGTGTTCTTGTTTTCATGTTTTCTTGTGTTCTTGTTTTCTTGTTTTCTTGTTTTCTTGTTTTCTAGTGTTCTTGTTTTCTTGTTTTCTTGTGTTCTAGTGTTCTTGTTTTCATGTTTTCTTGTGTTCTTGTTTTCTTGTTTTCATGTTTTCTTGTGTTCTTGTTTTCTTGTTTTCTTGTGTTCTTGTGTTCTTGTTTTCATGTTTTCATGTTTTCTTGTCTTGTGTTCTTGTGTTCTTGTTTTCTTGTGTTCTTGTTTTCTTGTTTTCATGTTTTCTTGTGTTCTTGTTTTCTTGTTTTCTTGTTGTGTCCAATCACACACACACAGTGATTGTTCTCATCACAAAGAAACACTTCAAGCAGGATATACTGCTTTGTTTTGAGAGTTGAATTCGAAACAAATAATAATACAAGAAGGATTCATCAGTATATTGTCTGATTTTTACATGATAAATTATTAAGCTATAATCCTTTGACAAAAATAGTCAAGCAGTTGTAATACACATGTTCTCAGAAAAGAAAATGACTAGATTGAAGGCTATTTGTGATTGACAGCTCCTTGATTTTGAAATCTTCTGCCAAATTGAAGCCCTGCATGTCTATTGCAATGATTGTTTCATACGAATACCAGGATTCATGGACTTTGTAATGAGTTCTCAAATAATTAACGAGTTTGATAGGTGGTCTCAAGTTTCCATAACCATCAAAATAAAACGCTTAATTTTCATTTATTATGTATGCAGTACAATGAGTTCCATGATTTTGTTAACTTTCTAGATTCAAAATACCACATTCCTTCACTTTAAATTTTTTTTGAGGAGGTTGTCACACATATATACACCTCTTTAATGTGAGATATTCAATATTTTCACATATTTTAGTATATCGTTATTTGAAAGGGATCTCTGCGAAAATATTATTTGATTTTTTTTATGGTTTTTTTCTTGATAGTGCCTCCTTTGTAGGGTTTAATGTATAATCCACCACCCTGCTTGGAAAGTTTTTCCATTTCTTTATTGTGTCGATGTAATTCTTCGAGTTGCTCCTTTGATACTTTAATATCATTAACGGCCTTAGCTATTCCAGCTGCACCACCGCCTAAAGCTCCTAGTGCACCCAAAATTGGAAGTAATAATGGAAGAAATCCACCAATTTTTTTGGGGGGTTTGATAACTCGTGTTTTCTTTTTTCTTTCGGTTCTCTTGATCCCCATTCCAAGTTTCCGTTTACCTTTCATAATTCCACTTACTGTTAGAGCAGCAATTCTTTCTCCTACCGAGGAATCTTTTGCTCCAACTCTCTGCCAAGCTTTATCTGCTAGAGCTTTATCCGCTCGATGTCGTTGAGGTAAATCAGTTGTTTGTGAGTATGCGATATCGTGTTCTCGACACGCAGCATCCAATGGATTGATACCAGTTTCTCCCCTATTCAATCTTTCTTCTAAATTTGTACCAGGACCACAAAATTGATAGCCAGGAATATGAAGCTCAACAGGTAGTCTATTAATCAGAGTGTTTATTAAACCTCGACCTTCCCTCTTGGAGTGTTTGGAGGAAGTGTACTTTCGTGAAGCGTGTACAATCATTTTATACCTATAGAGGTTTGTGTGTATCATTTAAATACTATTTTCAGTTTAAAAATTTGCAACACGATTGTCTATCGATTTCATGCTATCTGATCAATATGTCCATCTGATAAATGTATAAATACTTTTGCAAAAAACAATTCTGTTTATTGATATCTAGAATGCGGATAGAAAAACAATCGTTTTCCTTACCCATCACAAACCATGATGTGAAGGATTTTACGAAACCAATTCAAAAACATGGCGATTTATTTGGTGGGGAATCGAAAAGATGTCTCATTGTTGGACCATCTGGTTCAGGTAAAACCAACGTGATGTTGGCTTTACTTGAGCATCCAAATGGAATAAGATTTGCAAACGTGTACCTTTATTCCAAATCATTACAACAGCCAAAGTATGAATATTTAAGACAACTATTGGCACCCATGGAAGAGATTGGATATTTCGAGTATGAGAGCGATGAAAATATCATTCCTCCTCATGAAATAGCACCAGAATCGGTCATCATATTTGATGATATACCATGTGGAACACAAACTATAATAAGGGACTATTTCACACATTCGAGACATAAAAATACAGACTGCTTTTTTATTTTTCAAGGTTATTCATCAATTCAGAAAAGACTTATACGTGAGAACGCTAATTTGCTAATTTTATTCAAGCAGGATTCTATGAATTTGAATCATATATATAATGATCATTGTATGCTGGATATGTCATTTGAGCAATTGAAGCAACTCTGCGCACACTGTTGGAAAGAACCTTATAATTTTCTGGTTATTGATAAAGATTGTGAACTGAATTGCGGAAGATATAGGAAAAATTTTGATTCATTCATATATCTATAAAATGGATAAGCGGTTGGCTGAGGAATTGATGAAGTCAAGAAAAGCTGTCAAGGATAAATATAATAGTCTAAAATTAGCTATGACCACTACACAATCACAACTAGAGCAAGCTTACAAACCAATAACTCAACCGCTACAACAACTCATTTCCAAAATAAATGAACCTTTCAACATAAAGGAAGAATTCAAAGAAGAAGAAGAAGAACCTGAAACTTCTATGTTTCACACAACACCATTAAAACCTAAACCAAGTTTTTCAAGATTATTTTATGAGACATCAACACCTACAAGACCTACAAGAACTGGTAGAACTCCTATTCTACCGATGGAAATACCATCATTTTTTGATACAAGCCTTGCATCTGTTAGCCAGTTACCATCTATACAAGAACCTAGTCAGTTACCTAATACTATACAAGAACGTAGTCAGTTACCAACTATACTAGAAACTAGTGTTATAGCTCAAACCAACCCCTTCGAAAGCTCGGAAAATCAAAATCTTTCAGATATATTGGAACAGTCAAGGCAATCGGTTCAAAATTTAATCGACACGCAACCATATGAAATATGGTTAAAAAGTTTTGATCCACTACCAAGAGATTATATTGATGCTAGTGTGAAGGATACTGAACATAATTTTGATCATCATTATGGAATAGTACATGACATAGATACTGATAAATTCTATTTGGGGACCACACTTAAATTTGTAGAAATTATTGGAAAAAATGTGAAAGTAGATGGAAAAATTTATGATGGTACAAAAGGATTGTATGAATTACTATTTAAAAAATATCCTAAAGACTATGAAGATGAGGATTTGGATAATTATATGGATATTTTAGCTAAAACCAATGCATATCGAAGAAATAATGATCCAAATGAACGTGTACAGGGAAATGGATCATCAAAATATATAACTATAATAGGACCATACCTACAAAAACATGGCATAACAAAAACACGACACATCAAACCATTATATTCTCGTTTTTTAAAGAAACTAAAACCTCCAATAACCAGAATGCGAACGGGAAAGGGGTTGTGGAATATCAATAAAAACGATATAGATTATGTTTATTGGGATAATATCAACGAACTTGTTGATAGATTGAGACTAATAACAGCTTCCATGAGAGCTGGTCATACTGGTCATAATAATGAAATACTATCAATAATCGAAGAGTTACGTGAAGCTAAAGTAATTGCATAAATACATCCTCAAATACGTAAAACGAATCAATCCGAAAATGTCACTCAACAAGTTCGGTTCTCATTTATTCAAGAGAGATGAAACAGAAAACAATATCAAGTTATTTAATTTTTCTGAGGTTAATTTATCTTATGTAATGGTTTTACCATTTATTGGTCGCTATACACCAACAGAAAAAAATTTCGTGTTGATGCAAGATGGAAGAACTTCATACCGTTTCCCATTTGAAAAAGGAATCATTTTATTCGGTGAATATCCTAAAAAAGACGTTTCCATGTTGGTTAATGGAAAAGCAGGAAAGCTGGAAAATAGATCTATTAAGAAAGGTGATTTGATAGCGTTTAGACGTGAAACGGATAGTAAAATAACAGAATTTTATGGTGAATTACAAATAAAATGCCCCGTAGTGATTGAAAATAAAACAGTTCAATAATGAGTACTATCAATGAAGATGTGGTGGATGAGCTACCTACACAAACCAACAAACAGATTTAGATGAAATGTAGCCATATTCAACAATAAAAAAGGATATTATACCTAGATATATTTTAGTTATGAAAAAACACATTTTCTATACCATTTATCATCACCTGCAATGTGTGCACTTACTAATGTTTATAATTTGTATAAAACATGTTTATTGATTGAATAAATCACATTTTTGATTACATTTTTATTTTATTTCAAACGCCTTTTTATAAATATTTACAGGTACGTATTCACAAATTTTCAACCCTCAAAAATAAGTGTCCAATCACAGTGATTGTTCTCATCACAAAGAAACACTTCAAGCAGGATATACTGTTTTGTTTTGAGAGTTGAATTCGAAACAAATAATAATACAAGAAGGGGAAAAATTGTGGATAATGAGTTTGAAATCAAAAATGTTCACCTCAAAAGCTCTACCGATTCGTCTACTACTTAAATTCCTGCCACCGTTTGAAAAACTAACAGCTGTGTATAAAAGACCATCGGGGCAGATAGCTGTAGTTATAAATGATTATTTATATATACTTAGCGAGGATAGATTTAGATTAATTGACCGAATCAATATAACAAAAAGATTTGAACCATTTGTGGATGGTAGAAAGTTACTTGGAGCAGTCAATACCTATTCTGGAAAAACCATCTTCTTTTATGATGATAATGCCTTTGCAAATTTGGATGAGTGTACTCTACAGCCAGAGTCCTTTGGCTACACATCAATACATTTTAATGGTATACCACCCCTATTCACCACAGTTTTTCGATATGTGAATGGATTGTTATACTTCATTCAAGATGGTCGCTTTTTTGAATATAATGAATTTGAAAATTCCCTACAAAATTCCGGTAAATTGGAGTTCAATACATTTGGTATAGAGTGTCCCATGATATCTTTATATGAACAACTTAGACTGTTACTTAGGCAAATTGTAAGTAAAATTCCTATGAATTCATAGTTTTAATTTATTAATAAAGTACAGCAACTATAGCGCCAAGTTCAAGGTTGTGGTTGACTGATAAAGAGACACGCGTCCGATGTGCTATTGTGAATAAAATTCTTGTGAAATAAAACATTGTTTGTTTTAATTAAATAACTTGATATTGTTTTCTGTTTCATCTCTCTTGAATAAATGAGAACCGAACTTGTTGAGTGACATTTTCGGATTGATTCGTTTTACGTATTTGAGGGTTGTAATTTCAACTAGGTGAATCAATTTATAGTCGAGAAAAAACCAGAGGCTGACACATGTTACTGATAAGAACACTGCATTTGAGCTAAAATTGTTGTCTACTGGTGATAAGAAAACTGCAGGCTGAGACTCGTTACTGATAAGAAAACCGCGAGCTAAATTTAGAACTGAACGATGATAACACTTTTACATAAAATGTAATGTCATCCCAAACCCCCCACCCCCACCCCCACCAACGGTCACACCGCCCACCGACGGATGACGTCACGCGCACGTGGTCGCAAAGTCCCCCACACCCCACCTCAACCCCCACACAACACGCCGACGACGGATGACGTCACGCGCACGTGGTCGCAAAGACCCCCACCCCCACACCCCACCTCATCACCCACACAACACGCCGACGACGGATGACGTCACGCGCACGTGGTGACGGTCGCGCTATCGTGGCGCCACCGTATCGTGGCGCCACCTAGCGGGCATTTTGGGAAATGAGGCAGAACCGGCACAGCCCTTACTACGCGAAAGATATTGTGAAATGAATTACACTTTCTCATTGCCACTTTTTCTCCTCTACAAGGTAGCGGTATCAAATAGAAAATCTGACGTTTCGTCTTTGAGCGGCCATCATCAAGTTCATTTTTTCGAGTTCGGACCTGGATTCTTTATTTCATTTTTAATTATCTTTTGACGTCCTTGATGTATTGAGGTATCGCAACCGTCAAAAAAAATACTCATTTCAAAAATAATAATACCAGAGAAAATCAGTTAGGCAGCCATTTTCTCCCTAACTCATAGTTTGGCTCATAAATCAATCGTCATTCGACACGTTATTCTTATGAGAAAACCTGCACAGCCAAACAAGCTTAATTGACCGAACCAAAATCGAAATAACATCCAATAACGATTCATTTGACGAAATTAAATTAAATCCACAAATTACATGGAAAATAAAAAAAATATATAAAAAACTGAATCAATTTCTGCAAGTGCTCAAGAATATTGCCATTTTAACAAAATATTGAAAAATAACAATAATAGGTGAAAAATAATTGAAAATATTGACGTTGCTGAGGCAACCCATTGCTCTACACCCTCATCTAATTACCTCAATGCCTCAAGGACGTCAAAAGATAACTAAAAATAAAATAAAAAATCCAGGTCCGTATTTAAAAAAACGAACTTGATGATGGCCGCTCAAAGACGAAACGTCAGATTTTCAATTTGATACCGCCGTCATGTAGAGGAGAAAAAGTGGCAATGAGAAAGTGTGATTCATTTTACAATATCTTCTCAAATAAACTCAGGAGATAATAATAAAGTTTTTGCGAAATTTCGTTTTTTTTCGAATATCTTCGGAAGTAGTCGGAATTTTTCAAATTTCAAAACGGCATTTTGTTGAGCATAAAAATGCGCAACTTTGCAACCATTTAACCGACCCTGTATCTTTCATAATAACTGAGATCCCCATGCATACACTCGAATCTGTGGCACCCTGTATAGTTCCAACTTGGTGTGACATACTGTATAAAGACTAGAAGGTTCACTCGTCGTCAAAAGTGGCTCCGGCTCGCCGCATTGCATACGGTAAGTGTTAAGGACGATGCACATTATCATGCACGTAACGTTTCCGGCACGTAGCGCTTCCATTCCAGCAATCGGACGGTGCGTTCATATAATCATACAGTCAGCGTTTCAGTTTGGTAACGTGGTGATGTTTTCCTACTCGCACAAAAAATTATGTGCAATTGCACTACTATTGGACGAAGAAGAGGAAAAATGTAACTCAGTAAGAAGATTTGCAGTACATCCGATGTTCAAAGAAAGGAAAAATGAGGGTGAATACTGGACTTTATACAAAGAGCTGATTGATGGCCAAGTATCATGGATATTTTAGAATGAATAGACCTCAATTCGAATATATTCTTGACAAAATAACACCATTGATAAAAAAACAGAATACAACATTCAAAGAAGCTATCACACCAAAGGAAAAATTAGCTGTTTGTTTAAGGTAAGTGAAAAGAAGATGTTCATAAAAAATCAACTTTACTTCTCATTCAAATTATAAGAAATTCTTAGGAAAAACTATGAAAATGAACAATATTCACAAATTAGTACTATCATTTACGATACTCCTCGAAAAAGATTCGTGAAAATCTTGGGTGTTTGATGTGGAAGGTGATGGCATTGGCGTAGTAACATTTGACCCTGATGAATAGTTATAATTATGATAAGCACCAGGGGGATATACACTTGCATTTGTCATGACAGATGGGTTTGGATTGGTAATTGATTGTAATTCAATCTCTCCCACGATTGACGAGACCCTTGCTTTTGCAAGTGCTCGATAATATGGGAACATCTTTTTCACTGTTTGAGCTAAACCATAAAAAAGTGCCTCAACCTCATCTTTCTCTTCGCTTTTCAGAAGGTGTTCCATTACCAGGGATGATGCAGTAGCAGTAGGTGCTTGCCTCTTTCTCTTTCCATTAAATGGTTTATTTTCTACTATTGAGGAATGTGGTTCCGGTTTCTTTTCCGGTTTCTTTGTCATTTCTTCATTTAACGGTTCTTGTGTTTCACCCATTGTTATCTCTGAATCGGATGTGGCTGCGTCCAGAGAATCTTCTATATTAATATCAATCGAGGAGACGGTTGACCTGTCTTGCATGTACGGAAGAAGGAACTCCATCTCATCTTCGAATTTCCATTTCTTCATGATTGCTAAAGCCTGGCCACTTTTTGTTTTCTTTTTTCTTTTATGTCTTCTGAACGCATCTCCAAGTCCATTCCATTGCTTTTTGCATTCTTTGCCTGCAAAAAACATGTATTATTCTATTGCAGGTATTTGGCCACTGGAGATTCATTCAAAACAATCTCATACAGTTTTCGACTTGGGCATTATACAGTTAAGTCAATTATTACGGAAGTCACTGATGCCATAATCTCAACTATGAAGACAGAATGTATCCCTCTTCCCACGGTAGACAAATGGAAGCAAATAGCTGAAGACTTTTGGAAAATATGGAATTTTCCCAATTGCATAGGAGCGATTGATGGCAAACACGTTCAGATTATTGCGCCAGCAAACAGTGGTTCACTGTTTTTCAATTATAAAAAGTTTTTTTCTGTAAATTTAACGGCTTTAGTTGACGCTAAGTATAAATTTATTGCTGTGGATATAGGAAGCTATGGAAAAAATAGCGACGGAGGCATTTTCTATAACTCCAACTTGAGAAAATATTTGGAAAACGAAACTATTTGCAATTTGGTAGATATACCTTTGCCAGGTATTCTTGGAGATGAAGCGTTTCCTCTGAAAACCCATTTGATGAGACCGTATCCAGGAGCTCAATGTAACGATACAGAAAAACAGTACTTCAATTACCGGTTATCAAGAGCTAGAAGAGTTGAAGAAAATGCCTTTGGAATATTATCTCAGAAATTTCGAATTTATAATCGAAGAATTCAGTTGAAACCGCAAATTGTAGACAAAGTTATATTGACTACCTGTATATTACATAATTTTATTGGGATCCATTATGACTACTCATTGCACAGACACAATGAAAGTGAAGTGAAACTTGCTAGTTTCCCTAAACAAGGTGGAAATAATTCATTATCAGCATTCAATGTAAGGGACACATTCAAAAACTTTTTTCAATCTGAAGCTGGCAAACTTGATATTCAGTAACATTACCTATATACTAATTATGCTGTAATACATTTAGAATTCAATAAATTCAAAATAAATGTGAACTTGTCATTGAACATTACTCACCAGTTTGTCCAAGTATTTCTCCAATTTTCCTCCAGATATTTTCCTTTTTCGTTGCATCGTGATAATGTTTATCACCGCAGTTAAATAAAATTTCTTCATTTCGAACAAGTTCAGTTAACTTTTCTAAATCCATATCTAACTTTTACCAAAGCACCAACAGAACTAAACAGAGTATGGTCTGCAGAACAACTGAAGAAAGGTTGGAATGTAATTCACATTATCCGTTCAGGCAAGTTCCGACAGGCTCCGTTTCGAACCGGCTCAGACAAATATTGTCTTCGGAAATCCTGGACGGAAACGTAAGGTGACGGATACGATCCGTGCCTGATAGTGTGAATTATTTCATATTATAAGCATTGAATGAGAATTTTCGGAAGCAAAACGGTTTGCGCCTGAAACGTTACGTGCATGATAATGTGCATCGTCCTTTACGGAAGATTCAAATTCAACTTGGTCACAATAACAATCTCAGAGCTATGCAGAAACATTACATTCTTATCGAATTATGTACAGAATGACAAGGTACCAGATCTCAGAAACTAGTTATTTATTTATTTATTTATTTATTTTCCTACAACACACTACAGAACAATTGTTCCAAATGGTGCTATCTAAAAGTATAAAATATGCTATCCCAGAGACTTGCCGAAAAAAAATTACTGGGTAATATGGAATAGAGAAAATGTGGGAAATACACACACCGGCAAATTTAAAGTAACAGACGCTATAATTAGATTTTTTCTGTCCTGCGTGTTTCTTTTCTCCAAACTCTAATGGAGTCCTTCAATACCAAATCTAACTTATTGATTGCAGTTCATTTTCCAGAACCTTGTGCCATTCGGGAGCCTGTTGGCAGTAAAAAACCAAACAACAGCTTTCTTGCAGCAAAAAAGAGTGCGTTTTAGCGTGTTTTAAACTGTACAATTCAAAGGGATTATTTTTTTCAATAACTTGTGTTTCCCCACGAGCCCGTATGACGTCAGCCATTCGTCTTCCCATACTTCTGATGACGCAATCAATCATTTCTTGAGGCAAAGCCTCCCATTCTTCAGTTAGAGCAGGTCTCTCTCACCTGCTCTCTATAGTTTGGACAGCGGGAATCCTGGACCTCAAACGTCTACCAATCATGCTCTATTGGATTGAGATCTAGAGAACATGCTGGCCAGTTCATGGTGGTTACATCAACTTGGTTAAAAAAGTCAATTACACATCGAGCAACGTGCGGCCGAGCATTGTCTTGCTTCAAAATAAAATTGTCGCCGATATATGGAGCGAAAGTTACCACATGATCTTGCAGAATATCCCGTATGTATCTGTCTGCTGTTGAAGCCCCGCCATCAACCACCACCAATTCTGTACGTGCGCCTGAACATAATATGCCACCCCACACCATAACGGAGCCTTCACCAAAAGATACAATAGGGCTAAAATTAAGCTGAGCATTTTGTTCTCCTTGACGTGCGTCGATACAATCTTCTCCTACCGTCATTCGAATTAAAACAGAAACGGCTTTCATCCGTGAACAATGCCTCGATTGGTCATCATTCCAATTGTGATGTTCTCGAGCAAAATTTAGTCGCGCTACTCGATGCTGTCTCTGAAGTGCTAGCGCTTTTATTGGTACATACGACTTCAAACCAGCTTCCACAAGTCCTCTTCTGACTGAACGCTCACTTATGTTAACTCCTCGAACCTCTTCCAGTGCGTTTCTTGTCTGATTTGCCGTCTGAAGCCGGTTTCTAAGTGTCTGCAAAACTGGAGAATGGTCGATTCGGACGTTGTTGAGCGTTTCCTGCCTTGACCAAGTCTTCTCATAAACATTACCGTCTGCCTCTAATAGGGCTTCGCAAGACCAAGACCAAGACCAAGACAGGCTGGTCTTGGACTTGGTCTCGAAAAATAAATTTGGTCTTGGTCTTGGTATTGGTCTCGATATATCAAGACCAAGACATAGTCTTGGGCTTGGTCTTGATGGTCTTGAAAAAAATATATACCAAATTTTTAAAACACACATAACAATATACAATGCGGCTCAAAAACTTTTGAACCGTTTGATATATGCTAGCAAAATTTCGACACACCATATGTGAGAACGTTCTGCATTTTTTGACATAGTTGTGACAGCTGAAAATGTCAAAATGACAGCTGGGCACCATTTTGAATGAAAAAATCAAATGGAAAGGGGGGTCGAGTGATACCTTATTTTCCCCTTTGACCTTTGACCCTGATTACAACTGCCGAGTCGGAAGCCTCTGTTATCATTCATGTTGATATTATGACATCGTGTCAGATTTTCTTTTGTTACTTTATTGATACCCACTCGCAAGAGTTGACTTCTCCGATCCAAGAGGATATGATGAGATACAGAAGATCTTCAAAATGAGCTATTACTCAATCTTTTTGATGAGGATGAATTTCACAAAAAAAAAAGAATTGGGGTGAAAAAAATCCTCGTCAGAAAGATTAAGTAATAGCTCATATATCAACAAGAATGATAGCAGAAGCTTGAAACTCGGAAGTTGTAATCAGGGTCAGAGGGCCCATTCCATTTAATTTTTTTATTTAAAATGGCGCCCAGCTGTCATTTTGACATTTTGAGCTGTCACTACTACGTCAAGAAATGCAGAACGTCCTCACGGTGTGTTCAAATTTCGTCCACAATATCAAACGGTTCAAAAGTTAGAAGGAGGAGGGACCTCTCAGAGCCGCACTGTATAGTATAACAATCCTAGAATAGATGTTTTCTATAAAACGTCACTCAGTTGTTTTTCTTTTAAATCACAATTCTGAACCGAAGAAAAGAATGAATTTTTATTGTACAGCCCGTATAGTTTGCCCTAATAGGCAATAAAATATGCAGAACCACTGTCAGTAAAAAAACCGCCTTAAAAATGCGTGGGACATTTTATCATTACCTGGGATGGCGGTACGATTTTGACAAGTCTTTCGCATTTTTAAAGCGTTTTTCTCCATTGTGAATGGTTTGCATATTTCATTGCCTATTGGACAAATCATACGAGATCTACTTTATATCAACCATAAGAACAAACCTATCTGGGCATCCATAATAAAGTTCGAGTGCGGGCAGTGTAAAAGCAGATATATGCACAGAGTAAATAGAGTTTGAGCTAGGAAACGCAGGGCAGAGCTAATTACACTGACCTTCACTAGGCATTTGACATTTCATTGTACGTTGTGTATGTCACATGAAAAATCTCCGCCTACTCCTCTTTCCTACCCGGGGCAAACCAGGCGCGCCCCAAACGCTCTGCTCGGTTCAAACTAAAACACGGTGTGCTATGCTCCGAGCTTAATAAAAAACGCAAGAGTGTACAAGTTTGGTACTCGGGGTGTTTAGAGCGGAATCTCGAACGCACCTCATGTCAAACTAAGGTTTCCAAAAAGCATCAGATAGCTCATGTTGCATTTTATTTGCCTATTCACAGTGAGTAGATTTTGATTTGTTTGTGTGAGATGCGGGGTTTGTGTAACTTGACGGCGCTACCATGCCTTCCGATCAACCGATTTTACCACAGTCTATCAATTTAGGGAATAGGTACGATTCCTCCCAAAAATGTCCTTCATACTTGTATATTCATCATAGCGTTGGTTCAATATTCAGTAACCCATATTACACATTATTTATTTTCCCTGTAGATTAGTGGATTCCTTGATGAATTTGGGGATTTGGCATCACTGGTCTATACCTATTTTGAATTGGAAAATCACAATGATACATTTTTTGAAGGATTGATCTACTCATTAAAAGTAGATAGAAACATTTTTGCAGATTTCATTGAATATTGTGACGAATTTCTTTTCAAGACCAAGACCAAGACGAGACTCTTGTGGTAGAGTCTTGGTCTTCGTCTTGGTCTTGCGAAGATATTTAGGTCTTGGTCTTGGTCTTGGTTTCGGTCTTGTCACCAAGACCAAGACAAGACCAAGACTAGTCTTGTGGGCACGCGAAGCCCTAGCCTCTAACGTCTAACGCATCGATAAATAGTGGATTCTGATTTTCCAAACCTTTGGTCAACCTCGCGGTATGATCGACCATTTACAATCATTTCTACAGCCTTGGCGATCAATCGTTGTGTTGGCGATCAATCGGTGCCAGATCTGCCATTACGAACTGTTTCCAATTAACAGATGATATATAGTAAACACAAACAAACACACTAAATTGTCTACTTACCTAACAGCACAAGTTTTGAACTAGAGAAAATACATGCTTTAACTTGACAGCAACACTTAACAAACACAACTCAAAAAGGTGCTAACAATTCGAAAATCTTATGAAAGATGTCAAAATATATAAATTGTTTTGTGGGTGATGGGAGACTATCTAGATTTGACCGTTAAAAACTGAAATTAATGAAACTAAAACAATTTTCCAATCGTTTCTTTAAATTTGCCGGCGTGTGTATATCAGAAGTTCCCAAGATAGCCACAAGATGGCGTAACGGTGCTATCAAAACACAAAATTGCTGTTTTTTCGTGATTTTTAAATAGAAACAAATATTATACCGCTATGTATTCCTTGAGAAATTTTCTTAAAATTTGTGTTTTTTCTCTAGCATGTCAAATAAGACAGGTATATCAGCTGTCAAACCTTACAACGCAAGAATGCTCATAACTTTAAAACAACTCAACCGATTGACGCGATCTTGGTCTCATTTTGAATAGGAGGTTCTCCTCTTCCATAATTTTGGGATTTCAAATGATTCTGATCAGAAGAGACGATTATGTTCAATATGATATGCGGACGACGAACTTTTTTCAAATTTACTCGAAATTTTTGTATACAAATACATACACATCTTTCATGCATTACACTTTTTTTCTAGCTCTCGAAATAAATAAGCTAAATGTTTTTTGTAATTGGCTTTTTTATTTCGAAATCTAGAAACAAGTGCAATGCATGAATGAATTTACAGTATACCTTTGCATTTAAAAAGTAAATTCAAAAAATGTCCGTCGTCCGCATATTATACTGAATACAATCGTCTGTTTTGATCGGAATCATTTGAATCGTGGAAGAGGAGAACCTCCTCTTCAAAATGAGACCAAGATCGCGTCAATCGGTCGGGTTGTTTCAAAGTTATACGCATTCTTGCGTTGTTAGTTTTGACAGCTGATACCTGTCTTTTTTGACATGCTAGAAAAAAAAATTAGAAAAACAAATTTGAAGGAAATTTCTCAATTAATCCATAGTGGTACTCATTCATATTTGTTTTTCAGCAATTTTGTGTTTTGATAGCACCGTATACGCCATCTTGTGGCTATCTTGGGAGCTTCTGATATATTTCCAGCATTTTCTGTATTCCATATCACCCAGTAATTTTTGTTCCGCAAGTCTCTGGGATGCCTAGTTTCTGAGATCTGGCACCTTGCCATTCTTAAATAGACACCCTGTGTGATCAATTTGTATAATCATAAGATACTTACACCACTTTCTCAAAAAAGCACTGGACAATTTTGCGCACAATTTATCTCTCCCTTTCATTTTTCCAGTGGGCTAAAAATTCCAATTTCACTGAATTCACTTCTTATCACTAACTTATTCAACAAAACATCTTTTTTTGCACTGCTGTAAAATAAAAAGAAATAAGTGAGATTCTTGAATGATCTTATAACTTATAATGTGGACTAGCTGCTGTTACATTGTTACATAACATATCAAGCGTTCAATAGGAAATCAGGAAATTAGGAAATTAGACATATTCTGGATACATGAACGCAACATAGACAACTATTAGCAAGTAGGTATTTGGTGCAACTAGGACTTAAGATAATACTTGAGAAACAATAATGATGATAGAATGATAGATACAGATAAAATTCAACTCTACATGCAACATGCAACAAAAGCTGATTATCAACTTATTATCATCACATCCAGTAGAAATAGGATGTTTATTTTTTTTCCATATATAACAGAAAACATTTCGCTACAGATGTTAGCGTCAAATTGCTCCGACATTGACACACTTTATCAAGAATGGAAACACGTATGTGACAGAATTATAAATAATTGCTATTGGTTATTCGTATTTCGTCTGATTCGAATGTTGACTATGGTTTTTTACCGAGAAAGTTTAATGAAATACCTTTCAAAAATGATGAATAATTTATTCATTATACACTAGTCACTCAATTCAAACACGTTATGTTAGCTATATCGACTGCAAATGCCAATCTCTAAACCCAATATCGAATACATCATTAAAGAAGACGTCATCATGGTAAGCCAGAACCTCCAAAATATACGAATAAGAAAGAAGCACCTGACATACCGCTCAATATTTCAATCAACATTTCAATGCTAGAGTCTTCAATACTCCATAAATCCAGATGACCAAATAGTGAGAGTTGTTCATATAATGCGTGTATCCAGTGGAGTTTTTGCGGTACAATCTTTTTTTTTTCGATTTTTCCGCCTGGTTTGACCTTGTCACCGCCATGTTATGATACGAACAATCAATTTAACATTTAAACTATTTAATTAAAGCAATTAGCATTCAAGTTGTGTGCTAAGGGTCGAATAATTATTTTGTGATAGAAGGCTTTTAGACCTATTAAATTTGAACATTGAACATGTTTGTATTTTGTATTGGAATTTCAGTCCATTCAATTTATTTGGGTTCTCCCTTGAAATGTTTTATATTCTGGATATTACAAATTGTCTCGATGTGTTCAAGTCCAAGTCCAAAATGGTTAGCAATAAAATTACTTAAAAGGTAGACAAGCTGTTGATCAAACTAATTCATTGAATTTGAAGGTTTCGATTGAGCTTATCAAAAACCTTGATGATAATACCGAGGATAATACCTTTTTAATAAGAATGGTTTTCTGGAAGTTAATTTCTTCTCTTTATTAATGTTTTGAAAACAGGTATTTCTACTGAATAAGTAAATGACAATTCTCGATTTTTCCATACCTTCAAACAAGGTCGAAAAACCAGCAACCAGACATTGGAATTCTGGTTTAGTGGTTTGTGAAACCAGTTCCGAAATTATAATTTTTGGAAAACAATTTGTAGGTCAAGAAGATGACGTTAAATTCTATTTTGCGCATAATTTGACAAAAAGAAGGTTTAAAAAGCATTTTGAATTTTGATAATAACTCTTCTTTTATGTAGAATGGCAGTAAATCTTGATTTTTGTATTGAACTGATCGTGCTTGTAGTTCTACTTTCTATTAAAGGTCCCGAGTCTGGGGCTAGGGTAATAGTTGGAAGTAAATATCCAGAAAACTCTTCTTCTACTTCCACATATTTATGTGTGGCGTGTGGATCAATCAACTTTTTTCTTCTCCGCGCTCAATGAAGGGAGATTTTCGAGTTTTATCACTTTCCAGCGAATATTTTAGAAACGATTGATCCACACAGAAAACTGACACACTTTTTTTATATCCTTCAAATATATTTTTCCAAAAGTTAATCAAGTTTTGAGTTCGGTATATGCACATTTTGGGTACTTTTGCGGGGTATCTCCGAGGTTTTTATAAATAGAAAGTTGCGGTTTTCGCGATAGTGTATTACTTTTTCGTAAAACTAAAGATGCCGTTAACAAAATTTTCATAGCCCTTTTAGTTTTTGAGATACAGGGCTAAATTCAAAATGCTGCATTTTAAGGGTCCCCCTCTATCTAAACTATCAGATAACTTATGAAAAATTTGAAAATTTGGCGAGACACGTCAATTTAGATATCGAGGGGGACAACTTTTGAGGTATCTGTTGTTTTTCTGGAATCAACCCTCTCACGCCCAAGGTAGCTACCACTGAAATTACAAATAGCAGCATCCACCTATTCCGCGATTTCTGAAATATTTATATTACTTTCAGCCCCCTAACCTCCAGGGCGCCTACCTTAAGATTTTGAATGGAAACTCCTATTTCTCTTGTCATTTTTGGGTTCCTCATGTATCTCTAGATAAATTCCTTTTTTTTATTGGAATTCTCAATTTCACAAACAGAACAATTGCGAGATTATGTACTTTATTTTTAAAAAATTAAGTGATGTAGCTTATTGAAAATTGAATGAAGATTTCAAAAATCGCGGAATAAATGGAGGCTGCTATTTGAAATTTCAGGGGCAGTTACCCTAGGAGTGAGGGAGTTGAATCCAGAACATTAATAGATACCTCAAAAGTTGTCCCCCTCGATATCTAAATTGACGTGTCTCACCAAGTTTTCATACTATCATCAGTTCAAGGAATAATTAATTGTGTTCGATTGAAAATTTTTGTGAGGTTAGGAACTCCAATGTTGAAAAAAAAGTGTTAAAGCGTATGGAGAATAACGTGAAGATTTCAAAAATTGCAAAATAAGTTGGGGTTGGTATTTGAAATCTCGGGGGTAGCTACCCTGGGCGTGAGAAGGTTGATTCCAGAAAAACAAAAGATACCTCAAAAGTTGTCCTCCTCGATATCTAAATTGACGTGTCTCACCAAGTTTTCATACTATCATCAGTTCAAGGAATAATTAATTCTGTTCGATTGAAAATTTTTGTGAGGTTAGGAACTCCAATGTTGAAAAAAAAGTGATGAAGCGTATGGAGAATAACGTGAAGATTTCAAAAATTGCAAAATAAGTGGGGGTTGGTATTTGAAATTTCGGGGGTAGCTACCCTGGGCGTGAGAAGGTTGATTCCAGAAAAACAAAAGATACCTCAAAAGTTGTCCCCCTCGATATCTAAATTGACGTGTCTCGCCAAATCTCATTGGTTTGGAAACAATCAAATGCTGGTCTTTTTTAAATTGTCACCCTGTATAGCTTTTCCCGTAGAACTCAATTCCGCCTTCGGAACATTCTGTAAACTGTTATTATTCTTATTATTATGTTATTGTAGTGGCTGTATGCATTCTGTGCAAAGCCAAAAAAAAAAAACATTCTGTAAATTTGTTGCCATAGCAACAATTAAATTATACATTTAGTTTCAGAAAAATGTCATTCATTTGGATTTTTAAGAGAAAAAGTGCATATTGTTATATATTTCTGAAAAGGTAAATAAAAAGACAATTCTTATAACCTATACATATACAGGGTGTTCAATTAAAAAAAAAAAAGTAGCGCCAATAACTTTTTGACCTGACCCGGTAAGATAATTCCGAGGGCAGAATTGAGTTATACAAGAAAAGTTGAATAAGAAACAGTTTTCATATTTTCCATAGGTTATCTGATAGTTTAGAGTTCAGATACGAGGGGTACCTAAAAATGCAAAATTTCCAATGTAGCCCTGTATCTTAAAAACTGGAAGAGCTTTGAAGATTTTGTTAACGGTATCTTTAGACTTACGAAAAAGTAGCACACTGACGCGAAAACCGCAACTTTCAATCTATAAAGATAACGTTGATAACCCGCAAAAGTACCTACAATGGGACACCCTGTACAGAGTGTCGACGGATTGAGTTTCCGCGTAAGGTGTAAATGACAAAAAATTTTCGAGTTGGTTTCTGATATTCTGGGAATCGCTCCTGCTTGGTCTAAAACTAAGATGTTGAGAAAATGGTCGAAATCAATATACAGGGTGGTCTGAAACTGATTTAGTAAAAATTGACAAGAGTAAACTACCTTTGTTTCAAAAGATATCAGGAAAGTTTATTGAGAAAAGTTGTTTAGAATCAAAAGCTTATACGGACTCTCAATTTTCAGGCAATTTAGCCTACTTTAATTTTGTAAGTATGTTATGAAATTATTAATTAATTTCTAATTTTTCTTTTGTTCTTATTGATGTTTTCAGCAATGAACGTTTTATATTGTTAGAATAATGTATTTATTTCAGCACATTTCAAAGCGTTATATATCTACGTCAATTTTAGACTAACAAGAAAAAGAAAAAATAAGTGTGTTAATTTTTCATAGTCTTTCGAATCCAGCAATAAAAAAATTGATGCAAGTTCCCTATTGACTGTGATTATAAACTGTAAAAAAACAACATAAGAAATACAGCTCATCGAAAGCTCTATTTTTGAGGGGGACACTTCTTATTAGACGTATAAGCAAATAACCCCGTATCTGCAATCCCTTGGGCAGGGTGGAACTCACTTATTTTAATTTATAACACTACTGATTGAATGTTTACTTGGTGACCCTAAAATTAAGATCATTGGCCCTTTATTAAAAAATATTTTCAGAGCCTATTTCTCTTTTGGGTTCAAGAGTGTGGTTCTTCTTTTCAATCAACGGTGTAGTTCAAAATCGAATAAGTCATATTTATTGTATATAATTTTGGGACTAATAAAGTGATGTTTTATTTATTCATTCGTTTTTTCAGTGATCTATTTTCTTCGTTGAATATGTGAAGTAGATATTTTTTCCAAATTCTACATAATATTGTAGAATGTAGTGCAAATATGATTTGTTGTTAATGTTATTTTTGTCCATATCCATCTTTCTTATTCATAGTATATTCAAAATTTCTTTATAATAGCATAATTCAATAATCTTTTAAATCTATAGAAATGTGTTTCAATATATTGATACTCACTGATGAGTTTTAGTGATTTCACAGTGTTTGACCGATGGGCGTATTTATTGCTTTTCAATCGATAAGAAAATATTCTAGACGATATCGGAATGTGTTTTATTTATGGAGTAGTCACAACGACAACGTTCTAAAATATCCATTGCATTGATGAATTTTCCTATTATTTACCCCAACTTTTCCCTGTGTTTGTGCTGTAATAGATTCCAGCATAACGGAGATTACATCCAGGTTTCAATGAATAAATAAGGAAGCTTTTGACCAACCCTAAATCAAGCTAAAGCAAAGGTTTCAAACTGACAATGCAGCTAAGGGATCAAGCGCTCATCTTCAAGTCAACAAAATATTCTGAAGATAACGCTTAGGTGCAGTTCTTAGTATCAGCCATTCTCATTTTTAGAGATAACTTCTTTCTTAATTTTATTAACCTAAGAGCAAGAAATGTTCATCAATGTTTGCCCTGAGAACTGCTGTGTGAGGCGAAATCCTTTGATAATTTGAGACCAATCAGTCTTTGATGAATTCTTAGAGAATACATTGATGTACCACTAAAATCCTCCAAGCAGTTAAGATATCTAATCAACTTGATGTCAACTTGAGAACATTGTTGTCACAATAATTGAAAAATACTAAATTTTTCAAAAGAAGGAAACGAAAATAATTCTACATTGTTTGAATTCAGATTTTTGTCCTAACAAATGAATGAAATTCGTTTGAAAATCTTATTGATAAAATAAATTTGATCTTAATATTTTGAGTTTGTTTCATTTTAAAATTCGTCTTAAATTTGCAAAATTGCGTAATTAATCATTTAAAAAGTTTTTGGTGATAAACTTTTCTAATATCTTCAAAAAATCATTGTAGGCGAAGGGTTTTGAAATTTTGCATTCCAACTCAGTTTTTTATTCTGAACAACTTTGTTCAATAACATTTTGTTGTATCTCCTATAGAAGAAGCACTATACAAGTGAGAAAAATAGCTTCTAGGTTAATTTCCAAGACATGCTTGATTTTTCGAAACTAAAACTATAACACAAATTAGTTTCTATCCAAGCAGGGCTGAAACTAGGAAAATGAAGTTCCAATCCAATTTTTTTTTTACTTTTTCACCTATTCATGAGTCGATCCGTGGACACACTGTATATTACGAGGCGCCGTTGAAACAACGTGAATATGTTTTTTCAAGTAAAAATGTAAAGTAGACATAAGCACCTATTTATAAGGAACGAATTTGTATGCATATCATATTGTTTTACTCCTCCTGGACACTAGATACAACGTGAAACAACATAGCACAGAAGACACAGTTTAAAAAATTAGTTTTTCTTCCTCCTAGTAAAAGGGACAATTCACAACTGATTTAATAATAATTATGATGCGAGTTCGCTGTTAGTACTAACCTTAGCATCTTATCGCACTGTCAAATTCCAACAAAATCGGCAAAAGGTTCAATTCAATTCAATTCAATTCAATCTATTTTCCAAATTTTGATTGACAATATGTACATTCTATCTTATACCTAATTTTAACAATTAATTAGAGCAGCACTGTGAATTCTTTGAGATACCAATTATTAACAATCATTTCATTCACTATATGAAAAGCAGACTTTTCAGGGCACATATTATGAACTTTTCTACTTGAACCTAGTTCAGGAATGCACTCTGTATACTGCATAGTTTGATTCATTGGAACTTGGAAGTAGAGAGTGAGAGCCTCGGTGAGAGCTCAGCCAAGATTGATTGATTGATTTTTACGTACTTTCCTCAATGAAGAAGTCTATTTTCATCATTATTATTTAGTATTACAATTTTTTGGATTACCCTGTACATAAATCAGCACCAATGCAATGTCTCGTACCCAATCAACAAAAATTGTATCCTCCTTGCAATTTTACGTTCAAGTTTCAATTCCACACAATTGACTCAAAATGAAAAATAAATAATTGAATAACTCTAATTATTGGTTAAGTTATTTAACAGATCAACAAAAACACAAGGAAAAATTGTCCTGGTAACATGTCAATTTTTCCATGGAATATAATCTAACCTCCACCAAACCAAGTGCCCTCAAAAATATTATCAACCGATAATTTAGACTAGATCGTGATTTTTGGGGTTAGGATGGCTTTAAATTTATCCATGATAAATAATATGTTATCATGAACATGTGTGATTTCCTCGGTGATGTCTAATCATATTATTATTGAGGCCTATCGTCTATATAGGCACAATCTAAGCAGGCACTTTATAAATACAGATTTTGATGGTGCCTTGAGCTTACAATCATCAAATTCTATTGTCTATTAGATCATAAGCAAACCAAAACATCACGAAATACTATCTATGATCATCATTATTCTTATATCTATTTATTACTTTAAACTGCAATTTAATCGGTCATTTAAAATTAAACTCGATCCGATCAGTCTACTTTTCAGATTTTTTCATAGATTTTCCCTGAACCGAGAGAGAAGTACTAGTCGGTAATACTTGCTATAGGCGTGCGGCGTGAGGGTTACGTCGCAATGTTATGAAATTTATTATGGCATTCCATGAGAACTACGACCAATGTAAAGATAACATCCTGAGAAGTACTTCAATTCTATGAATATATATGTTGCAATGCAATATGAAAGTCCGTTGTTCAAATAAGTTTAGAGAAATCATCATGTATGCCGCCCAAGAGATGCTGGCGACATCGTGTGTTTTTTGAAAATCCAATAACGACGAAAATTATGAATGTTTTGGGTCAAGTAAAGGAAAAACAACATCGTCAGGTCATAGTAAGTGAATTAAATCTAAACATAAATTGTTCTATTTTTTTATATCGGAGGGCAACTAAGCAAGAAAATTTAGCACTCAAATCATTGACGTCAAAACATAGAAGCATTGTTAACAGGCTCAAAAGTTACATGTTAAGTGACCCCACCCAATAAAAATTCCTGCATGAAGAATCAGCCGATCGCAATAATAATCGCATCAAGGAAACGCACGCCGGGCTTTCTGATTTTCATTGCGAACGAGGTCATGCAACTTCCTACTTTTTGCTTCACGCTGATATGAGACGACTTCTAAACGTACCCAATGAAATCCATATCATGAACCATAGTAAAATTAATCAGGGTCAAGTTGATAGTGCAAAAAGGAAAATGGAAATAATTAAGAATATAAACTCATGTGATAATTTTTTATAATAGTGTTAAATAATGTAAGGGAGGTTTCTTTGTCCAAATAATGTAAAGAAGGGAGTTCACAAACCAAGGCCGTTAGGATCTTTATATTTTTAGTAAGTACAGGAATAAGTAATTCATATTATTTACAATTATTGACTGTCGATGAGCAAAATTATCATAGTTGAAGGTTTCTTGGTAAGAAAAAAACTTGGGTTTATTCGAAATTTGAAAAAGAGTTATTTTTTGAGTGGCAATATAATCTGATCTAAACTGAAACTCTGGGCTTTAGAATTTTGTTGTGATAATTCTTATTGTACGCCAAAGTGAACTCGTGATTTTTTACCTAAAAAAATAAGTTTTATCTTTCTGCATATAGTTATAGTGGCTATATTTCTCGATTGATTGACAGTTTTTTTTTCGTAGTGAAAAACAAATTAAAGATTTCGGATGGCCCTTACTGGATTTAAAAATGTAAAAACAATGTGGATTGCGGTCTCGTGAATTTGATAAAACTATTAATACAAAAGTAATTGGTTGTACTGTACGTGGCTAAAGTAAAGATGAGTGAAAACTGTAAATAATTTGTTTTTTTCTGATTCGATCGAAATAAGTAGATTCAAGTTTGTTAATTTATTAAAATCTTATTATGAGTCAATTTGTCAAGTAATATGTAGTTGCTTTTTCCAAATATATTTTGATACATATCTTTGTATAGGTAAAAGAAAAATGTACAACTTTTGTTTACATGAAATTCAGATTAAATTATATGTCCGTTTGAACTATTATCAAATTGCCAAAAATGTGTCTGGATTAAGATATTTCCAAGCATCTTCATGCATTGAAGGTGATAACTGAATGCAAGTAAAGTCAATGTTGTACAAAAACTGGACGATCTAGGCATTTCAAGTGCATAGAGTAAGATGTAAGATTATTAATTAGATCATTGATGTAAAGAGTCAGAAATTGAGTGTTTAGTTTGGGTTGGCTAATGCAAGGCCACAAAGCAAAAGGATACGAGCGAAGTACAACAAAATGTCTTTGAATTAAAATGATAGGTGAAAAAAGTCAAATCTCACAATTCCATAAATTTATGGAATTGTGAGATTTGACTTTTTTTACCTATCATTTTACTATGAACTCACATACGACATCACCTCGCTTATTTGTCTTTGAATTCCTATTCAAAATAATCAAAATCATTTAATGAACGAATGCCATTATATACACAGAATATAAATGTTTTAGCCGGATTTAGCGTCGTGTCACTGTCGTGGTATTTATTGTTGGAAAATATTTATCGTAGTCCAATAATCGTAGTATCGTAGTCCTTGAAAATCTCCTTGAAAATTTATAAAATAAATCGAAAATGGAAGTACTTATGTGCATGCAGAGATGAATGCTATAAATTGGAGAATGCCCTCATTTATTGAATACCAAGGAACTTTGATAGTTTCTAAGGATCGGACTTTTCTGATAGTCTCGACAATTCGTTTTAAACATTGTTAAAAATGAGCTCCTCATTTGGTTTGATTTTTCCGACATTTTACATGAAGACCTTGTGCTCCACAATATCTCATCATTCACCACTTCGACTAACACATGAATCACAATTATTATCTATCACTTAACAATATGTATTACGTGTTTTCAACATATCCAGGAAAAATGAATAATCGAACGTGTCAGAAGCTCGAAGATTAAAGATATCTTGTTTTGATGTAGTTGGTGCAGATTTGCTGATGTTTGAGCTTTTATTTACTAAAAAAAATCAAGATATTTTGAAAACTTATTCTTTTTCCTCCCTTCAAAATCAAGCCGTTTCCTGTTAACCTCAGATTATTAAATTTTGCTTTTTTATCATTCAATTCCTCGTTCAATTCAGTCTAGCGAGCAATGTTTTCCAACCCAAAGCATCGTTTTCTAATTTTCACTGATAATTTGAATTGAACATTTCTTATCAGCTCTGGACATTCTTGTTTTCTCTTCATCAATCCATGCTGCCATCAGTTTTCAAGTATGAATTGGAATATGTATTCAGAAGAGGAATTTGTTCAAATCCAGCTTTATTCAAATAATATGCAAGCTCTGCAAGAAATGTCAGAATACTATTGCAATCTACTCGAAAGTATAATCAAAGGAATGAAAATATACGTATATACTTCTCTATATTGTAGGTTCTTTTTTAAAACATACAGGGTGAGTCATAAATTTACAAATATATGATGATAAATCGTTTATTAATTATTATTATACAGGGTGTTTATTGATTGAATGCCGATACTTAAGGGTGATAATCCTTGAATGATTTCAAGACAAAAAGTTCATATGAACATAGGTCTGCAAGAGCTTAATTTTCAAGATACAGGGTGTTGAAATATTAAAAAATAAATGTTTTTTTTAATAATTACTAGATACTATTCCAGATATCTTAATGAAATTTGGTACACGTCTTCTAGGCTTCAATATGCATTTTGTGATGCACAAACAAATTCATTATTTTTACCAATGGCGTCCGTACGGGCTTTGCACTCAATATTTTTGGAGAAAAAACTTGTACGCCAATGCTTCCTTCCAAAATAAAAATCATTTTTAAGATCTCTATTTATTTCTGAGCCGATTTGTAATCTTGATTTTTTTTCGTCCGGCGCATGGTTTTCGCTTAAAAAAATAAAATCTACTTAATTGCATTGACACGCTGCTGTGTCATCCAATATTTTCAAATCAGTGGCGCCCTCTCAAACATTCCCATGCATTTTGATGCATAGAAGACGTGTACCAAATTTCAAAAAAAATATCTGGAATAGTATCAAAGTGATGATAAAAAAAAGATTTTTTTTTTTAATTTCAACACCCTGTATCTCAAAATCTATGCTCCTGCGGACCTATGTCTATATGAACTTTTTGTCTTAAAATCATCCAAGGATTATCACCCCTTAAGTATCGGCATTCAATTAATAAACACCCTGTATATTATAAATATAGCTCGAAATATAGTTTACAATTCTAGAATCATTTCAAACTCCCAGATGAAACTCCTCTAAATATGAGGAATAATATGTGGTTTATGTCCCGGTTTATGCAATCAATAAGTTTTCATGATCAACTCAATAATGGAACAGTGAAGAAGATATTAATGATTGGAACGCTCCAAGTACCGAACTAGATCCTATGGTTTTTATTTTTGGGATCAACTTAGGGAATTAGTTTATAAAACCACTTCAACTGCCGTTGAAGAGTTATTTGTTAGTCGTGTGAATGAAATAAGCAATAAATAAAAGTTAGATATTTGAAGTTGGGCTATCTGTAGGTAAACATTTGAGAAAGTGTATTGATGCAATGTCACAAACGTGTTTCTTTATTCAGATTCAGCATCTTTTAAGGAAGATTCAGAATGAATATTGAGTAATAATCCAGTTAATGTTCATGTCATAATCTTTACATTAACTTGTCTGATATAAAGAAGAAAGTTTTGATGTAGCGTACCTAGGTGTTCACAACCGATTGTCAACATTTGAGTTTGCACAGCTTCGCTTATTTTTGGAATAACTTTAAATGAGCCCAATTTTATTACGAGTTAGAGTACGATTCTTCTAAGAACTGTATACCCCCGATGTCTTCCTCTCTCTCTGGCTACGTGAGAGCCTCATATAGCGTGAGAGAGACGAATACGTGGTCGGTGTACAGTTCTTAGTTGAATCGTATAGTCTACAGCTTTCCCGCTATGGTTTCAAATGAACTACTCAATAAAAAAAACGGTATATTCGAAGTTTTCACTTATGCTTGATCTATCATGATTTTTTAACGAATCGCTGAAAAAAATATGCGGGTTAAAAAATCATATTTTTTTAAATAATCACACGAAAAGCTTTGAGTGGCTGTTTTTCTAAGTTTACAACTGACAATGTTATCGCATAAATCTATTGTTCAGATGTCTTTCTCAAGAGTAATTCAATACTCAGCAGAGTATACAGGGTGTGCCACACAGGGTTGGCACGAATTAATTCATATGAATCAATTCGCGAATCAATTCAAATGACTTTTTTCAAAAAAGTCATGAATTAATTCATTTTTTTTCTGATTAAATCAAAATTACATATTACATCATCAACTTCAAATTAGTTCAAATATAAATAAAAATAAAATATCCTATAATGAGGCAACATCGCAACATAGAAATACTAAACATCAGCTGTGTGGACGTACGATGTCGTCGTGCGTTGAATTCGGGAAATTACGAAAACGAAATCAATACTGAAAAAAGCTCAATTTTGGCTTTAGTTTGTTGACATTGTTGCTAGTGAAGACTTGTGTTTTTTTCATTTATTTGATTGTGTTTTGATCGGCAAAAAAGTCTCTAGTGAGTTAATTAAGTTTTCAAGTGAATTAATTCAAAACATTCTCATTTGATTTAAAAAAGTCAGACTATTTTTGACTTTTTTAAAAAAGTCACGACTTTTTCCAACACTGGTGCCACATAATTTTGACTATTGGGAGAGTACTTTTCCGTTACTTCTGGAGGTTAACTTGAAAATAATTATATCGAAGAGACTGAATTAAATTCCAATCGATTTCAACAGGATATTTAATGTGATTTCTCGAAACGGTTTTGAGATTTTTGTTTAACTCTCAGTTTTCGGAATTTTTATGATTTATCAAACCGGTTAAACTTTCTTCTTTTCACAAAATATTGTCAACAAGTCAAATTGGCAAGAACTTTGAACAGGTTTGACAAATTGGCAGAACAGCCAGCCAAAGCTGGTGTGATTATGTATAATAATATATAATATTCCCAAAAGGTCGGAATTATTTATAGAGTTGGTGAATCTTCATTTATGTATTCCAAGTTGTTATTGTATATTGTATAACAGCATCGTAGACCCCACCTAGAATTTTGTTGGACTCTATTGCATGAATAATCTGCCGGGTTTTAAGGTTAGCGAATATCAGATAATACAGAACAGGGCGATGAGAACCATTTTAAAATGTAACAGGTATACGCCAATTGTTAAACAAAAAATCATGTGCAACTTAAACTTGTCTATTTATAAAATTAGAAATAGATTACCGCAAAACTATATTTGTGACAGAGTTAAATGCTTTAAAAATATGCATATGCATATGTATTCTTATTTATTTGTTTATTTATTTTATAAAATGTTCTTATTCATGATGTCAATACTTTGATATGTTTCACACATATCGTCGTTATTCTCCCAAAGTGACGTAACTCAAAAAATCCTAGTTTTAGATAGAACCAAAAACTTTTATCTTATAAAAAGCTTTTCCATCGCACAAAGTGTCGTACATATCTCATGAAGTTATAATTGAAGTATAACAGATTGAAATAAGAAACTTTGTGAGATGGAAAGGATGAAAACTTTTGGTCTTATCGCAAAATGGGTTTTTTTCAAAAACGAAAGAAGGTATATAGAAAACATCGAAAACCATCCCAAGGTATGGACCAAGTATGGACGTAAGAAACATTTGAGCAGATCAAAACAAAAATTTTAAGAATGTTTGTAAGAAAGGGGGACAGTAAAAAAGAGTATATATTTACAGTTCTTTCTTCAGCACCCTGTTTAAAAGAAATTTTTTGAGAAAATTTATTTTTGTATGTTGTAGGTATAAAGACCGCAAAAAAATGTTCTACATTGTGACATTATGGTGCAAACTGCATATTTTTTCAGCGATTCCTTGAAAAATTATGACAGTTCAAAGATAGATGAAGATTCGAGTGAAAATTTCGAGTGTACCGTTTTTCTGTTGAGTAGTTGAGTCAGGTATAAGATCTTTTCCTCATTCTTCGCTATTTCAAATAAGTACCATAAACTGATGGGCATAAACTTTAAGACTCTGACCAATATGTTCATGCCTAATCTCAGTATTTTTCATTTATTTGCGATCCCAGAGGGTTGTCGACATGTTTGCATAATAAGGATCTAGATGAAAACGGCATAGTTGATCAATAATTTCGAACTAAAGCCCCCCCCCCCAAAATAAGCTTCTGATTTACATACGTTATCCAATGAATGAATATTTAAAGAAATAACCTAATGACTCTTAAGAGAATGTGAACTTCTATGGATCCTAGAAAGTTATAAGTCATTCCAAATCGCAGCAAACCAAGTAGGTATCTTTCTTGAGGAAGATATATTACTGTTGAGATCATCAAATGGATGATATAGGGGAAGGAACAAGTGGACGAACCACTTTATGAACACTGTCAATACAGATTGAGATTTACATTTATTGATTCCAACAGACATCGAAAAGCCCTGCGAAAAACTGCGCAGAACGTTTCCATGAAATGTTTTCATTTTTTCATACTTTGCATCGAATTCAAACTAGTCCATGCAGATTTATATTGATTCAGAGAAGCTACTCTAAATAGATTTGACAATTTTTTTGAATATTTCAATAAATATATATAATACATATACAGTGCGACTCTAAAAGCCCCCCCCCTTTTTTTTAATGTGTGCACCAAGAATTTTGAAACTTGGCATACTTTAATTGCTGTCGAGATACTACTTTTTGATGTACTGACGTACTTTTATAATTCAAGATGGCGGCTGGGCACCATTTTGAAACATTTTTTTAAATAGAAAGGGGGGTCGTGTGACACCTCATTTTCAAGATCCTGATGAGTACTTTATAACCCTTGCATATTGAGTCGATATCTTTAAGTACTACAAAATGGCGGTACATTTAATCACTACATTGATACATACACTTTAAAAAAAAATCGTCAAATTCAATTCAAAAGTTGCTGGAAATATTCTTGACATGAAGTTTGGGTTAGGAATAAATGACAAAAATGTCAAAAAAGCATCTTTTGAATTGAACTTGAGAAATTTTTTCAAAAAGTGTAGGTATGTATCAATTTAGTAATTAAATGTACCGCCATTTTGTAGTACTTGAAGATATCGACTCAATATTCTAGGGTTATAAAGTACTCATCAGGATCTTCAAAATGAGGTGTCACACGACCCCCCTTTCCATTTAAAAAAATGTTTTAAAATGGCGCTCAGCCGCCATCTTGAATACTAAAAGTACGTCAATAACATCAAAAAGTAGTATTTCGACAGCAATTAAAGTATGCCAAGTTTCAAAATTTTTGGTGCACACATTAAAAAAAAAAGGGGGGGGGACCTTTTAGAGCCGCACTGTTTAGGTATAGGTATAATATATTAACCAACAGATGGGCATTCTATTGTACCTGCAGAACACAGATATCTTACAAATTCAAATTAGCTTGAATCATTTATTTTCAAAAGTAGATTTAAGTAGAGTGTAAGAAATCCTAGCTCGATTACACCAGACACAAACGGAAAAGTTCTTTGATATGTACCTACAACTTTTAGTTGGTAGTCTATAGTTGCGTTCTTTCATCCCAGATATAGAAATTTTTGAATTTATCAAGAAAAATTTCGAAACTGTACCGTCAAAGAACCAATAAATACTTGAAAATATAATTAGTTCTTCAAAAGTTCCCTGAAGTCACAGGAATAATAATCCTTTCATTTGCAGTGACTTAATTATTAGTTTGAATGTTGAGCTTTCGTTGGAGCTTAACAATAATATTTGTATTTTGAGGCTTTGATATGCAAGAAAATACAAGTTAAAATTGTTTTTTTTTCTCGTCTTTGCTGGAGATATAATCCTTTTTATTACCTTCTTTAGATATTTCATACAATTCTCTAATTTAATGGAAATGATCAACTCACGTAAACAGCTAACCCACATTTCGGTATTCAAGTGTACTCACCTACTTCGTTTTAAAGGCAATCCAACAGCATCAACCAAAATAACCCCGATTAGCACAGTAGTTAACTCGCGACACCAGTACACGCTTTCTTTTTTGATTGAAAAAGAGGAAGATTTGGAAAAGCACGACCGGACGACCGTACTGTGACGCCTAATAATACACCTGATCGAGTGGCCAAGTTTGACGCGAAGGAACCGAGAACCGAGTAACAACCTGCTAATGGTTAATGGTAGAAATCCCCTCCAAGCGGTGCCGGTGCGCCGCCGGTAGTTCTTCGGCCATTTCATACCAGGGGATGGCGAAAAATAACATTTTTGCAAAATAATCTTGGATTTGTTTGGGAACGGAGAGGCAATGGTAAAACATCATCTATTATCATAAATGACCGTTGGTCCTCAGGGTTATTTTGAATTTCGTTGAATAAAAAACATGTATGAATAATGATTAAAAAAAAACTTTGAATGCAAAAGTTATTTGAGTACATTATGAGCGAAAATAAACCAAAGGCTTGTCCTCGATTGTTAAGATTTCAAGATTTGTGAAACAAAAATAGAGTGTAGGAAACTTTCTTGGAGGTTCGTGAAGATATGCGCTCTGCAAACGCGAACGAATCTCCTCTAGTCGGTTATTTGACGACCGCCATAGATAAAATATTATTTCACCGCTTTGAGTGCGGAGCGCAGATTTGGACGGGAACACGAGAATCGTAGTGTTGCGCGTTGCGCGACTATTCAGCGCAGTGTTGCCAACTTATTAGAATTCCCATTAGTTTTAGTGGTTTTGAGAGTCGCACAGTGAATTCATATATCATAAAACACTAAATGGAAAATCTAGTGGAATAAACCTGATCTAGTGGTTTTTTTTAGTAGATGAAGACCATTACTCCAAAATACAGACTTTACCCGACATTTCTCCATTAAAAACAGGGAATCATCTCCTCAGGGTGACGTCACGCTATACAAATGAGCCGTGTATCAGAACGAGCACACTGAGCACAAGCACGCCCGCCCGACGTGGACGTAATATTTTATGGTTGACATTGAATTTCACTTCGGAGTGGAACTGTCAAATTTTCGCTTGCCAAATGGGAATCATAATATGATTCCATCTACATTATATTTGGCATAAGCGTGACTCTGAACACGAATTCGTTGTGGTGCTAACATGATTCCCGTTTGCCAAGCGGAAATTTGACAGTTCCTCTCGGCAACCATGTGACATCATATTATGTCTTATGTCATCGTTTCAATGAAATTAACAACATTGCAAATAAAATTTTATTGCAGCAGAAGAAAGGAATCAGATATGCACGTTATCATAGCTATGCGTAAAACCAGGTAAGAAATATCCGTGCAAACAATCAAACAAAATTAATGACTGACTGAAACCAATACAGAAACAACTATACGCCAACAATAGTAGCTTTATACACCAGGCCCCTTATTCTTGAATGTCTGTGACGGGAGCACTCCCGGGAATGCTCCCAGAAATCATCCTTTTTATTTCCATACACTCTTCAGTGTCTTCTACATCTTCTAGATCATAATATGATTGAAAACATCTACAATCATCTTACAAACAGCACACAAAATCGACTTCAACAACAAAATTTAATAATCAGATTGTGAGGTCACGCCCACTCCCCACAAAAGTTCTCCTCCCAGATATTCAAGAATACGGGTCCAGGGCGCGTTCACGACACATGGCCGGGCGCGCTCGGACGCACTATCAAACGTCAGTTGAATCGTCTGTTTAATTCAGGAGAAAAAAAAACTTCGAAATAGTGGTAAAAATGTAGTAAATTTTCTACTCGACCAAAATTTTTTTTTTGGTGTTTTCTAGTGGATTTCTATAAGGCTTCGAGTGGAATGTCTTGATTCATAGTTGGCAACACTGGTTCAGCGGTAGTAATGAAGTGTGGTCGGATTTGCGCTTCGTTCCGAGCAGTCTGAGCACGCTCCACACGTGAGGTCCATGTTCGCTAAATTTGTACGGTGTTTTCAATTTGCTCGCGATCGGCGCGCACCCCCGCGAAAGATCTTCTGTGAGTTTTTCGACGAACGTTTTGTATGTTCAGAGTAGAGATTTGGACGGGAAAACTATTCAGCGGTAGTAAAGAAGTGTGGCGGCCAGATCTGCGCCATGCTCATCGGATTTGTGCAGTGTTCCAATTTACGCGCGGTCGCCATCCATCACTTGTCGGTTTTCCGGCGAACGTCTTGTGTGTTCGGAGCGCAAATTTGAACGGAAAATGAGAATCATGGTGTTGCGCGTCTTCAGCGGTAGTAAGGAAGTGGTCGAGCTGTGCCTTTTTCCGTTTCTCAGGAGCTGGGTCACAAATGGATCTGCGTCTGGCGAGTTCCCTTGCTAACACGCACGCACTTCTGGATGACGTTCTGTGCATTCTCGTTCCCTTTTCCACACGGACAGTTCAGACTTTGTACTATCCATATCCTGATGATGTAGGCAAAGCCATTGAAACATCCAGATGCGACCATCGAAGGAAAGCCCAAAATGCTCTCTACCCACTGGTGGGCTCAGTAGCGAAACCAGAGTTTTTTTCAGGTCTTTGAAAAGTCTAGTGCAAGGTCTGATGTATGTATTGTAGTAGATTTATGCAAAGACGGAAAATCTCGGTGAGATTTATGTTGACAGTCGTTCATTCGTATGAAAACTACATTATTCATCTTTTTATTTCCAAATTTGATAAGTTTAAGATTTATCATACACCTACTTGAAAGTGAAAGACTTTCCGATGATCATATTTTATTGAGAAAATATCGAGGGAAATTCATCATGTAAGTAGGAATACAAAAATTCCGCGTGCATCGAATAATTAAAAAGTTTGATTTTCTCGAAAACTAAGCGGTTTATCGATATTGAACAAGAATGCATTTTTATTCTTAGAGATAATCAATTCATCCGATTTTTTATCCAAAGTTTTCAACAAGTTATATTAAAAATATTCCATTGAAAGGTATGTAACTAGCGTCCTCAACGAGCAAACTAGAAACTAATGGTAATGCGGTTATGGTAAGGGTGGGGGACAAGAGCAGGGCGAGTAGCCCTAGTGGCCCTTTTCGCAAACCCTGCGTTTCCAATCCTCTTCACTCAAGCCGTCCCGTCTCAATTGCGAAGCAAACCAGGTCATCCCAGCTCTGGTCCCCCAACTCCACCCGAGGCATGGTTGCCGCTCATCAAGACGAGGAGGGTCTCAGGCGACCCAATCTATCACAGACTCCCAGTAGATGGTAGGAGGTTGCCTCCGCCCTTCCACAATAGGGATATCGGTGATTCGCCTATTCCTAATAAATGCAAGTTTTGGTTGAGCTTGCAGTGTCCTGTCAGAATGCTTACGATGATGCTCAATGCCTTTCTACTCTTGTTCAGCAACTGGGCCGTCCATGATTTGTTGGGTTGTGTGATTATCTCTCTGGCTTGCCGACAAGTCGTGTTATTCCAGTGTTTTACTGTGTTCTCCCAAGCTCACTCATTCAGGGCCTCGGAGATCAGCCGTTTACTCAGACCCAGGTATGGCTCTGGACCGTGCTGGGACGATGAAGACTTTAGTCTAGCTAGCTCGTCCGCGCGTTCGTTTCCAAAAATGCCCATATGTCCGTATACCCAGACCAGTTTGACCTTCTTGCTCTCGCCTAGGGCACGCAGAGCATCACTGCACCCTTGAACCAGCGGGCAGCTGATCCTTGGCTTGCCTAATGCCCTTAGAGCCGCTTGACTGTCAGAATAGATAACTATGTTATCCTCTGCCCCTCCTAGAACCTTTTCCCTATTTGTCACCTTCAGGATAGCAAAGACCTCTGCTTGGAAGACCGTTGTAAGCTTTCCCAGAGGGAAAGCCTCCCCGGCATTCCTGACCTGTCTGTATACTCCGGCTCCCGTAGCCTTAGAGTTGGCCTTTGAGCAGTCGGTGAACCAGATCTGCGTGTTACCTGGTGGTTCTGCCGGTGTAGTCCGCCACTCGTCCCTGGATGGAAGGTGTACCTCAAAACTTCTATGAAGTCTGAAGTCTGAGTCTTCCACCCGTGGCTGTCAGTCCCGCCGCCAGTAACGGTATCTCACAACTCACAATAGAAGATAATCTAGTGTTGACGACCTCTGTGCCTCTGTCCCTTCATACATCCTCACGTATGCTGCCATCGCTTCCCTCTTTATCCAGATTGCCAGATCTGTCAACGCAAAAATAATGTTCAATGCAGCTCCTGGAGTAGTCCTCATTGCACCGGTGATACCCAGACAGGTCATCCTTTGAAGTCTGGTTAGTCTGATTTCGTTAGTGGCTTTCTTGGTAGCCAGCCGGCAGAACGTCCTCACATATGGTGCGTCTAAATTTCGTTCAAATTCAGGGTGGACCAGAAGTAATGGAACATACCGTTGATTCCTCACACAACAGTACTGCAATCGTCCTCAACTTGTTTATTCCGAAAGTTGAGATTAAGAGAGATACAGGGTAGATTGTAGATTAGATTCGAAAGGGTGTTGGATTGTGGACTTGTCACAAATCCAGTGCACTGCGACCTCCCAGGGTCTATTGTGCCACCGACTTTCCTGCTGAATTCGGTCTATAGTGATGATTTATGCATCACATAGTGTAAATGAACTCGGCAGAGCATTTTTATTTGGGCTACTCTGTAGACCTTTTCGATCGTTAGCAATGAATAATGCTATAATCTATACTCAGGTACGAGATACAGGGTGCCAAAGTTGAATTTTTATTTTTGTTTTTTTCGAATAACTTTTGAAATAATCAAGTTATTTTGATAAAATTTCGCATATGGAGATGGTTTGACATGCCAAATTCATATCTGGCCTTGGTATGGGTCTTAAGTGTCGGGGGCGCCACTTACACATCTTTCCACTCATTCAAATAACTATTACTTTTTTGTACGCACTCGAGAATTGTTTTCAAATGGAAATATTGATTTTTCCGTCATTTTCACGTGAAAAAGGTATACTTCGTGAATGTCGATGGGAGTCACATTTTTTAAGATATTTGCCGTTGCATTAATTTATGCAATGTTGTTTCGAATGGATAATTTTGAAAATCAACATAGGGGGCGTTGAAAACGCCGTTGTCACGGTAATTTTATAATAATAATAATAATAATAATAATAATAAATGTCTTTAATACAGGAAACATAAAATACAATCCAAAATAAATACAAGTGTGAAGAACTTGCGCCGAAACAAGGCGCAATCTAGTCATAGAGGCTACTCTACTGAACCCTGATTGGCTCAACGGTGCACAATAATGTTTAAGAAATAATTCCAATGGATCAAATAGATCAGCCCTATCTGAAGCAACCTAGTGAAGGAAAGGATGATCCAATGGTAGATGTAAAACGAAAAAAAAAGATTTGATTTGGAGAATTTTGAAGCATAAGTAAATGTTTTTTATATTGAACCCCGTATTGAACTTTAAATGTATGCTCATCAAATAAAGTAAATTTCTCAGGTAGCTTATTGTAGAAACGAATTGCATTAAAAGTAAATGTGCGTTGAAACATAGCACTCCGATGATGTGGCATAGTAATAATTTGGTTGAACCTTATATCACGAGAATGGATATCCGACCGGAAAACAAATTTGTTTCTGATAGATTCAGGATTCGAGTAGCAATGGATTATTCAAAATCTTCAAAAATAAAATACCCATATGCAAATACCTACGATTTATCATTGATAGCCAGTTTAAATTTTTAAAAGTATGTGAAATATGATCACATTTTCTAAGCCCAAAGATAAGTGTGGAACAGGTGTTTTGTACCTTTTGGATCCGATATATGTCTGCAGAGTCTAAACAAGGACCATTAATAAAGTCGCAGTAATTAAAATTGGAGAGAACCAGAGACTCGCAAAGCATTTTACGTAAAGAGAAATCAAGAATATGTCTTAGTCTGACTAGTCTGACTTAGACTCATATCCATACTGATGAGTCCTAGTAGGACGAAACGTATATGGATTGGTCATGGTCAGACTGAGAAAACAGTTTCAAGATTTTCCTTTTTTGCTTTCCCGGGAGGTTTACCCATTAACTCGTTGTAGACACTATGGCGACCAAATGGTAGATGTCTTTCATTAGATTGATGGGAATTTCCATCCTAAGATTGACAAATTCTGCCGATAGATGGCGTTATTTACTACAACTTTTCACAATATGTCTACTATTGTACAATACTTTGAGGGAAAACTAGGACTTTTGAATCAATTTTTTTACATGCTCAGTCCAAAATAGCACCAAGATTTTTCGTGAACTTCACTACAGGTAACTTCGCACCATCCAACATTATATTGACGTTATCGCTTGAAAAGTTATATGAGCCTTGGTGCCAAAATGCATGACCATTGATTTTGATGGGTTGAGTCCGGTCGAGCTTCAAGTAATGTTACAATGAAAGTTGTTTTAATGTATCCAGATCCTAATTAATCAAATTCGTTGCAAGTAAATGGTCTTGGTGATTGAAATGGTAATATATTTGAGTGTCATCCGCGTAGGCTTTGACTTTACAGTATTTTAGAGATTTTAAGATATCGGCTGTATATATAATGAAGAACAGTGGGCCAAGAATCGAACCCTGTGGTACACCTGACCTAATTGTAATTTGATTTGAAAAAGTATTACCATATTTGATCATTTGGGAGCGACCAGAAAAGTGTGACTTTATTAGATCAAGGGATGGTTCTAGAAATCCGTAGAAACCTAATTTAGAGAACAAGAGATCATGATTTAAAGTATCAAAAGCCTTCGTAAAATCAAGCAAAACCAAGGTGCTACTCTTTCCTCTATCCATCGCCGTCATCACATCATCAGTTATACCCACCATAGCAACTGATGTACTGTAGTGTTTTCTGAAACCGCACTGACTATCTGGTATTATTTTATTGGTCACAGAGTACATAATTGGCTATAAAAAACTTTTTTGAAAATTTTGGAAAGGGTCGGTAAAATACTGATAATTCTAATAATAATGATAATTCTCATTAAAACCTGATGGGTTACTAACTTTTGCCAAAGGTTTGCCAATGAAAATCTTCCACTGATCCGGAAAATAGTTGGACTCTATGCAACAGTTGGTTAAGTGGTTGATATACAAGTCGATAGTAGGACTGCAATATTTTAACATGGTAGACGAAATCTCATCAACGCCAGATGCATTCGTACGAATAGAATGTAAAATTTTATTCATTTCGCCAACTTCAGTCAAATGAAAAGAAAACTGTGCGTTGTTATTGAAAGTACTTCCATTGTGGGAACGGATTGCATCATTGCAGTCAGAAACGGTCTGCAAGAGAGACCCAAAAAAGTTATTTATATCAGGAGGGTCTGCCAAAGCATCTGGGAGAGAGCAGTTCCCACTCGAACAAACGTAAAACGATTTGACAAGTGTCTCAATGTTCAATGTTTCTTAAGAAAAAAAAAATAAAAATGTTTTGTAAAATCAGATTACATTTTTTTAAATCAAAAAACATTAAGCATTCAAGCTGATGTGAAAATTACCATTATAACGCCGCGCCGTTTTCAGAGCCTCCTATATGTTCATTTTGAAAATTTTCCATTCAAAACAACATTGCATGGATTACTTCAAGGGGATTCATCGCCGGTCTGAAATTTCACTCAATGCAAGCATTTTTTCTGGAATGTGCCATTTTTTTATAACATCCCCTTTTGGAACCATTCAAGTAGTTGCACAAGACAAGAATTCTTGTCTTGAAAACTAGTTTCTTGCCTTGTTTTGAAATTCAAGACAAGAAATTTTCAGTCTTGTCTTGCACATGTCTTGCATACTTAAGTGTTGTCTTGTCTTCCAAGACTCTTGTAATTTCTTGTCTTGCACATATTTGTCAATATTTTATATTCTAACAAAAAGGTAAAAAAATGTCTATATTTTATTCCATAGAAAGAATCTTCGTCGTTTAAAAAAAGTGATACGGAAATGTACGACGCTAACTTAGCAAAAAAATCTTAACGGTACAAGTTCTGTTTATTAAAATATGAAACACCCTCATGCTCGAAGGTAGCCCATTTTATTCTAATCTCAATGATATGACACTTTATATATCTATATCAAAGAATAATTTTATTTTTTGTCCATATAGTAATCGCAAAAAAAGTAATTACATAAAATAGGTAGATAGGTAGGTACGTATATACCTACCATAATTTTAAAAATATAATTCTAGTCAATATACCTATTAAGAGTAATAAGTACCTACAGGGTGACAATTTGCAAAGGACCAGCATTTGATTATGTCCAAACCAATGATAGTATGAAGATTTGGCGAGACATATCAATTTAGATATCGAGGGAGACCACTTTTGAGGTATCTGTTGTTTTTCTGGAATCAACCCTCTCACGCCCAGGGTGGCTACCGCTGAAATTTCAAATAGCAACCTTCACTTATCTTGCGATTTTTGAAATCTTCACGTTATTCTCCATACGCTACATCATTTTTTTTTTCAAAATTGATGTTCCTAACCTCACAAAAATTTTTAAACAAACAGAATTAATTATTCCTTGAACTGATGATAGTATGAAATTTTGGTGAGACACGTCAATTTAGATATCGAGGGGGACAACTTTTGAGGTATCTATCAATATTCTGGATTCAACCTCCTCACTCCCAGGGTTTACCCCTGATATTTCAAATAGCAGCCTCCACCTATTCCGCGATTTTTGAAATCTTCATGTGATTCTCAATAAGCTACATCACTTTTTTTCAAAAATAAAGTACATATCCACACAATTGTTCTGTTTGTGAAATTGAGAAAATAGGAGTTTTCATTCAAAATCTTAAGGTAGGCGCCCTGGAGGTTAGGGGGTTGAAAGTAATATGACAGCTAACATCTCAAAAGTTGTCCCCCTTGATATCTTTCACAAAATCCCCATACCGTCATCAGTTTAGGAAATTATAATTATTAAAACTTATCAAGAATAGCATAAGTTATTCAAAAACCGCGGAATAAGTGTTGGCTGCTATTTGAAATTTCGGGGATAGTTACACTGGAAGTGAGGGGGTTGAATCCAAAAAATTGATAGATTCCTTAAAAGTTGTCCCCCTCGATATCTAAATTGACGTGTCTCACCAAATTTTCATACTATCATCAGGTCAAGAAATAATTAATTCTGTTAGTTTGAAAATTTTTGTGAGGTTAGGAACTTTAATTTTGAAAAAAAAAATGATATAGCATATGGAGAATATCGTGAAGATTTCAAAAATCGCAGAATAAGTGGAGGTTGCTATTTGAAATTTCAGGGGTAGCCACCCTGGCACCCAGGGCGTGAGAGGGTTGATTCCAGAAAAACAACAGATACCTCAAAAGTTGTCCCCCTCGATATCTAAATTGATGTGACTCGCCAAATCTTCTTACCATCATTTGTTTGGACACAATCAAATGCTGGTCCTTTTTAAATTGTCACCCTGTATGTCAACAGATGAGAGATAATTTGGCGAACTTTTCTCTCTGCTATATGCTATATCAGCAGGTTTAGAAATGTTTTCAATTTTCATGATTAATTATGGCATATGTCGAGAAAACTGATCTAGAGTTGATTGATATCAGAATAAAATAGAGGTTGATATATTATGCATTTATCAATGTTGTTCCACTTTAAAGAACCGAACTTGGTGTTCGTATCCTTTCCAAAATGGCAGCCTTTTGGTTTTTGAAGAAAAACTGAAAAGTTACAATAATTTGTTTTTTGGTTTGTCGTTCTATTTTTTAAAATACAAAGGTTACATCGAATCAAAATTTCATCAACATTAAATGACCACCCTGTTTTTTTTTTAATTCTTTAACGTTAAACAGCAAAATTTAAGTTAAGTTTTGTTGAGTGGATAAAGGTGTGTGTTAGCATTTTTTCCACAGAGTTCCATAAAAAACTATGATTTTGTCATTAGCAACTCAGAGCTTTTACAAACTACAAAAAGACACAAAAGTGACAATTGAAACTATGTATTTCGTTGAAATAACGCTATTTCGAAAAAGTTCCATAACTCGTAGATAAACTTTAAAAGAATTATCGCACGGAACTATTATATGCCATAGATTAGAAATAAAAATTATACTCTCTGGGCTTAATTTCACGACCATCAAATAACAAGAATTCAAACCATGATAAACAGAACTGATTGCAAAACATAGCAAATGCTACATGTCGCTATGTTGGTTGCATAGATTACATTTATTTGACGTTGTACTTTACATTTGGCAACGCTGGACTATTTCTGCGATCAGATGCTCCTGTTAACTTGCGCAAAGACTTAATTATCACTTTTAAAAATTCATCATTTCCAACTTTCAAGAAATCTTGAATTCCAGAAATCTTGCAAGACTCTTGCAATTTCTTGCATAATAAAGTCTTGTCTTGTCTTGCAGTGCAATACAAGAAATTTTGAAAGTCTTGTCTTGAATTTTTGTCAAGAGTCTTGATCTTGCAAGACATTTTCAAGAGTCTTGTGCGACACTAATTAGGTAGGTAAGATATCAAACTAGGCAACCTAATATCTATTTTTGCAAAAAAACGGTAACAAAAACGGTATCTCAATGGTCAAAAAATACGAAAAATCTACATATTCCGCCCTCTTGTGAGAGACGTATTAATCCGTTAAATCAAAAAAATCGATAGTGTATTGACTGAATTGAACCTTTCTGAGATCATTTCTGACAATCTCCGTTTAATAAAATTGAACAGAAATCAGTAATACCTTCCACAAAATCTCATGTAATTCACAATAAATTGCCACCGTCTTCGAACAAAATCTATACCCCTCTTTTTTGAGGCGTAATGTTTACTTAGTTTGGTTGCCGGCGTGATGAATACCTACTGTCTGCCGTGGGCTGACGTGATGACGTGATGTGTAACAATAGACACTTTTGAGCACGTCCTAAATTTCAAACGTATCCGTATCCTCATCAATCTGCGCATGCTTAGAATAGATGCGGGGGTTCCGATTCGTTTCGTTGCACGTATCGTTGCGGGCCTTTCATCGTATCCGTATCTGAGAACGCATCTCAACTTATCGAAGAACTATAACAAAAGCTCTTCAAAACCGATAAACGAAAAATACACAAACATCCAAACCACGGTGTAAGATAAATAGGTGATGTCACGAGCCGGCAGAACGTGTCTCGAAACTACTAACGCCGGCCTAGTAGTCAGACAGGTTAGTGGGCCGAAGAATTTTTAGACGGGTATCAATCAAAATGTTCCTGTGGTCATAGTATTTGATTAAAAAGGTTTGGGTTAGTTGGTTTCAATCGAGTATATGTTTTATTAGGGAATTCTTATTAAAAATTAAGAATCAAGACCTCCAGGAAGGCTTGAGACAATCATTAAAAAATGCAAATATGGGTTATTTTGCAAATTTTTGCAAACGCAGCCTAAATGGCTACTCTGACAACAAAAATTTCTTATTAAAAATTGGAGCTGAGGAAATTTTCTACAAAATAGTCCTGCTGGCAAATTTTTAGCTCATATGGTTTTCGAGTTTCATCTCCACGAAAATGCAAGATTTTTTATTCAATTTCAAGCGTTCACGCCGTTGTCGCCTGTGATTGTGTTTTACCGCCAGGCATAATATAAAAGGATTTGTAGCTTGTCATCTCTATAAGTATGTAATTGTTGTTAACCTGTTCCTGTAAGATGGTTTTACAGCTGATTTAATGATCATGGATGATGAAAACAATTTGAAAAACAAAATGATAAAATAATAAGACACTGATCATAAATAATATGTATATCTATTTATATAAAAATGAAAAACAATATTTGATTTAAATACAGATGCCAAAGTTATGCTTATCTGTAATATGTATCAAAAAAGTAATAATCTACTACATACCTAATAGGTATGGTGTTTGACAAAATTAAATATCGAGTTGAATATAAAAGTAATTGTGAAAATCAATCAATCAATCAAAATTAAAATTTAAACAACGTTTATTCAACATGTTTTTAAGTCTTTTGCAATCTATTATCCACCAATGCATAATAGTGATTAATTAATTAATTAATTAATTTATTAGGATATTTCGGGATGCTCGTGGATTATTTGTTACAAACATTGTATACTCACCTTGTTTCACTCGATTTCTAGAAAACGAACTATACATTCCGGTTCAAAATGTCTTTCGCAGGCACAATCCTTTTCAGTTAATTTTCTGTGTTTTCGAGGAATTGCCTGGTTATATTTTCTTAAATCGTTCTTAGGAATTGCGAATATGGAATATTTTTCTTTACATGTAGCGTACCCGCTTTTACAGTTCGGCACACAGCATTTTCTTCCCATGATTTACTTGATAACTTACACAAAAATTATTGTAATTGCGACAAATTTGCCGTTGACACGTCAAGGTGGGACTAATGTACAATCACAAATAAAATAATCAATAAATCAAGCATGAAAAACTCGTTTTTTTGTAATTTGACGCGCCTACATCGCTCGCATTAATAGCCGGAAGAAATATTTTAGGCCCACTTCAGTGCGTCCTTGTCGCACAATTTCGTCTCTGTTGCGTTAGCAAATATGAGACAAGCGGTCTGTATGTTGAGATGGCGCGTGACACCACCTATTTATCTTACACCGTGATCCAAACCAAACCGGAAATATAAACAAAAATCAATATCTCGGTTACAAAACGCGAAGTTTGACAACTTTGACATTTCAGCAATCCGTTTTGTATACGTAGAACCGATCGCTGCTTAATCGGGTTTTTATATGATTAACGCATGTCGATCCGTTTACGGATACGGATGAGGATACGTAAAAAATTGTTGGGTTTGCTTAAAGTGTCTTATAATTCGATTTAGCACAAGAAGGAGAATTTTGTTCACACGGAAGTAAATGAAATGGCCACTACTCTCTGAGCAAATAGGCTTCTTGTTTAATAATGATTGACTCCATTGGTAAACATTATTTTAGTTCATGATGCCTGGCAGAATATGTCATTGTGCTGTTGCTGTGTGCAAAACAATCAGTTAGTTTAATATAGATTTTTCGACAGTTTGCTCCGACCATTTTACAGTTAATGACTATGAAAAAGATTTACAGCATGAGTTATTGAGTAAGTAGGTACCTATATTACAACTAGCTTTGAAATTACAAATCCTAAAAATTAAATTTTTGTATATGGAAATTAGGTAACGAGCTTTCTGCAAGCGAATTGCAATTCCCATATAGGTACCAAAATATTTTCGTCGACGTGCACTTTGTACACATACAAATCTAAATTGTAAATTTTATAAATCAATACTTTCAAATAACATTTTATTGTGTATTGGAATATTACATCCTTATTATTTGGCAGTTTTGTCGAGATATTTTTTTTTAACTAGACGTGTAAAAAAGCCAGTTGGAATAGTTAGGTATATCAAGTATATATTTTTTTCATTTTGAAATTCAGTTTATTATAAATATAAAATTATTTGTTTTCGTTCTCTTCAATATAAAGACAATATATTTTAAATGTACAACACCTAAATTTTGCTTGGAATCTAAGTTGCATAAAGAAAATACCATATAAAGCATACGCCCTCTTTCTGTCATCATCAGTGGTGACGTCACAGCGAGTTTGACCTTGCCAGACAGATTCGGCAAACATCCTTTGTAGTGTATAATCGTTGACTTCTAGCCACTTCTACAAAGTATACCTTTTTCATGTAAACATTCATGTGAACATGATGGAAAAATCATGTTTTCAATTTAAAAAAAATGTACGAGTGCGTACAAAAGAGTTCTGACTATTTGAATGAGTGAAAAGGTGTGTAAGTGGCGCCACCTACAAGTTAGAGAAATTCCATGTTCAGATTTGAATTTTGCATGTCAAACAATCAACATTTACCAAATTTTATCAATATAACTTGACTATTCCAAAAGTTATTTGAAAAAATCAAATAATAAAATTCAACTTTGACACCCTGTATCTCTGTTTATATAAACTTTCGGAATAGACAAGTTGAGGTCGATCGCAATATTTTTGTGTATGAGGAATCTACTATTACCGTATATCCCATTACTTCTGGTTCACCCTGTATATCTAACGGTTCAAAAGTTAGAAAATTATCAATTATTGAATTTTTTGAGAAAATCAGAATTCTAAGAAAGTCAAAAATTTTACAATTTTTTAACAAACTACTACACGTTGCGACGAAATCTCAAAAAAGTGAAATATAGTCCTTATGTCGACAAGCACCATCACACAAAAATAGACGTGGTTTCTTAAGTTTTGGTCTAAAAATATTCGAGAAACCTTTTCTCGCAAATGCCCTTCTTTAAAAAACATGACATTTGGTCTGTGAATAGCGCAGTTCGTTTTTGAAACGAGCTTGAATGCACCAAATTCATAAAAACGTCGTAAGACCGATACTGCATGGCCACCATTTCGGGTGTATAATGTAAGATTTGTTTTTGAATAGGCGGCTTATAGGTAAATTGCGACAGATTATTTTTATCTATTTACATTCAATTCACCAAATGTCAATTGGCTGCCAAAGAAATAGTTTAACAGTAATGCACGTAATCAAAATCCATCTTATCGGAACGATCAAATGAGCTTTATAATATAAGCAAAATCAACATCATAACAAACTGCAAACAAACGGCGTAAAACTCAATTTTATCTAACCTCCAAATCCAGTCTTTCTACTTGCATACTGCGATGTAACTCAGGCTTTCTTCAGAACATATTGACTAATATCATGATTATCATATCCAAAAATTATTAAAATCCATAAACAAACAAGTTATTTAGGGTCAAATTGTGTTTCAAGTCAATTTGAGTCAGAAACTATATAGTAACGTCCACATCCGGAAAATCATGTGAATCAGCTTTTTGGAAACATTCGTGCATATTTCAAAATCAATTTCACTCAATGAGGTACCCAACACAATATAAGATACAGTGGACAATCGATTTGTGACGATAGTAGATGCTTTATTAGCACGAATTAATGAATAAACAGGGGAATGTTTTGTGGAATAAACCCTTAAAAGCCAGTCGGTCTATTGGATTTTTTTCAAATTTCACAGATGTTATAATGGGATAATTTTCTATAGTTTAATGATGGTTTAAGACGTTATAATTTTTTTGTGAACTTTCCTATTGTACCAAATTCTTAATTGATTCAGACATGTAACAAGACATAATAGATTCATTTGAGTTTTGTATTTGTTATACTGGGTGGTCCATTTAAGTTGAGACAGCCCGATATCTAAAAAACGATAGTCACTTGAAAAGTTGAAGTTGGAGTTATTGGATACTGTGACATTAAAAAAATGATTATGATTTTGGATTTCGAAATAATAAAGAAAAACATAGTCAAGACGTTTTCAATTATGGAACACATCACATAAAAGGCATAAAACGAAAGCATGTGTTGTCTCAAAAATGTATTTTGAAAAAAAGTCGAGAAAACAATACCCATAAATAGTAACTTACATATATTATTACATAACGGAAGGGTAGTCTTGACTGACTAGCTAAACATCAAGCTTGGTGTTCTTCGGTTTGCAGTCATACGCACAACATATGCTTACGTTTTACGATTTTTATGTCATGTGTTCTATAGTTTAGAACGTCTTGACTAGGTTTTTTTTATCATTTCAAAATCAAAAATCCCAATCATTATTTTATTGTCACAGTACCCAATAACTTTCACTCAAACTTTTCAAATAACTATCGTTTTTTAGATATCGTGCTGTCTCATCTTGAATGGACCACTGGCTTCATTTCGTACGCAAATAGTATGGCAAAATTCCTTAAAACAAAAAAGTTTCTCGCTTACTCAAAATAGTTCTGCAGAAAATGTTATTGTTGAAGTTTTTCGTAGTTTTACAAAAAAAAACTAAATTTTTCATACTAACGAAACTACCCGGTTACCTCCCCAACAATTCCTTTATCAATTAAAAGAAAAGTTTTTGATATCTACATTTTTTCCGGAGATATGACGAAATATGTGTCTAAAAGTGGTGAAACACACTTTTGACAGATTTAAGACATATTTCGCAATACAAAATATCGGCACTGATAAAAAATTTTGTTATTTCCGATTTCCAATGCTCAGAGACCTACTCTATCATTTCAAAAAAAATCCCAAGCGGTTGTACACCAAAAAAAAATTATCGAGAAGGAGACGACTTTTTCCCTGTTTTGCAGTGCACCATGTCGGTTTTTTGACGAACGCTTTGTGTATTTGTAGCGCAGATTTGTACGGGAACCTGGAGAATGTTTGTGTTGAGCGTTGATTCAGTGGTAGTCATGAAGTGGCTAGGAGAAAATTTCGCGGTAGTGATACTTACCGTGAGAAATCCATTCTCTGGGATCCTTAACTTAAAGATCATTTGAAAAAAACCCTTGATGCGACAGATATATGATTATTGAGTGTTCGTGGGTTTCCTTTGAATCGCGTGATCATATTCAAAATAAATAATTTCAAAGAACATTCAACGAACAATTACGCGCCCTTTCGTGTTCGCGGAGTGCAGATCTGTATGCACCTTTAACGACACTCCGCGAGAGAACATCATGTTCGAGTTCGCTAGTTTTGTCCGGTTTTCTCAATTTGCGCGAGAACCGCACGCACGGAAAAAAAAATCTTCTGGTGATTGATAGGGCGTAGATGACTGCAGCCACGAAGGCACTGTAGTTTATGTGTTGGGCAGTTGGGCAGTGCCCCAGGACACTGGAGCCCATGGTCGCTTTCTTGACAGGGCAATCATCGCTAGGCAGAACGCAGAGATGGAAACAGTGGAGGCAGCGAGATCAACAGCATGAACTGGTATGTCACCTGGAATGCACAACATTGGCATCCTCATAGTGTCAGGGCCGAGGTGGACCCACGGAGGAGAAATAGAGGCAAACAGATCAGAGTAGGGTTGTATATAGTATGTCCCAGATCCGTTTCTCTATACAGGGATCGAAAATGTGACATTATGTGGGCAACTTTTCAAGACGAATAAAATGGCGTACATGGCATGTCTCAATCGTCTTTTGTTTTCCCGCAACCCGCCTCAACATTTTTCTTATGGCCGCCATATTGGATTTTTCGATTTTTGGAAAGAGCGTAAAATTCCCAGTCTAGTGATATGTCTTACAATTTCATAAAAGATTTGAGTATCATCGAAATATCACACTTCGTAGTTGGGTCTTATCTAAGGAGGCCATGATTTATTTGTCGCAAAATATGAATACTCAAGCTACTGTATCAATTTAAGGTCAACGCATTTAGTGTGCAGCAAATGTGTTGAACGAATTGAATTTTCAATAGAACATGGACATGCATCGTGACATTTTTGACAATCAGCTACTGTTTTTCGTACAACCCCTACAAGTTTATTTCTGTTCGTAGTTGACCAAATTGATCACGGTTTTTCTAAATTGTGTTTTATGAGGCTGCCGTCTTTCGAGATACATCTCCAAATAACTTGACCTTGCTCAGGTAATGCCGGCATTTTTATGTGACCACAAGTACAGCGCTAACATGACTAGCTTTGCTTTATTTGAATAGGGAAATAAAGAATACCGTGCATTTTTAACAGGTTTCGACAATTTGTTTATCAGATTCATTATTTTAATTTGAAAAGCGTAGGTACTCGTTATTAAAACACAACTGAATTAATGAACGACAAATCAGAGCCCTTGGAAGAAAAAAAAAGATTTTGCTTATAAACCAATTTTCAGACAAATGAATCATGGCCTTCTTAGAAAAGAAGGCCATGACATAACTACGAAATGTGATATTTCGATGATACTTGAATCTTTTTGATACACTTGTGAGACATCACAAAAAATCGAAAAATCCAATATGGCCGACATAGGAAAAATGAAAGTTGAGGTGGGTTGCGGGAAAACATAAGACGATTGAGACATATCATACACGCCATTTTAATGGCAAAAAATGAAATCCGCCATTTTTGGTTTTTCACCGTTATTTCCAAAATCAATTGACCGATAGTAAATCTGAAGCCAGCAGCCAGATATCGAATGCACTAAGATTCCTCTAAAACTTTCGCCATTTAACCTTTATGTAGGTATAATAGGAGTCAAGATCCCTGTATAGACAAGCGAATCTGGCGCACAATGTGAGCTGACGAAATAGTTTGCGGAGATAGCAAGGCGGTTGTAGATGCGATCAATAAAATATTGGGAAAGACATCGGGTGTTTTGTACTATAAAACAGTGGCTAGTGAATGAGTCCAGACAGATTATCCAAACGGGGTGTATGGCAGAGGCAGAGGCAGCATCCAACGAACAGTGAGAAGCATTGTTGGTTGATGGCCTCAGCAGACTCTGCGACACCAGGAGCACCATGAATGCAAGAAAGGCAGCAAAACTGAGGGTCAGTCAGCCCAGTCAGTGGCGAAACTAGGAGGGGGCAGGGTATGCCAGACCCATCAGACGAGCCATGGCACACTCCAGAGAACTGGAGCATCTCCACTTTTTTCTTTCATGAAGTTATTAAAATTCCATAATATTACATTGACACGAACACACAAGTCGTAACAAATTTTGTAATTCGCTAAACAAACAAGTAATAATAGTGACAAAGTGACAAGTACAATAAATATGACTTCTGTTCAATAATAATTATTATATCTGCCAAGTTCCAGTATGTTCCGTGTTCTGAGTCTTCTGTACTGTGCCACTGTGCTGTGTGAAACTGTTAAACTATTTCTTTGGCAGCCAATTGACATTTGGTGAATTGAATGTCAATAGATAAAAAATAATCTGTCGCAATTTACCTATAAGCCGCCTATTTCAAAAACAAATCTTACATTATACACCCGAAATGGTGGCCATGCAGTATCGGTCTTACGACGTTTTTATGAATTTGGTGCATTCAAGCTCGTTTCAAAAACGAACTGCGCTATTCACAGACCAAATGTCATGTTTTTTAAAGAAGGGCATTTGCGAGAAAAGGTTTCTCGAATATTTTTAGACCAAAACTTAAGAAACCACGTCTATTTTTGTGTGATGGTGCTTGTCGACATAAGGACTATATTTCACTTTTTTGAGATTTCGTCGCAACGTAGTAGTTTGTTGAAAAATGGTAAAATTTTTGACTTTCTTAGAATTCTGATTTTCTCGAAAAATTCAGTAATTGATTATTTTTTGAAAAATTATATTTGATTCAATTTTATTTAAAAATTTAAAGGTGCGTGACATTTGCGTTTCCTCATATTCTTTTTCATTAGCGTTTAATCAAGATTTTATCTTCCAAAGATAGAACCATGTCGACTTTTTTGAAATCAACCAAGCAAATCTCAAATTGTAAAAAAACTCACGAATTCTCAACAAACAACGTTGCTATGGAGTTTTAAAAAAGCCTTGATCATAGAGGAGTGAAACAGTTTTAAATTGCCGACAAGCACCATCATCATCATACCAATAAAAAAAAACATCGTTTCATGGATTATGATTCTAAAATATCGATATTTTGTGAATGCCTTTTCCTACAAATGCCCTTCTCGAAAAAATCAGTTGGTCTGTTAGGTGTTTCATTTTTGCAACGAGCTCATATGCATCATTTTGATAAAAATGTCGTAGTTCCGGTCCTAGAATTCGAAAGCGCCATTTCGGAATGTCATCCAAAACATATTGACTAATGTTATATCCAAAAATCAATAAAATCCATAAACAAACAAAAAAATTATTGAGGGTCAAATCATATTCCAACAGAAGAATCTACAGTAAGCAAGACGAACGTAAGACTGCTGACGTCACACGTGGTAGCTTCTTCGCATGGGTCGTTTTCTAGCCTTGCCAAAACGAATATTCCTTTCTCACTTTTTTCAAGGAAAAAATACTTTAAAATAGTTTTTATGATTGCTATGCGACTTTGTATCCTATTGTATTGTATCACAGTTCTTGCATCAATTAAATAAAATGTTCTCAATATCTTCCGGAGATATGGTGAAGTATGTGTGAAAAAGTAATGAAACACACACTTTTGACGTATTTATGACATATTTCGCAATAAAAAATTTCGGCCCTGATAAAAAATGTTGTAGTTTCCGATTTCCAATGCCCAGCGATAATTTTATAAACATCCTATGCGGTTGTACGCCAAAAAAAAATTTAAACATTCTTACCTCTTTTTCAGTGCAGTAACACGTGATAAATCGTGACGCGCGGTGAGCAAGTTGAGAACAGTGTACAAACCAGAGAAATGGGAGGGGAGTAGAACGCTTTTCGACCACTGCGCATCCAATTTTTGTGGAACGGCAAGGGCGCAGACATCTTGTAAGTATATCTGTCAAGAGTGTCTATTTTACGTCATTTAAACGTCATTAATGTCGATTGTCGAGGATTAAAGCTTTGATCCCTTGACCCGTGACTGTTGTTGTCATGTCATGTGTCATAACATATCGAGTTTTGTTCTTGTTGATAGATGCATTCTGTGATATGAATTAAACAAGAGTTCAATTGATCTTTGTCAAATAAACTGAATTTTATTACCATAAGTCATTTCTTCAAATTCTATCATCCAAGTAACCATATACCTTACATTATTATACCTATGATGGTATCAACACTGCAAACTAACACGCGAATCAGCACTTGTGATCCGCTCCGTCCCTGAATGCGGCCATGATTCTGACAGCTATACTTCAAAATGATGGGTTCGTAAATCTCACCGTCCGCGCATCTGTCAAACGAGTTCTACTCCCCTCAGTCCCCTCCCATTTCTCTGGTACAAACTAGCGAACGTGGTGTTCGGCGCGGCGCGAGCTCGAAGTGGGCCGCCGTTAGAACTACGATTCAACTAAGAATTGTACACCGACCACGTATTCGTCTCTCTCACGCTATATGAGGCCCTCACGCAGCCTGAGAGAGAGGAAGACATCGGGGGTATACAGTTCTTAGATGAATCGTACTCTACATTCGAGGGTAGCAAATCTGTTCGCACTTTTTTAGAGTATTTTAGACTGAATGAAGCACTGGGCGATAGGAACATATATCAGGATATTTTTGATTGATTAATAAAATTGCTGTTACAAAGGGACATTCTCACTGTAATCCATGCATTGATAAAACGGTGATAATGGGATAATCTAAATAATTCAGTGTTTGATGATGATGAAATGGTAGTTATCGCTTGATTGGACTACTCTTGAATGTTTCCAGACCAAATATCAAAATAGTCTTAATGGAAGAAAATAGCGGCTTAAAAGTCCCTGCACAAGATGACAAATGAGGTTTTTCTAGAGATTTGCCAAGAAATTAAAAATGATCTTTGTTTTTTCTACAGTTGTGAACTGAATGGATTGCATGAGTGGCAATAAAAATAACCTGTGTTAGCAAACGGATCTTCAACGAGGCACTAAGTTCATCCTCGTATGCATGAGCAGAAATCATAAAATCTCTTCTGAACTAAAGGAACTTCATATGAATTACTACACAAGACAAATGGATAACACATACACCTACCCCATTGTTTGATTATAGAAAAGAACATATGGTTGCTCTCATCGGGAACAAAAGAATAGTTGTGATCATGGATTACCAATATAAACAAGTTCCGAAAAAGGTGAAATTGCAATTTTGTTCTGCAAAAAAAGAACTTATTTGGAAAAACTGTACAGTTTGTATGAATTTCTGCTTCATAAATAATGATCGTTCGAAATGTACTCTTACGAAAGTTTCAGTACTCTATCCTAATGCACTAAATGAATATTTTGATAATTTCTAGGCGTAGAACTTTCATGAAGAAATGTGGAATTTGAAAAACCATTCTCAAACATTAAAAATAGGCTACCGACACAGAAGTCGTTTTATTCCGTGAGGTGTCAAAGTACTTACCAAATCACCCAAAAGAGTTATGAGCTGTACAACCAATCAATCCTTTACACAATATGTTATTGTGGGATTGCAAAAAACGTATTAAATATTTTTTTAAGATATGCATTGGTTTTATTAGGCAGTTTTTTAGTCGATGGGTGTAGTCCGTGACTCCCTGGCACCGCTTCTTGATTTACACTCATTAAAATTGTTGATTCTAATTTCTTATAATTGATCAAAATAAGAAAAAAAATAATAATCGTAAGATAATTTTTCCATGACTGAGCTGAATTCTTGAAATGTGATAAAGATATTAAAAATTTAGATCCCATGCACCAATTGAAATGAACAAGTCCTTGTCAGTTTCGAGATATACACCTTCAAAGATTTTTCAACATTTATTGATTTGAAACAGTTGAAATTCCATTTTTTCATGAACCAATTTAGTTGAGACTTACCGCAACCGCTCAAACAATTGAAGTTATGTCCATTTTTAAAAGCTTGTAGACTTAGCGTCATTTTTTAAATTATCCTATTCCTATTTTTTTTTGAATGGTTGTGAACGATCACCAAAGAAATTTACGAATTTGTCCGTTTGTGTAAAACTTGCTTCTTGAACAGGGTGTCCCAGAAAAAATAGGACATACGGTAACAGCAGATTCGTCACACGAAAAGATTGCAATCGCCACGAACTTATCTATCCCGAATGTTGATATACAGGGTGTCAAAGTTGAATTTTAGTTTTTGATTAATCTGAATAACTTTCGAAATAATCAGGCTATATTGATAAAATTTGGTATATGGGGAGTTTTTGACATGCAAAATTCAAAACTGAGCACGGAATCGCTCTTACTTGTAGGGGGCGCCACTTACACACCTTTTCACTTATTCAAAAGGTCATAACTTTTTTGTACGCACCCGTATTTTTTTTTTAAATTGAAAAATATTTATATGAAAAAGGTATACTTTGTAGAAGTGGCTAAGAGTAACATTTTCCAAGATATTTGAACTCGAATTAATCCATGCATTGTGGTTTTAAATGGAAAATTTTGAAAATAAACATACGGGGCTTTGCAAACGGCGTCATCATAGTAATTTTGTCATTAGCTTGAATGCTCAATGTTTTTTGATTAAAAAAAGCGTGACCTAATCTTTTATTTTTTTTATTAAAAAAAAAATGATTTTTTTTTTTTGAAAAAAAAAGGGAAACACTGAACATCAAATAAACTTGTCAAAATGACCTTATCAACGGCATTTTAGGTGCCCCCAATGTTTATTTTCAAAATGTTCCATTCGAAACCACATTGCATGTATTACTTTAAGTGCAAATATCTTAAAAAAAAGTTACTCCTATCCACAGTTACAAGTTATACCTTTTTGACGTGAAAATCAATTGAGTATTTTTTAATTAAAAAAAATATATTCGAGTGCGTACAAAAAAGTTATGGCTATTTGAATAAGTGGAAAAATGTGTAAGTGGCTTACGAAGGCCAGATATGAATTTTGCATGCCAGACAACCCCCATACACCAAATTTCATCAAAATAACTTGATTATTTCAAAAATTATTTGAAAAAATCAAAAATTAAAATTAAACTTTGACACTCTGTATCCCTGTTAATGCCAACTTTTGGGATAGACAAGTTCGGGGAGATCGCAATATTTTTGTGTGAGGAATCTGCTGTTACCGTATGTCCCATTATTTCTGGGACACCCTGTGTCAAGTTTCGGTTAGCGTTAAAAAAACAATTGTTCTATGCTCCAGTTGTTTATAAGAATTTTCAAATGAGCTTTCTGTTTTTATGAAAATACTCCATATATTTGCTTAAGTAACTGGAATATGTTAAATTTGGAAGGTGTTTTTGAAAATAGTGGAAAGAGGAAGACATACTTGCCCAGTGGTCAAAGAACCGTCAAGTCAAGTCAAGATCAGTCTTGATCAGCCGTCCTTGCATGGTATGTTTTCGTGGCTCAATAATCGACAGTTGTGTCGATTGATCATTGCAGCCTTGATGCGTAATGCATTTTTTCAAGTAGGGGCCTAAGAGATAAATGAATAATGAAAACCATCAATATTGCCATGGGCACCTATCATTCAATAGTTTGTATTTATAATAAAAAATTGATTCTTATTTTATCTGACTAAAAATATTATACCAAAATTATTTTATTATTTTGCAGATTCATTTGAAATTATTATTCCGTAGTTGTGAGTTGTGATTTGATTTGGTTCGGTGTTCATTCTCTCTAGCAATAAGGAAAATATGGAGTTAAAATGCCTTATGTGTTCTCGAACGAGGAATATGCCGATATCTGCAAAATTATAAAGAAATTGTGGTGAAATATTTTTAGTCACATAAGATAAGAACCAATTATTTATTATGAAGATGAGCGATAATTGAAAAGGTAGCTGTGCTGATAATTTTTATTATTCATTTATCTCTCAGGCCTCTACTTGAAAAAATCTATTACGTATAAACAAGGCAGTAATAGTTGTATCGATTGGGCAACGGAAACATTCCATGGACGGCTGATCAAGACTGTTCTTGTTTTTCCCAAAAATACGAAACTTAATTCAATTAATAAACACATTTTTTTTTAATTTGGAGAAAAAAAGAAGAACAGATGATTTATAAAAAAGCTTCGGTTAATATTTTATGTTTTTTTCAAATGCAAACCCCAATGTTTTCATTTATTTTGAGTTGTGTATTATGTTAAAGATCGTCAATGAGATTATTAATTTTTCTCATTTGACAACATCACAACATATTTGTCATAGTGATTGCCGATCATCAGTCACTGAGTTTTTTTATAAATTTTGGTAGAACATACCAAGATTAGTGGCAAACTTCGACAAAATAGGCCGAAAACTATTCAGATTCAATATGTGTATCAAAATGTCGATTTTTTAAAGCATGCTATATACCTACTGGAAACGGAGCGAAATTCGAAAAAAGTTTGTATCATATTTCATTTCATTTCTTTATTCCGTGACGAAGGCTGAGAAACACCCTGTATAAATAGCGTCTTCCAAAATGTATATAATGAATTTTCACGTTCCTAGAAGTCAGTGATTCAAAGACCACCAAGGGCAATGTCTTAATCATTTTTCATGTGTCAAATATCAAAATATTTTATTAAAGACATCATTAGAAATTACCTGACTACATCATTTTTACGACCTTTTCCTGAAAAAAAAACAGATAAAACATCATACCTAACCAGAATTTGACCAGTGTATATAGGAACAAGGTCGAGGGTGACGTAAAAATTTAAACGTCTTTGTACTTTCGTACTCTTTATCGGTGATCTAAACGTGTTGTCGTGTAACATAATAGTCATGTTGAACAAATCAACAGGGAATTGAAAGACGTGAAAAAAATAACTTGCAAAATGGTTGAATGGAACACATACATTCCTATAAGAAACGTAGTAGGTAAATATACGAATATTCAGAATGATCAGATTTGTGACTGAGATAAAACTTTAAAAGACGATATTCGAGAACGTTTCATTTCGGAACTACATAAAATAATGTTAGTGACATTGGATATGTTTTCAACAGAAAACATAATCAGCAATTAACAAGAAGATTCAAAACATTGGGTAGCATTGGAAATATTTGATAAATACTTAACAAACTACGAGACACTAGCAGATTCCATACAAAAGCTAACGACGAATGACTACGAAACATCTCAAAATAATTTTATTTTGGAAAAGTTGATGAGCACTAGATAGCACTTGATGGAAGGAGCATTTGATATTTTCAGAACAAATAACATAAAAGTTGCTGTCAGGTAGAAAAGAGAAAATCATCAAATACATCTAGAAACTGCTTGAGAATTCATTCATGAGTTGATCTCACAACTGGATAATCAATAAGCGAGCGGATTTTTTAAATATGTGATTGTTTATAATTAACTCAATGAATAATGTAATCGATATAATAAAAATATATAAATGGTGTATAAATCTGGATTGGGCCATTTTGAACAAATTCAGCAAAGCTTATTAAATTTTAGTTAATAAATTTTGGAATGGTTTTGTTCAATATCGGCTCCACGATAAAACCCAAATTTAGATAGACAGAACATATGAATAAACCTAAAAAGTGTTATAGTGAAAACCTATTAGTGCTATATGAATTACAGTGCGACACAAAACATCAAAGGTAAACCTAGAATAGTTAATCTCAAAAACAGTGAATCGCACGATAAAGGTCAAGGTTCGACTGGGCGACCGGCCAAACACCTTTTTCGCTGTGCGAGATTACTGATCACTACAAAAAGTAAGCAGATAAGAAACTTTATCAAATATGTAGTTGAAAAGGTGGGACAGGATCGGCTTTAGAATTATATAGATATATATCGGTACAGTTAGTTGAAATGACAGACATGGAAGAAATAAAAGAAATGTTCGCTTTTTTGAAAAATAGAATAACATCAATCGAAAGTAAAATTGATAATAACACAGTAGAAATGCAGTCATTGAGGAGCGAGAACAAGAACTTACGGGAACAATTGAACAGAAGGGAGATGAGAATGGAAATGATGGAACGTGAAATGAAGAGAAATGACATAATAATACAGGGTATTGAAGACACAGAAGAAGAAGACACAACTCACTTGAAAGCAAAGATACAGGAAGTACTAAATAAAACAGGAGTGAACACAACACTGGATATGGCAGCAAGTGAAATAAAAAAGATAGGGGTATATCAACCCAATAGGAGGAGACCAGTTCTCATTATTTTTACAATGGGAAAAAAAGATGGAGATAATGAGAGCCGCAAAAAATTTCAAAGGTACCAATATATGGATAAGTGACGATCTTACGAAAAAAGTACAACAAGATAGAAATATGCTCATACCACACCTTAAAATGGCAAGAGCAGATGGAAGGAAGGCTTTTCTGAAATACGACAAACTGATAGTTGACGGAGAGGTATATGATGGACTCAGCTTCAGAGAAAACGCGGTCAACAAAGAAGTGGAAAATACGAACAAAAAAACAATGGCTGATAGATCCCCACAGGCAAATAACGATGTGGAACAACTGAGGAAGATAACTAGAACCACTGAGACAAAAAACTATAAGGAAACGAAAAGACCGGACGGAAAATGGTAAATGGAAAAGGCAAAGAAATGGACATGGATTATGTAAACAAAGATCAAAAGAAGAATGAAGAAATCAAAAGCAGCAAAAAGTTAGATAATAATGTTGGGACCGAAACCATAGGCGTAGATAGTGAACATACTGATACAAATTGTGAAGTAGACGAGAAAAAAAAACACATAATTAAAAATGCAAACAAAAGACTAAAAAGCCGGAAATCAAAGTGGGAACATGGAATGTAAGAACGATGTTGGAACCTGGAAAAATAGAAGAAGTAACAAGGGAATTGGAAAAATATAGGGTGGATTTGGCATCATTACAAGAGATCCGGTGGACGGGCCATGGAACTATAAATAAGACAAAGTACACAGTATTCTACTCGGGAAATGAGAAACAGGGCAAGTATGGGGTAGCCTTCGTTGTCATGAAGAAGCTGAAAGACAAAGTAATAGAGTTCAAACCAATAAGTGATCGAATAGCCTATATGAGATTAGAAATGAAACCATCCAACCTATCACTCTTAAATATTCATTCACCAACCGAAAGAGCGGAGGAAGAGGAGAAAAATCTATTCTATGAAATGATTGAAACTGAATATGGGAAGATACCAAAAGAAGATACCATAAAAGTATATTAGGAGACTGTACCTAATGCACAAGATGGAAAAGAAGATTATTCAAGACATGTTGCAGGAAGCACACTATTCATATAAAAACTAATAACAATGGAGAAAGGTTATGGAATATGGCAATAAGAATGAATCTAGTCATAGGCAGTACGATGTTCAAGCACCCAGCAAGACATAAAATCACGTGGATGGCACCAAACCAAAAAACTAACACTCAAATAGACCATTTGCTGATATCAAAAAGGAAACGAACTGATTTAATGGACGTAAGAACATATAGAGGGGCATGCGCAGATTCTGACCATTTTCTTGTTGTAGCAAAGTTGAGACAAAAGGTGAAAAGGAATACAAGAAAGACTACTAAACAGTGGGATTTGAGTAAATTTGAAAGTGACTCAATAAAAGCAAAATTCGCAGCACATATGGATCGGACTCTAAGCAACCAACACCTTGACGACATACAACAGGAATGACAAGAAATTCAGAAGTGCATAAATATTGTAGCAGATGAAATTATAGGAACAAGACAAAGACAAAACCGAGAGTTGTACAATGATGAATGTGACCAAATTGTAAAAAAGAAGGCAGCAGCTAGATTAAAGTGGAGTTGAAAGGGAAGGTCGCAACTGTAATACCAAACAGTTCTATGAAAAAATAAGTGAACAAAACAAAACCTACAAAGGAAAATCAATAGGCGTAAAAAACAAGCAAGGGAAAATTTCACAGAATGATGAAGAGTATAAGGATAACTGGAAACAATACTTCACAGAACTCCTACACGAAGCTCCTCACGACATAGAACCGCAGCAAGATGATGAAGATGGAAATAACATGGCTGAAGCAGACGATACAAATGAGATTCCAACAAGAGAAGAGGTAGAAGAAATCATCCGCAAAAGCAAAAATGGTAAAGCACCAGGGAAAGATGGAATAAACACAGAACTTATAAAATATGACGGGAAACTTTTACATGAAAAAATGTACCAACTAATAAAAAGGATCTGGATAGACGAAAAAATTCCGAAAGAATGGGAGATAAGGCAAGTTGTAACAATACACAAAAAAGGTGATCAACAAATATGCAGCAACTATAGAGGACTAACCTTACTAAACACAGCATACAAAATATTATCTTCAATCATCCAAACGAGACTAACAACAAAAATCAGATCATCAATTGGACAATATCAATGTGGGTTCATTAAGGGAAAATCAACAACTGATGCCATACATACTCCCAAACAAATAATGGAAAAAGCCCATGATTATAATATGGAAATCGAATTGCTATCTGTAGACTTCAAGCAAGCTTTCGACTCACTAAAGAGAAATGAAATTATAAATGTACTGCAGAAAATGGGAGTTCAAGGAAAACTAAAAAGAATGATACAGATGACAATGACAAACATAAGAATAACAGTAAAAACACAAAAGGGAGATACAGAATTCGAAATTAATAAGGGCGTAAAACAAGGAGATACACTATCTACCACATTATTCAATACTGCATTAGAGCATGTGGTCAGGAATATAAGTAGAGGAACATTAAGAACGAGAGAGGGGCAAATCATAGCGTACGCAGATGATATAGTTATTCTAAGAAAAAATCGCCAGACGACTGAAGCAATGTTGAAAGAAGTTATGAAAGAGAAAGAAAAAATGGGACTGAAAATAAACACTGAAAAAACGAAATTCATGAATAAGCCTGCGGATGATAAAAGTAAAAAAATCACACGCACGCACACTTTCGAGGAAGTGGATAAATTCAAGTACCTGGGAGTAGTTATAGCAAGTAATGGAGATCGAGACGCGGAAATAAAAGGAAGAATAATGAACACAAATAGGGTATATCAAGCCAACAAACGATTGATAATCAGCTAAATTCTCACGAAGAAAACAAAAATAGAAATATACAGGACAATAATACAACCAACAATGATGTACGCAGCAGAGACAATAACAATGACAAAAAACAGGAAGAAGAATTAAGAGTACAAGAGAGAAAAATCATCAGAACTATTTTAGGACCAGCAAGGACTCAAAATGATGAACTCAGAATAAGGACAAATAGAGAAATATTAGAGGAATTGAAAGGTGAGGACGTAATCAGAAAAATAAAGCGACAAAGAATTAGATGGTTGGGACACGTGACACGTGTGGAGAGCCGGTGGAGGATCTACAATTTACAGCATGGTGGAATGGCAACCCAGAGGAAGGAGAACAAGGGGCACGCCAAGATCTAGTTGGATGCCAGAAGTAAAAGCGGATCTAAGCAGAGCCGGGGTACGTAATTGGCAGACGAAGACTGGAGATAGAAAACTGTGGAAAACTATATGTGATAGAATGTGATTGTTAGAATAGTAGGGACTGATCTACCCTTATTAAAGGATCTAGAAAGCTTTCGCGGCGATACCCCAATGGGGTGATAAGCCATTATATATATAATAGACTCGTAAATAGATGACAAAACTCAATTGTTTTATCACCCATGACTTTTTTTTCGAAATTGCTGGGGCGATCCCAATACTTAAAAAACACATTTGCTATTCAGATTTATACGAAAAAAGATCGTTATTTTTCGAAAACTAACAAACATAACCCAAATAAAGTATATACAGGTTGTTTTTTAAAATATAAAATGCTGATCCTTGAGTGTGTGATTCCTTAGGTGAATGAGAAAAAACGTTCGAATGAACCTCCCAAGTTTAAGTTGTTAGCAACAGCGTGTTAAAGTTGGAAACTATGACTTTGATGACTTCCTAAATATTTGTATGCTATACAATAAGTTTAGGGTAAGTCTAGCGAAGTGAGCACTTTTACCAGAACATATAGGTATGGAAGAGTGTGGGCCACCTTGGGACAGGGGCCACAATGAAACACCTTGATATTATTTCAGGGTACCAATGCAGTTCTCACTTCATGTTCACTCCGCCTGAATCAAAAATAGGGCCCCATAATGTTTTCTTTGCTTTTTTAATAAGAAACATAAAAACCTTAAGATAGTTGTCGAAATTACCACGCGTTTTCAAAATCACCTATGTTTATTTCCAGAATTTGTCATTCAAAACCACACTGCATGAATCACTTTGAGTGCAAATATACGAGTTCGTACATAAAACTTATGACAATTTGAATGAGTATTTGAAACGGTGTGTGTGTGTGTGTGTGTGTGGCGCCCCCTACAAGTAAGATCCATATTCAGGTCATATTTGAATGTTGCATGTCAAACCGCCGTCATATACCAATATGTCATCAGAATAACTTCATTATTTGAAAAGTTATTAAAAAAATCAAAAAATAAAAATTAACTTTGACACCTTGTATCTCTTTCAATATCAACTTTTGGAATAGACAAGTTGGGTTCTATCGCAATATTTTTTGTAAAGAATCTGCTGTATATTGGGTGTCTCACGATGACCGTCCATTAGAATAACTCGGGAAATGAAGCGATTGGAGGTGTCAACTCGCTTGTTCTGAACGGAACACCCTACACAGGGTGATTTTTAAGTTGATACATTCCTTTCAACAATTTATAGAATGAGAGAAAATAAGAACATTTTTCGAATAATATCATGTCCAAAATGCTTCGTTTTCGAGATACAGGGTGCTAAAGGTTTAAGAAAAAAATGCCTTTTTTATCATAACTTTCCGACCTCCCCAGATATTTCCACAAAATCTGGAACACTTCTTTTGACCATTAATTTACATTTTTTGATGTGAAAGTTTTCAAAACATTTCTACCAGTGGCGTCCGAACCGGATTTGTATTGATTTCTTTATAAAAAAAAGTACGCCACCGCTTTTTCTTAAAATAAATATTATTTTTTAAATACTCTTTTACTTTGGAGCTAATTTGGTCTCCTGATATTTTTTCGTACGAGGAACGGTTTTCGTCCAAAGAAATGAAAGCCATTTTGATGAATTGCAAAATCGTTAAAATCTCATATGGTTTTTTGTAGGTAAACTTTGTTTTTCTTCAACATCAGTAATACGGACATTGTTTGACTGAGTATCGGCCGCAAAGTTCCACTTTTCCTCCGGCGGAGGGGGTATTAAAATCTGAAATATCTTCACAACGAGTTTTTTAACGCTTAAACCATTGAAACCGTTAGACGCGGCTTAAAAGCACCTTCATGTAGATACTAATAGATCATTTTTAATTTTTTTTGCGCTTATGTCGTTTTGCCTTGAACGCGTCGATATCATTTCATTTTGGATTCTACGTAAAATTCTAGGAAGATTTGATATATCATAAACCTAAGTTTACGAGTTTTTGAAATATTTGAGTTTTTATGTAAAAAATTGCGTTTTTAGGCTCAATTTAGATGATTAATCTGTGTTGAATTCCTTGTTGAAAGGGAACTACACTGAAAGATCTTTTACATTATCGAGAAATCAATTTTTTCAAATGGAAACATTGTCCATTTCAAAAATAAAAAAAAATGTTTTGAAAGATCAATCTTATACAAACTCACCTTAATTTTGAATGCTAAATACTATACAATGATAAATTGAAGGTGTTTTCATTTGAAAAAAATGATTTTTGGCATTTTCATCAATTTAATTTTTGATCCTATTTTTCGACTACTTTGTATCTATAGTTATCAAAATATTGTGGAAACTTCTTCAGAGTAGGCCATTTTAACAAGGAATTCAACATAAATAGAGACAACAAACGTCATTACTGACATAAAAACTTGCTTATACTCAGATATAGGACATAATACATCTAATCTGCCTAGAATTTTACGTAGAATCCAAAAATGAATAACATACTGGAGGTTCTATTTGAAATAAGCAAATTGACACCTACTTCCGGTATAACCGAAAGTCGTGCAATGTCGCTATTATCTCATTCGAAGAGAGCATAGTATTTAAAAATCTTACCATGCCAATTTTCAGAATTCCAAATGTCTTAATTCCCGAGATATTCTAATGGACGGTCACCGTGAGACACCCTGTATATACCGGGTTTTTCCTTATTATCTGCCACCCCTTTAAAAACCCTATCAACAGAGATACAAAAAAATATTCAAATGATAGTTTCATGATTTTCCCTGAAGATTTTATAATAACTAACGAAAGAACATATTACTATTGGAAATCGGGAAAATGTGGAAAAGTTCCACTTTTTTTTTTATTCAATACAGATTCAAGATCTCCACATTTTTCTTTTTTCAAGAATATATAGTTTGCCTATGTTTGGACTAGCCGTTTTTGAGTTATTTCACTTTGAATAACACAGTGTAAAGTCGCAATGCGCGCGAATAATGCTATAATTCATCGCAACCGTTAGCGGAAACCATGAAAAACCAAAGAAAACCAAATATTTGATGACAGAAAAGTACTTGATAAGAGTAACAATTGTTATTTCCCTTGGTGATCCATGGCAGTGGCGATAAAATAACTCATTAATAAGTTGTTGAAAGTGGAATACTCAAAAACGGCTAGTCCAAACATAGGCAAAGCAAACTATATATTTTTAAAAATAGAAAAATGAGAATATATTGAATCTGTATCAAAATTTAGGGCATTCCATTTTAAAAATTGAAACTTCTGATTTCCAATGGTGATTTTCACTATCACTTAGTTATTTCAAAATCTCCAGGAAAATTCATGAAACTCTCATTCGAACTATTTTTTTGTATATACAGGGTCCTGCATTAGTGCGTCGGACATCCATGGCGTCCGTATTCACAACAGTAGAAAAAAAAGTTTAATACAAATGTTCTGGGAAGGTTGATGCATATTTTAAAAATATTTTTAAATATTTAGAGTGATCCAAAAAAGTGTGACGTCATAAAATATATATTTTTTGAATGACACACCTTGAATTTTTAGGCACATTCAGGATCCTTTTGTTGTTCTCTCTTATGTACCAAAATATTTTTATCAGCTTCGATATTTTAGGAGTTGAAAATAAAATAAGTTGAGAAATTAGGGAAAAAAAATCTTGTCAGCTCGATTTTTTTGCAGGCAAAGTGTGAACAGTAATGCTAGAGGTCCAATAATACCCTGACAATAAACAGGTTTTTCTTATTTTATACAGGATTTTCAAAATTTGGTTACAAAAATGGCAACTTTCAAATCAGTTTCTCTTAGTATTTTTGAATGGCACACCCTACCCTGTATTTTATTTAAATATTTGAATCAAAATTGAAGAAAGTCAACTTCATCGCAAGAATAGGAAAAGATTTGTCAACAAACACCAAACTTTTATTGTATAACAGTATAGCAGCACCACACTTGGAGTTTTGCAGCACTTTATTTTATAATGTTCCAAACTATATAATGCAAGATTTTCAATTGATTCAAAATAAAGCTTAACGGGTGATATTGAAATGTGATAGATATTCCTCCATAAAATCAATGTTAACAGCTTTAAACTTACTGTCCGTTAAGCAAAAGATCGTTTTTAATGTGTTTGCCTTCATTTACAAAATTAGAAATAGACTTTCACCGGCATATTTATGTGATAAAACCAAAGTTTTTAAAAATGTTCATGAGTATAATACAAGAAATAGGAATGATTTTATGCTATATGATAAGTGCATGTCTAGTCAACTATACAGATCTATTTTATATAAGGGGCTCTATGAGTTTAACTCTTTACCAACAGAATTGAAAGACTGTCATAATTTATTTTTATTCAAGAAGTTAGGCTGTGAATATGTAGTTATGAAATTTCAAGAAAAGAGACTATTTTGTTGTAATGTACTGCTTTTTTGTGTACGTTTTTTTTTCTGATCGTATCTGTATATTTAATAGTACATTTTGTATCAAGGGCGGAAAGTAGATGATTTTGACGAGGGTATAAGTAGCAGCACGAGCGAAGCGAGGGCAGATATTAGCCGAGTCAAAATCATGTTTCGTCCGTGGTGCAAACAGTGCTTTTTGTACAACCAGTTTGTAATCATTTTAAAAAGAATAATTATGAAAATTAAAAATGAATAAGTCAACTGACAACTGACAAGTGACAACTGTCAATCATGGTTACAATAGATGTATTCCCGTATTCTTTTGTGGTGAGGATTCATCGTCACCGAGATTGTCACGTGATTAGTTCCTTTTATTATGCTGGACTGTCACGTGGTTATTAGATTCAGATGCGTTGGGATCCAAGGAACCGTTGCTAAGCGACCTACTTTTAGGCCCGGCTGCTAAAATAAGCGACTTTCCGCCTGCTTTGCATGCATTGAAAAGTGGACTTTACGTGTAGGCTGTACAAAAATTACTTTATTTATTTTTAACTACCTAATTTTATTTGAGCTATATTGTTTTATTGGAATGTTTTTGTATGTAGCATATTTGCTAAATAAACAAATATTTATGTCTTTATTATTTATTACAAGCATTTTTTGTTATAACGAATTTAACAAAATTCTCAATGGCTTTGGAGATATTTACCAAAACCATACATGTTCTCACTAAAGTAAAAAAGTATTGAAAAAATATCATGGACAGCCGTGGAAAAACCATTGTAGGTGTTTATTTATCACTTTACAAACATTTACAGGAACAATTGGCAACTGATTTTAACAAATGTTTGCAGCAAAATGGAAGACATTCTGAACATTTGTTAAAATGAACTGCCAATAGTTCCAAAGTCTGTAAAGTGATTAATGAACACCTACAATTATTGGTTTTCCATGGCTGTCTATGATATTTCCCCAATACTTTTTTAGTTTAATGAGGATATTTATGGTTTTTGGTTAATATACAGGGTTATTCACGTTATTCGACACGAAACATTATGGGTAAAGTATCTGATTTCAAAGAATTTTTTTTTCTGAATGGATAGGGACCCTTTAGGGCTACATTTAAAAAATATTTTCATGTGATACAGGGTGTCCCTAAAACACGAAACGTATCAAAGTTGTATTTTTTTAAATGGAATACCTTGTATATTATTTCATTTTTGGTTTGCATGATCAAAATTAAGGTAAGTTTGATTAAGGTTTAATACATCTAAACCTTATGGTTTTTGAAATATCTTCAATTTTGCGAAAATGTAGTATTCATTTTAATGCTTAATTTCTCAGCTGTTGTTTTCTTTTTTTTAACCAAATCAATAATCAAGTCTACCAATTGATCAAGTTTGATGTCACACTTATAAAACGTTTAATAACTTATACAGGGTGTCTAAAAATTATGGTTAAATAATCAATATCTTTAAACGGTAATAGCTTGTTTAATTTAAATGAGATACCCTGTATTTTATGTCAACAACAGATGTAGAATTTAATTATCTATCAATTATTATTATACGTTCCTATAGCTAACTTCTCACGTTTTCAAGTAAAGCGAAGAAAAAGAAAAAAAATAGGTTTCTCATTAACACGAATAGATGGAGATGCCGTCTCCAAACCCTCGTTAGGAACATTATTTCACCTATGGTATTTTGACAACTTCTATTATTATTTCCTTTAAGTTGTCAGTTAATAGCTTGTGATCTTTGTAGAAAAAATGCTAATTTATCCAAAAGAAGAACGGATCGACATGATTTTTATACTGGGAGAATGCCATTAAAACTACCTCTTAGCATCAAGAGTTTACTCTGAAAGATTTCCAAACAGAAACCATCCAAATAAGGCAGTATTTGAGAGACTGTCAACACAATTTAGAGAAACTGGAAGTGTTCAGTATGAAAAACCCATCAAAAGGAAACCTGTGACTGGAAATGAAGATACTCAATTTGCGGTGATCACCTCCGTAATCGAAAATCCCCATATAAGTCAAAACCAAATTGCGCGAAATATCGATTAGTAATTGAAAATATTAATCAATAACAAACAACTTTAAGAAAAAAAATAATAATAGTTGTCAAAATACCATAGGTGAAATAATGTTCCTAACGAGGGTTTGAAGACGGCATCTCCATCTATTGGTGTTAATGAGAAACCTATTTTTTTTCTTTTTCTTCGCTTTACTTGAAAACGTGAGAAGTTAGCTATAGGAACGTATGATAATAATTGATAGATAATCAAATTCTACATCTGTTGTTGACATAAAATACAGGGTATCCCATTTAAATTAAACAAGCTATTACCGTTTAAAGATATTGATTATTTAACCATAATTTTTAGACACTCTGTATAAGTTATTGAAAGTTTCATATATGTGACTTCAAACTTGATCAATTGGTAGACTTGATTATTAATTTGGTTAAAAAAAAGAAAACAACAGCTGAGAAATTAAGATTTAGAATGAATACCACATTTTCGCAAAATTGAAGATATTTCAAAAACCATAAGGTTTGGGTGTATTAAACCTTTATCAAACTTACCTTAATTTTGATCATACAAATCAAAAATGAAATAATATACAAGGTATTCCATTTAAAAAAATACAACTTTAATAAGTTTCGTGTTTTAGGGACACCCTGTATAACAGGAAAATATTTTTAAATTGTAGCCTTAAGGGGTCCCTATCCATCCAGAAAAAAAAACTTCTTCAAAATCAGATACTTCAGCCATAATGTTTCGTGTCGAATAACGTGAATAACCCTGTATATCTCTGAAACCATTGAGAATTTTAATAAATTTGTTATGACAAAAAATGCTAGTAATTAAGTTCTGCATTAAATAATGGAATAAAATAAAGAGTGTGCTTTTCAAGAATACTAAGAAAAACTGATTTGAAAGTTGCCATTTTTGTAACTAAACTTTGAACACAATTAGAAAAACTTTTTCATTTTCAGAGTATCATTAGAACTCTAGCATTACTGTTAACACTAATTAGCTAGAATAAAACAGAGCCAGCATTTTTTTTCTAATTTTTCCAAGCGTGCAAAGCGATCTTTACATCTTTTTTTATTTATTGCTCCTGAAATATCGAAGCAAATAAAAAAATATTTTGGCACATGAGAGAGAACAACAAAAGGATCCTGGATGTGCAAAAAAATATAAGGTGTGTCATTTAAAAAATATATATTTTAAGACGTTATACTTTTTTGGCTCACTCTAAATATTTAAAAATAATATTGAAATATGCATCAACCTACATCCTACAACTTTTGTATCAAACTTTTTTTTCTAGTGTTGTTAATAAGGACCCTATGGATGCCCGACGCACTAATGCAAGGCCCTGTACTGCTACTACTAGGTAAATAGAGTTTCTAAAGGGGTGGCAAACTTTAAGGAAAAGCCCTCTACCTCTGAGGATTTTTTTCCTGTACACACAAGGTATGTATATTACGCTTTTGGAATATTTTTGCAACATATTATATTCTTTCATCAATAGCCAATAAATGGTATCAGATTTTTTTCGTCTCATCGAGGCCCACCCTCCCCTAGATATATTATTCGCAATCAGATCAGAGGAGCCAACTGAAGGGTACAGGGGAAAACTAACAGAGTACATTTGTTTACGGTGTGTATTTACAAATCGTCAAGGGGAACATATCGAACTGAATCTAAAAAAAAAATTCTTCTGAGAAAGCTATAAAAAAACTCGTATTTCTATCGCTTCAACTTTTGCTTTTGTTCTACTAAAAATTATCCTAGTTGGACTCTGTTGGTCTTTACCCTTTACCCTTCAACTGTTATGATTTTCACCATGTAGTGCGAAAAGATTACCAACAAAGTTGGGATAATATTCTGCAACAAAAGGATACCATTATAGTAAATGTTTGCTAGAGTATTGAAAAAAATTATTGTTTCATACATTGTTCAAATCTTGATTTATCATTTAAGAGGGCCGTAGAAGGGGTAAGACCATCGAATTGGCGTACCTGGCTTTTCAAAATCAAACTCAAAAAGAACGATTTGTTAGTTTGGGGGACCTACCTATATATTCTGTTAAGATATATGTACCAAAGTGTAACCGACCATTTCATAATCATGATCTAATTATTTGATGAACTCGTCAAAAATATTGATGAAAATAAATATGTATAGATGATCATTACTCAGTCAATAGAATGAATTAAGACAATATCTCAAGATTTGAATCTATTCACCGGTGTATCTAGTTGTATTGATCCTACTGTGAGTTTGGATTATCTCGTTAAAGTTCACTGCTAATAACGTTTAAAAAAAGGAACGTGTCAAAGTTCCTGCTACCTGCTACATATCATGTGAAAAGTATTTCTTCATGGATTTGCCACTATCTATCTAACAATCTACTATTTCAAAACTGATCTGCCATTGTTTATGATGAAATGATCAATTACACAATTTATTGGAATGTAATAAGTGGAAAGAATTCTCTAAATATGTTTTGACCAATAGTACCAATTATTCAATTGGTTTATCTAATGATATTTTTCCACTCACATCTACTTAATTGTTCTAGCATGTATATTTAGAACATTTTCCAATAAAATTTCAATTCATAAAGATGAATTCAACTCATAATATGAATAATACAAAATATCTTACATCAATGTTGATCGATTACTCAAAATAGCAGTATTCGGAAAATTTCCACAGCTTTGGAACACTGTCACCTCAAAATCAATTTGCAATTCCTAAATTGATTCATAACGCACAACGCAATTACATAAAGCATTAGCCCCTAATTGTCATCTAAGTATGTTCAATTTCTGAGCGAAATTGAATGTCTAGCATGTATTGAACCATTAGTGTTTCTGTTTATTTATTACTGTTACCTAATAGTCATGAAGCTTTCTCATGACTGAGCACATTTTACAAGTATCAAACAAACATGTGTTAGTATCACGGTAACAAATATGTGCATTGTGCTTATATGATAGTTTGATTGAAATTAGAAAATAAGAATTGTCTTCAATTTTGAAAATACTCCTTTTTTTTTTCATGATCATACGCATATTGCCAATTTGACCGATTATTCACCAAAATCTATGTAATTAGAGACTTCAAACGAGGACCTAAATTGATAAAAATTATGTTCACCGGTCTTGGTTTTCAACATTTTCATAATAATCACGTAAACTTTTATGAGTAATCAAATCAATCTTGTTTTCTAACATTCAAATTATGGAAATCACACAATTACCTAGTTACGTGTTCATCAACAGAATAATATTTCATACGTTGAGAACATGAACGTCACGACATACTTTTTAGTAAGCCAAGAAACATCATGACAAAAAAGGTCAAATTAGCGGTACAAGGTTAAATAGTATACAGGGTGTTTCATTAATATTGCGAAAAAATTCAGGGTGAGTTTCCCCACTTAAAAATAATAAGAAAACTACATATAAAGGTGTGTCCGGAAATGCTTCGTTACAGAGCTACAGGGTGTTGAAGTTTTATTTTTATTTTTGTTTTTTTTAAATAATATTTGAACCAATGTCTATATTTTTATAAAAATCGATATTTGAGGGTTTCTTTTTATGCGGAATTTGAATTTTATCTCAGTTTGGCTCTAACTTGTAGAGGGCGCCACCTACACTCATTTGTCCTGACATGTATAGCCATAACTTTATTGGACGTAACCGTATGACATATTTGAGTGAAAAAACATATCTCTTCTTTATTTTTATGCAAAAAAGGCATACTTGTTAGAAGTCGCTACGTGGAACCATTTTCGAGATATTTGGATTTGAAATAATTAATACATGGGATTTTGAAATTATGTCGAAGGTAACCTGCTAGAAGTTATAACATATTACGCATTAATGCTTCATATTTTCAGTGAAAAAGATAAAAGTCGACTTCTGTGTAGTATTATCGACAACGCTTATTCAAATATTATTTAAACAAAAACAAATAAAAAAACTGAAAAAAAATAAATTAAATAATAACTTTAACACCCTGTAGCTCTGTAACGAAGCATTTCCGGACACATCTTTATATGAAATTTTCTTTTTATTTTCAAGTGAGGAAACTTATCCTGTTTTTTTGGCACTATCAATGAAACACAATGCTCGGCCATAATTTCGTTATCATATGTATTCATTATTTCAAATCTGAATATCTCGAAAATGGTGGCACGTAGCGACTTCTAACAAGTATGCCTTTTTTGCTTAAAAATAAAGGAGAAATATGTTTTTTCACTCAAATATGTCATACGGTTACGTCCAAAAAAGTTATGGCTGTACATGTCAGGACAAATGAGTGTAGGTGAAACCCTCAAATACCGATTTTTATGAAAATATAGACATTGGTTCAAATATTATTTAGAAAAAACAAAAATAAAAATAAAACTTCAACACCCTGTAGCTCTGTAACGAAGCATTTCCGGACACACCTTTATATGGAGTTTTCTTATTATTTTTAAGTGGGGAAACTCACCCTGATTTTTTTCGCAATAATAACGAAACACCCTGTATATCCGTTTTGACGAAAAAAATCATTGGATAGTGCTGAGATATGTCACTTCATTTCAAGAAACTGTTATTGTTGTATTTTTGACGATTGAGAATACTAAGTGTAGCAGTTTCGTCTGGAAAACCACTTTTTCGTCAAGTGAAATACAATGGACAATCGTACGTTGAGAGGGAAATCACCCAAAAACAAAACTTACTACCCACGTAATTTCAGAAATAGACAGATTTTTGTTTATAATGAAAAACTGGATGGTGCTACTTTAATCCCCTAACTCCCAGGGATAACACAAAATTTTATATGTAATATAGTTTTGTACATAGACTTCGGCCCTCTTCCGAATGATGCTAGCCATTTTTATTAAAAATCACACAGAAAAAAGTTTTATTTTTAACGCGACAAAAGAGCACTGAACAATGTTTTGAAATAAATCGCCAGGACATGTAAACTGACGAATGAATTGAAGTTTTCAAACGCACCATAACTTCTTTGATAACTGATGCAGGATCAATATTTTATTGAATTTTTGTTGGTAGGTGTACAGGGTTTTTCCTTAAAATTTGCCTCCCTTTTAGAAACTTTATTTAAAGAGATACAAAAAAATTGTTCAAATGAAACTTATGAAAGTCTCGTTATTTTTCCCTATATTTTATCACAGATTCAAGATCATCCCATCCGCTTTTTAGAAATATATAGTGTGCCTATGTTTCGACTAGCCGTTATTGTTATTCACTTGAAATAGCTTGCAATGCGAACAAATAATAAGAATAAAGCGATCATCAAGGAAAACAACAATTTATTACTCATAACAAGTAAAACTCTCATATCATTAAATGTTTTGCTTCCCTTGGTTTTCCATGGTTGCTATAAATTATTGGATTATTCGCTCGCATTGCAACAACACACTATGTTCTTTGGACTCATTTTACCTTAGATCATAGGAAAAAGATATTTAATTCTCTTTTCTATGCCTTAGATCATCTATACTAACGTGGATGCCTCTGCCTCAACACCTTTGTTTAAGATACTGTTTCTTTTATACGGCATATCTCTCTAGTGAAAATTTCAATGTTTGAATTTGAATGGTTTAGAAATGATATTTGGTTATGAATGTTATGATGAAATCATTTTATGATCTAAGGATAAAATGTTCGTTCTTTTTCGCGAAATAATGCATATTCCATGTTCATATCTACTAATGTAGGTTGGTTTATGTATTAAGGTGAATAAAACTTTTTTGAAATGCAATATTTGCATAAATTTACTTTTATACAGTATAGTATAAAAGATGTTCGAATTATAGTCGGAGATACATCAGGGATGTGATTCCTTGTAATAAGTTACGAAAAAAAGTTCTTGCGTATAATTTTCAAGATAGGGTGGTACTGTAAAATAAAAAAAAGTTTTTTTTTATACGTACCCTGAAGTTTTTCCTGGTCTTGTGCCAATGGTATGTATTTCGTTTTTAGATAATAGTGCACATTTTTATCTCGATTTCGTCAGTTGGCTTTATCAATATCAAGATTCATCTCTCATCCGCCTCGTGGTCGCTTCATATTGATTATGTAGATAGATCAAGACTCAAGATTTTAAGTAGTATGTCAATTTCCGTTTTTTCTTTGTATAATTTTAACGATATAGACTACAGTGGCTTGAGCATAACTTGTAATGCTGGACAATATTGTTACGAGTCCTTCTATCTATTACGAAACGATACGTGCGTCAGGCTTTGGGCACAAAATAACAGATTTTGGTTAGTTGACCCAAAAAACTCAAACTTTTGTGACATATACAGTGCGTTTTTTTAAGACGGAACATAGGGATTCCCATGTTAAATTTTCAATCCCATGTTAGCAGTACTTCTATTCGTAGTACACAGCTGAAACTTGCCGTTGATGAACTTTGGTCCTTCGAGATTAAGTAAGTCCATCAATTACGCCAGAATAACTTGGAGAAAGACTCAAAAAATGCTTTAATATATCAGAAAGTTATACTTTCAACATGCCTTGTGTATGACGGTGACAATCAATTTTCTGACGTGTCTAACCTCATCGTCAATTTGTTTAACCAAAAAATTTCTTTTTTATTTTTATGACCATTAAGGATACTGCTTGGCCGTTGATAGGGGACATTTTGAACAGTTTATCTGAAAAATAATGTTTGATTTTCATAATCGTATTATACTGTTAGAAATAAATTAAATTACAATTTGACAATGAAGTTATTTGGTTGACAGTGGCATAAACAAGGCTAGTAAAAAAGTTTTACTTTCCAATTGATAAAAGCATTTTTTTAATCTTCTTTCAATTTATTCTGTGTTAATTGATGAAAAAACATAATCTATAAGCACCAAAGTTTATCTACGCCAAGTTTTAGCCGTGTACTTTGGATAGAAGTACTGCTAACACGGGACTGAAAATTTAGCATGGGAATCCCTATGTTCTATGTTCCGTCTTGAAAAAAACGCACTGTATAATAATTGGTTCTGGATCAAAATTATTAAGTTCATTGTGAACTGTAGCACATTGTGGTGCACTTGAGGAAGAATTATAATCACTGTTAAAAAAAATTAATGTTTCTGATTTTAAATGTTGTAGTATATTTTGTTCTATTGAGCATAATAGATAATACTAATACGCGTTTTTATGCTCAACAAAATGCCGTTTTGAAATTTGGAAAATTCCGACTACTTCCGAAGATATTCGGAAAAAAACGAAATTTCGCAAACACGTTTTTATTATTTCCAGAGTTTATCTGAAAAGATATTGTAAAATGGATTACACTTTCTCATTGCCACTTTTTCTCCTTTACCAGATGGCGGGATCAAATTGAAAATCTGACGTTTCGTCTTTGAGCGGCCATCATCAAGTTCATTTTTTTAAATACGGACCTGGTTTTTCATTTTATTTTTAGTTATCTATTGACGTCCTTGAGGCATTGAGGTGATTAGATGAGGGTGTAGAGCAATGGGTCGCCTTAGCAACGTCAATATTTTCAATTATTTTTCACCTATTATTGTTATTTTCAATATTTTGTTAAAATGGCAATATTCTTGAATACTTGCAGAAATTGATTCAGTTTTTTATATGATTTTTTTTTATTTTCCATGTCATTTGTGGATTTAATTTAATTTCATCAAATGTATCATTATTGGATGTTATTTCGATTTTGGTTAGGTCAATAAGGCTTATCTAGTTGTGCAGGTTTTCTCATGAGAGTAACGTGTCAAATAAAGATGGATTCATGAACCAAACTGAGTTAGGGAGAAAAGGGTTGCCTAACTATTCTTCTCAGGTATTATTTTTTTAAATGAGTAATTTTTTCGACGGTTGCGATACCTCGATACATTAAGGACGTCAGAAGATAATTGAGAATAGAATGAAAAATCCAGGTCCGTATTTAAAAAAATGAACTTGATGATGGCCGCTCAAAGACGAAACGTCAGGTTTCAAATTTGATACCGCCATCTTGTGAAGGAGAAAAAGTGGCAATGGGAAAGTGTAATTCATTTTACAATATCTGCTCAAATGAACTCAGAAAATAATAATAACGTTTTTGCGAAATATCGGTTTTTTCCAAATATCTTCGGAAGTAGTCGGAATTTTTCAAATTTCAAAACGGCATTTTCTTGGCATAAAAATGCGCATCTTTGCAACCATTTAACCAAGCCCGTATCTCTTATAATAACTGAGATCCCCAAGCATGCACTCGAATCTGTGGCACCCTGTATACAAATATTATTGAACAAAACATTTTATCAATAGTTGGGTACACATAAGTACAGGGTGTCTATTTAAGAATGGCAAGGTGCCTGATCTCAGAAACTAGGCATCCCAGAGACTTGCGGAAAAAAATTACTGGGTAATATGGAATAGAGAAAATGCTGGAAATATATCAGAAGTTCCCAAGATAGCCACAAGATGGCGTAACGGTGCTATCAAAACACAAAATTGCTGTTTTTTCGTGGTTTTTAAATAGAAACAAATATAAATGAGTACCGCTATGGATTCCTTGAGAAATTTCCTTCAACTTTGTTTTTTTGATTTTTTTTTCTAGCATGTCAAATAAGACCAAAGATATGAGCATTCTTGCGTTGTAAGGTTTGACAGCTGATACCTGTCTTATTTGACAAAAAACAAAAAATACTAGCAGATGACGCCAGATGAAAGACAGAGTCGAAATAATATCAAATTTGAATATATCATGTCAACAATACACCTTTTTTTGTTGAATTATCAGAATTATTATGGGATTTATTTGTATAAAATAAAAATAGGAATTAAAAATTGAAGTATCGCGAAAACGAAGCGTTTCCGCAAAAACTCTTATATATAGCAAACTAATATTTTTTTTTCAGTGTAAAATATAGGTACTGTTCCAATATTTCAACTTATTTCGGGAAAACCTGTATAATAATTTTTTTGTTATTGTAAGACATCTGCTTAGTTCACTCTACAAGGAAAATCTCCAATTGTCAACTACTTTTTTTTAATCCTACATTGAATCCTATCATTGTTTGAGACTCAAACAACGATCCTATAAATAGAATCACCGAAAGGCAACAATAAATCATCATTATTAATATTATCCATCAATTATTATTAATTTTAGTTTAAAATTTTCTGTTGACTCTTTTGACTTTTAGAATTATCACCTAGCTTTTTTTTGTTTTTTTTTATATTTTCTTCATCAAAAGTGGATTTTGTTTATTTTTTTATTTTACGAAAATATGTTATATTTTGTTGTTTTCAGCTCCTATCAGTTGTTAATATGTTGAAAATTATTATTGATTTTTCTTGTTTTGCTATTGTACTAGAGCTGTACGTCTATTGGAAGGAGGTGTGTACCCCTCTTCTTATGAACATGTGATCAAAGTATATATAGCTTAATCCGTATTTTTCTGAAGAAAGTCGTACTGTAAAAAGTGAAAAGTAAGATCACAGAATTTCTGATATTATATATTCTAACTAACTAACTTCTATGATAATAATAGAATACTAAACTATAAATCAGTTTTATCACAACTATTACGTCGTGAAGAGGTTTTTGTGGTTACCAATTACATGTTAAAAAAATTAAAAACGAAATGCGCAACAGATTCATGATCTTTGCAAAAAAGTCTAGAATGGTCGATCTGCTTTATTTTTTCAATAGAAGATGTACATATTTTGAGATTAGGTTTTCCTTCTAACACTCTATGGAATACAAGAAGTCATGAACATTTTTCAAATAAAATTGTGTCCGAGAATTTCTTATCCGAGATACAGGGGCAGGGGCAAGGCATTTTTTTTTCTCACTACTCCAGATATTTCCACATTTTTTTCATCACATTTGAATTGTAGTCATGTAAGTAATTGACCTTACTTTATAAAAATTCAAATTTGACAAAAACTAATTTTTCATACAAAACACCATATCAGATTTTAGAGATTTTGCCATGAATGGCTTTTGCGTACGGAAAAATATTACGAGACCAAATTAACTCCAAAGTGAATGAGTATTTCAAAAATGATATTGATTTTAAGAAAAAGCAGTGGCGTACTATTTTTTTTTTCTTCAAAAACAATCAATACCAATTCTGTACGAACGAATATCTGGAGTGTTAGGAGAGTTATGATAAAAAAGGCTTTTTAAAACTTTAACACTCTGTTTCGCGGAAACGAAGCATTTTCGGTCATAATTTCATTGGATAAATTTTCCTATTTTTTTTGCTTTCCATAGAGTGTTAGAAGGAAAACCCCAACTTAAAATACACCCTGTATATAGGGTTATTCACGCTATACGGATTGTAATATTTTGTGACTAAAATACGTGACTTCCAAGACGTTTGACTTTTCGGGTATGTAGGGGTATGTGATGGTTACTTTCGAACAAAATTATCTTCATATTACACATGGTGTCTCGAAAGGCTCAAAAGTATCAAAGGTTTATGGTACCTCATTTCAAGGTTTTTTGAATAATTTGAAATTTGTGAAAATCTGAGCTAATTTTCATGTCTCAAGTACTTGAGAAATATTTAATTAGTTATGTACGCGAAATTTGCGGTAAAGCAGTGTCACAAAAGATCATGAGCACCTTCTTTGAGTTAACGTTTATAGAACATGACTCCTTTGCTAAGATTTTTGAATCATCCCCGATCTATGAAATTCCTTTTTTTTTTCATGTATTATTCATGTACTTCAATTCTCTTTTTTAAAGGTCGTGGGGTCTCTCCAATATAGAATGTATTAATCCTAATGGTATCTTATTATTTATACTCCGTTCAAATCCGAGCTGCCGAAGATGTAAGCAAACTATTGTGACGAAACATGCCCAGTGGAACGAACTTCCAAGGCGGTCGACAGCGGACACGACGGCGACGTTACAACCATTGCATCTCGCCATCGAATAACTCGGCTTTTGTCCCGTTTGTCACAAGCCCAAACCACTGTTAAGTTCTAGAATAGCAAGGTTTATTCGGTTGCCTACACCTAGAATATTGGAGAACTTTCGCCATCTATCGAGGCATTGAAGAGGCTCTATATAAGAAGCTCCGCCATTCGGACAGGAAGTTGGTTATCGATTAGCCGCGAATTATAATCGTTACAACATAAATATACGCTGCGATTGTGAACATGAATATTTGTGGCTGTGTCAGTGACTTTAAATAAATTAATTAAAACTGGTCAAGTGTTTTCTATAGCGAAAAACATTACATTGGTGTCAAAAGTGGGATTATTTGTGTGCTATAGAAACGGACATAAATATTCACTGTGATGGCTTCGAAACTAGTGTTTTCAACCGGATTGAAGGTCGCCGAGTTGAAGAGGGAGCTGGAGGAGCGTGACCTGGATAGTAGTGGTAAGAAAACTGATCTACAAACAAGGCTTCGTGAGGCTTTAATGGAAGAAGGCATGAATCCTGATACGTTCCAATTTGAAGTTCCCGATCCCAACGCAGTTAAAAGATTATTGGAATAAAACTCTAGGAGATTGGAAGATAAATTGGAAGAGAAGTTTGTAGAATATTCTAGAGTTATGGAAGAGAAGCTCGCAGAGTCTTCTAGAATTATGGAGGAGAAAATTAAGGAACAGTTGGCAGAGAACTACAAGTTTGTGAAGGATCATGTCGCCGTGGAAATTGGAAACTTTGAGAAACGATTTGAAGACACAATGAAGACTCTTGAAGACGAAATGGAAAAAATGAGAAAAAAAGTAGACACTATCATCGAACAACCACAGGTATCACTCGGAAACTAGGGTACGAGTGCGAGAAGCTGATACAATCAGAATCCACATGGAAGCCCCACAGTTTGATGGCAAGCTGTCCTGGAACAATTACCATCGCCAGTTCGAGGCAGCAGCGAGGGCAAATGGATGGACTGGACCGGAAAAAGCCCTGGCATTGACTCTTGCACTTCGTGAGGAGGCTACAGAAATCCTGCAGGCACTGAACACCCAGGAACAGGAGGACTACGATGTGCTTGTCAAGCATCTGGAGCTGCGGTATGGTCAAACTCATTTGGAGCATGTCTACCATTCCCAGTTGAAGAACCGCATCCAAAAGTCCAACGAAACCATGCAGGAGTTTGAAGCGGATGTTGCGCGCCTGTCAAGACTGGCTTATCCAACCACGCCAGAGAATGTGATGGAAAGGCTGGCAGTCCAGGCCTTTTTGGATGGTTTCCGGGATCAGGAGATAAGGCAGTCCCTGATATTTCACGACCCGACAGACTAGTCGACGCTCTGGCCAAAGCCTTGGAACTCGAAGCGGCGCGTGTGCGAATGATGGAGGAGAAGGATCATCTGGAAGAAGACACCGTCGAAGCAACTGTGAGGAGAGTCCTCAAGGAAATGGAGGTATCTAAGCGAAAGGAGCTGCGATGCTGGAATTGTGGAGAGCTTGGGCATATGCGTGGCCGCTGTAGGAAAGAGATACGGGCACCTGCGTTGGCATGGGAAAAGAAGGATCATCGGGCGAGATCAAGCCTCAAGATCTTGGATGGCTTGTCCAGGAGACCAGAGCTTTCTCACACAGCCGAGGAAAAGGAAGCGAGCGTTCGCAGGACAACTGTAGTGGATGATTCCTGGCAATCTAAGGCGCTTCGCGAGGACCAGGAGAAAGATCTAAAGCTCATCATTGGATGGAAGCTAGCAGGCCAACGACCAACTTGGCAAGAAGTCGCACGATTTTCAACTGCAGTGAAGTCCTACTGGGCTCAATGGGACTCGATGGTTCTTGATGACGGCATCCTGAAGAGGCTGGTGAAGAATCTGGATGGAACGGAAGATCGGAGGCAGTTAGTCGTTCCAGGAAATAGACAGGCAGAGGTGATAAGAGAGGTCCATGATGGCGTCACGGGTGGACATCTGGGTGTAACCAAGACGCTGGGAAAGCTGCGAGAACGGTTTTCCTGGATCAACTGCCAGGCCGATATCCGGGAGTGGTGCAGGAAATGCGCCGTTTGTGCTGCAAGCAATGGACCACAGAAACGCCCAAAAGCTCCTAGGCGCCAGTACAATGTGTGAAGCCCGATTGAGAGGATCACCATAGATGTAGCTGGACCATTTCCTGAGTCGAACGGAGGAAATAAATACATCTTGGTCGCCATGGACTTCTTCAGCAAGTGGGCTGAAGCGTATGCCTTGCCAAACCAGGAGGCGGCTACCGTTGCCGACGTCTTGATTATGGAATGGTTTTGCCGTTTCGGTGTCTCGTTGGAGCTGCATTCGGACCAGGGCAGAAACTTCGAATCGACGCTATTCCAGAATGTCTGCGATGTCTTGAAGATCAAGAAGACAAGGACAACGGCGTTGCACCCACAATCGGATGGCATGGTGAAGCGAATGAACAGGACCATCAACTGACACTTGGCCAAAGTTGTCTCTGACCACCAAAGAGACTGGGACGAACACCTCCACCTATTTCTCTTGGCATACCGATCTGCAGTTCACGAATCGACAGGCGAAACCCCAGCAAGGATCATCATGGGTCGTGAACTCCGGCTGCCCTGCGACCTGAAGTTTGGCTGCCCACCTGGTGAAGATGTCGCTGGGGAAGATTACGCAAGCAATTTTTGAAGAAAGATTGACGACATTCATCAAGGAGTCCGTTTGAACATCCAGAGTGCCAGCGACCGGATGAAGGAGGCCTATGACGTAAACGCCGAGGAAGGCGGAAGGCTGAGCCTAACCGGTGCAATGAGGACTACACCGGGAGATGCACTGAACATTCTTGCGCTGCCAGAACTGGCAATCTGGATAAAGAGGGAAGCGATGGCAGCATACGTAACGATGTCCGCTCAGGAAGTATGGAAGGACAGAGGCACAGAGGTTGGCCTCACTAGATTAGCTTCTATTGTGAGGCGTGAGATACCGTTACCGGCGGCGGGACTGACAGCCTCGGATGGAAGACTCAGACTTCACAGAAGTTTTGAGGTACAACTTCCATCCAGGAACTAGTGGCGGACGACACCGGCAGAACCACCAGCTAGGTAGCACGCAGATCTGGTTCACCGATGGCTCAAAGGCCAACTCTAAGGCTACAGGAGCCGGAGTATACAGACAAGACAGGAACACCGGGAAGGCTTTCCCTCTCGGAAAGTTAACAATGGTCTTCCAAGCAGAGGTGTTTGCCATCCTGGAGGTAGCAACTAGGAAAGAGGTTCAAGGAGGAACAGAAGATAACAAAGTTATCCATTCTAACAGTCAAGCGGCACTGAGGGCATTATGCAAGCCAAGGATCAGCTGCGCGCTGGTTCAAGAATGCAGTGATGACCTGCATGCTCTAGGCGGGAGCAAGAAGGTCAAACTGGTCTGGGTACCGGGATATATGGGCATTTTCGGAAACGAACGCGCGGACAAGCTGGCCAGACTAGGGTCTTCATCACCCCAGCCCGGTCCAGAACCATACTTGGGCCTGAGTAAACGACTGATCTCCGAGGCCCTGAATGAGTGGGCTTGGGAGAACACAGTCAAAAACTGGCGGAATAACACGACTTGTAGGCAAACCAGAGTGATAATCACACAACCCAACAAACCAAGGACGGCCGAATTGCTGAACAAGAGTAGGAAGGCACTGAGCATCATCGTTGGCATTCTGACAGGACACTGCGAGCTCAACCGACACTTGCATTTATTAGGAATAGGCGAATCACCCCTATGTCCCTACTGTAGAAGGGCGGAGGAAACTTCCTACCATCTACTGGGAGTCTGTGATAGATGGGGTCGCCTGAGGAGGAGGGTTTTATTAGCGGCAACCATTCCTCGGGTGGAGTTGAGGGACCTGAGGTGGGATGACCTGCTCCTCTTCATAATGAAGACAGGACGACTGGAGTGAAGAGGGTTGGCAGCACGGGGTTGGCGAAAAGGGCCACTAGGCCTACTCGCCGGGCTTTTGTCCCCCCACCCTTACCATCACCATTACCATTACCAAAAGACATGATTCATCATTTCTGAATTACCCGAGACTAGATAACTAGATTTACAAGAACTTGTATTTGAACCCCAAATGGACCAAAAAACAATTATACGTTTTCTCCAAAAACGCACTGAAAAAATTGCCTTGATTAGACTTGATTTTTGGACACCCTGTATAAGATGACAAGTTAATCAAGATCAGGATATGAAATACTATATGATGTATTGTAACACTCTACCGCATATTTCGCTTACATAACTTACATATTTCTCAAGTATTTGAGACATGAAAATCAGATTAGATCACAAAATTCAAATTATTTAAAAACCTTAAGGTTTAGGTAGGTAATATAAACTTGATTACACTTATTTCGATCAGAGAATCCAAAAATGCAGTAAATCAACGGAGGTTCCATTAAAAAAAACGCAACTTTTATATTTTCAAGGCTTTTGGAACAGCTTGTATTTTATGAAAATGATTTTAAAAAGTGAACGTAACATACCTCCACATAACCCAAAAGTCAAACTTCTTCACGTCACGTATTCTTCGACCACAATATTACGATCCGTATAGCGTGAATATTCCTGTAGAATAAATCGAAAGAGACTTACGTATTTTCTTTGGTCTCTTAAGTTAAACTTCAAATTAAAAAAAAAACTTGACATATCTCAGTTCAATAACCAAGATTCATGAACACCAGGTTAAACGCGATACTGAAATCAAAATCCTGTTCATTTATTGGTCCAAAAGATATTGTAAAGAATGCTATCTAAGTATCTTCGAAAGATTAGAAACTACCTTTCAAGTTTTCTTTTTGAGTAATCAGTACCATTTAGAGCGTACAGTTATTAGTAGATCGATAATGAACTAACGCATCGTCGAAAATATTCTTCTATAAAAAATATATATTGATATGTGGTCTAGTCTCGCGCATTCGCCCTTGTTTTTGATATTTGCAATGGTGATCATTGATATTGGTCATTTGAGAAAATCGCTTAGGGACACAGCCAGGTATACATATAAGAAAAATAATAATAATATATCCTTATTAAACATGAGCTATTGGGGTTACAGTGTACAAAAATTTAATATAATATAATACAATAGTTATTGGCATATAAACAATAGGTACCAATACTCAGGAGGCATAGATAATCCAATAATATTAGTAGTATAATGTAAAATGTAAAAATGTTCAACAACACCACAGTTTAAAATGTTAACAATACATGTTCCCGGAGCAGTCTTTTGAATACATCCAAGTTATCACAGTCTTTGATCTTTGGTGGCAAATTGTTAAATTCTTGCAGGCCCTTGTATAAGATGGAATTTAACATTTGATCAGTATTACATTTGGTGTTTAGTATAAAATCAATCTTGTGTCTTGTATTATGATCATGTACATACCCAAAGTACTTGACCCATTCACAAATATACGATAGAGCTAATTTTATCCGAATTTTGAACAAGAATACATATGAGTTGAAACTAAAGATTTATTTTTGGAACTGTATTATTTTATTTTTCAACAAAAAACTTTTGCCCGAAAAATGTCGTCGTGTTTGAAAAACTCAATCAAATGAGATCGAAATTTGTTATTAGGACTTCCTCCGAATTTATGATTGAAAAACCAAGCCTAATCATCATATATTTTTTAATTTACTATTTTTCCTTTGACATTGCGAAATAAGCCTCTACATTTTTGTGAAAAAAGCCGATTCTCAATTCCCAAATTCGAGTAGGTTTTTGACAAAGAAGAAAATTCTATTGAGACAAAAATACATTTTCAACCATTCACTGAACATTTCATGCCTGATTCGAATGTTGAGCTTATTGAGTTCCCGAAAACTCGACTTTAAAATGAATGAGATCTTTCCTTATGCCCACTAGTATTATTTTGACTGCATCCTCACGAAATCGTCACGGATTCCACTGTAGCCAGTCACGAAGCATCAAGTTGAGGACCTAATAACATCGAAAGCATAATCTCGATGCAAGCGAATTGTAATCACCTCTACTAGATGATTATTCGGAAACGGTTCCAAAAAATGATAATGGAGAGTAAGATTGAAAAGGGAATTGGAGTCTCTCCGAAATGATGCCACTCAACCACCAATTTCCTTTATGAAGATAAGGTGGAAACTACAGGGATCAAAAAAAAAATTGGGTGTCACCCTTGAAAATGAAATTAACGTGGCTTTTCATATTTTCAACTGCAAGAATAATATCAAACGTGGCAAATTTTCAAATCAAAGCCGTGTACATCATTTGGTTTGGAATCAACCTCTATAAAATAATTTCAGGGCATGAAAATGTTCAGAAGAACATTTTAACATAATTATAGGATTTTGATCATACAGACATTTTTATAGATGTACATACACGGGATTCGTTTTTTTTATTTGAACAGTATTGAAAATTTCGCTCACTATAGATATGTGATAAGGGTGATAACAAACAAGAATCATAAAATGTATTCATTATTTGACAGTGTAATTCACGTGTCACAATAAGTATTTTACGAACGGCTGTTTCAGATGTTTTGAAATAAGTCGACTTTGGTATAAGTCGATATGGAAGTGTATTGCAACTTTTAAAAATATTTTGGTGTATACAGTATCCTCGGATCTACGAGTTTTTCCAAATAGGTTTATTATTTCAAATAGAACACCATATTATTTGATTTCTGAATTATCTATGAAGTTTTGAAATTTTTTTATAGAACATGTTCTATGTCAAATAATGATAGTTTCTTGAATATTTGTTATTTTATTTCAAAAATGACAAATGTCATTGATTATCTTACATAAGATTTCTCAGTAACAGTAAGGAACTGAGACGTGAAAATTTGATAGCAGTCACTTTGAATATCAAAGTACGCAAGCAAAGACCTTACCAAATAATTCGAAAATTCTACAGGGTGCTCCAAAAAACGTTCAAATACTCACAAATGGAATAGACTGAGACTCAATTTTTTTCAAATGACACAACATGTATTCTATGTTTGCAATGAACTTGGCATTTAATTTTGATTGACAAATGTTGACATTGTACTATGTCCATCTTTAATGTCCTATGAGACGTGCATTTATCTGATTTTGATTTCGATCAAATATGAGGTTAAGCGATGTTTCCAAAGAATATAATATTCAACATACGCATTTACTTGAAAGATTTACTAGGTTTCGGTTTTATAAACGTGAGATTTATGCACGTTTGATTCGAAATTTGCAACTGTATTTCAAAATTGATTGAAGGTAGATATAGAAGAATATTGACATTTTTCAATCAAAATTGAAAGCTAAGTTCATTGAAAACATAAAATACAGGGTGTTCCATTTGAAAAAAATCTTGTTTCAGTCATTTGCATTTGCGAGAATACGATCGTTTTTTTTGCACACCCTGTGAAATTCTTAGAATATTTGGAATGTCTATGTTGAAAAGAACCGCCTATTCAAAATATAGTCTATGGTTCATGTTAAGTTTGTTTCTGGATATTCCATACAACTTGTAGGAAAATCCGGATCATTCCATTTATCATGTCATTGATTTTCTGTGACATTAGAAGCGTCCCGTAATTTCGTTAAAATAGAATAGTGACCGGGGAAAAGAAATAATAATGGATGGTTGCTAGCAGAAATTTTATTCTTAACCAACTACACGAGTCCCACCGCTCAACGAGTCCTCGGCATTTACGTTTTCGCATTTCATTTCATTTATACTCTATCTAATCAATCTTTTCCAGCCATGATGCTTAATGGAATCATACATTGTCATGTGTTTGAAAAATAAATGTTGTAGGTAATCAATATCAATAATTCTAATTCTTGATGGTTTTATAAATATATTTACATGCCAGTATATGCCAACTCTCACAATATATGCATAATAAAATATTGCATAGAATGTAATAATTTGTTTTGGTAATATTTTGAAACTCTTTCAACCAGTTTTCAAAGTTAGTCGGTTGACTATCTACAGAACGGTTATATTATTTATTATTATTATTATATAGTATTGATTATCGCTCCATATTCGATATTTTATGTAGTTTTTCACGTTCTCATGCTTAAGAAACATGACTAACCTTCCCATAGACAAAAATCCCTTTCTCATTATTTTTTAAAACATAAAAGATCGATTTCACGGGATATGGAGTATGGAGTGAATGGAAGTATTTTTCCAGGTTGATTTTGAGTGTGGGTCAATTTCGGTTATTTTTTGTTTGGCAAAAATGAGTCGCCTGGCAAATTTTCAAAAATTATCGTTCCGTTTTCCGACAAAGCATTGGTAATTTTGTTACGAGAATAAGTTTTTGTCTAGTTTTAAAATGTTGCTTCTCTATATTGATTTTGTTATATTATATATTATATTAATGAAACACCCTGTTTTCGCATGATAAGAAACCCCCAAACACAAATTTCCATTCAAAGATCGAGATTGGTAAGATTGGTTCGAATATTATTTAGAAAAAACCAAAATGAAAATAAAATTTCAACACCTACAGGTGGTAGCTCTGTTACGAAGCATTTCCGCATTTCCAGATACATGTTTATAGGAAGTTGTGTTCTTATTTTAATGCGAAAAAAACACATCCCGAATTTTTTTTCAATATTAATGAAACAGCCTGTATATAGGCTAGGCTGGGCAACTAAGAATGCGGTGTACTGTATCTTGGAAACTATACATCGTAGAAACTTGAGGCAAAACATTTATGACTAGAACGCCCAAGAGAAGAACCTGGAAATTATTTTCAAGTCAAGTCGCTAGGGGGCGTAACAACCAACACCAAGTAGAAAAATAGTTTATAGAATTTTGCCCAATGAAAATATATCGATGACTTAACTGACTATTTACCTACACTTCTTGTTTTAAACTTTTTTTTTCTATCAAAATAAAGCGGTGTAGGAAATTCAATAATTTTTTTAAACAAACGGAGATTTCTCCCGTTTCGCTTGACCGATTTCAAAGAACTTGGACTTGGGTTCACCACTTTATTTTGAAAAAAGACAAAAAGTGTAGGAATATAGTCGCAGTTAATATGAAAATATCATCGATATATTTTTATCGGGAAAAATTCTATAAAAATCCTATTTTTCTACTTGGTGTTGGTTATTACGCCCCCTAGCGGCCATTTCAGAAACTTGAAAATATTTCCCAGGTTTTTCTGTTGGCCGTTTTAATGATACATTTTTTTGACGCAAGCCTCTGCCTCTAGGATAAATAGTTGAGTCGAATACAGTGTACCTCGCATTCTTGGTTGCCCACCCTGTTCATGATATTATTATGTATTGAAGTTTCACAGGGAAACACACCGTTTTATCAGATGTTATCATTTTCCGTTGCACACTTCAACTTTGAATTAAAAAATCATATCAGGTAGGTAAGCACCAGGGTAAGCAAAGCACTGTTCTTACAGTAATTGTGAGTTGTGGTAAAGGGTACGTCCCGCTAAAGGTATAGGGGCAACATATCTGAACCTAGACTGTAGACTACAAGAGTGCGGTATCTTTTATTTACTCAACAATGATCGATAAGCACTGAAATAACACTACATTTAATTAATAATACATTATTTGAGAGGCTATAAAAACACCAACCTCAAATTAACACACTCATGGTCTTGTATAAATAGATTAAATAGAAGGTTAAGGTATAAAACTAGACAGCAGACAAAAAGCTCAGAACCACATCAGAACTTCAAACAGTCTCAAGTTAAGGAATAAAAATGAATCACAAATTCACAGTGCGCAAACGTAATTCCCCAGGACTCGTTGAGCGGTGGGACTCGTGTAGTTGGTTAAGAATAAAATTTCTGCTGGTTGCTAGGTAATGATGGATAACAATGAGAGAATTGGAGATTTTTGATTGATTTGAAGGTGAATAATTGTGAATTGTAGTGGTAAATCAGATATTTGCAGGTCAGTAAAATGGAGTTTATAATAATGTTGATTATCCAATTTGTAAAGATGTTTGGATTTATTGTTCTGTACAGAATTGTATTTGTATTTATACTGTACTTAATCAAACCGTTTTATGCTGTGAACAACTTTGATTTAAATTAAAATTAAGGAAAAGAAATTGCTCTCTTTCCATACTGGGATTTTGGTACTACGATTATTGATGCTTTATGCTTGCTTTATATTGACTGAAATGATTGACTAGAGTTGAGTTGCCTCCCGTATCATGGGACCTCATGTATAGGCTCTAGATTTGACTGATTAACATTTTACCACCCTGACGAGTGAATATCCTGGTAAAACAACAAGCCATCATCTAGAAATATTGATTCAATTTAACAACTATAACTGAGTTGCCTCCCGTATGGGACCTCAGTATCCTCAACGAACAATCTAGAGATATTGACTCAATTTAGCTGAGTTGTCTCCCGTACGGGACGTCAGTATTCCCTGATTTCGATCCCATGAACTGTATATTTGCTTCAACGTGGAACTTCAAGTTTCGATACGGAAAACGAATATTTTATTGATTGCAGTCAAAATACAAAACAGTTGTACAGCATGGTTCGGTTTTTGGAATTGAGATTGTGGGTTTCTCTTCCGTGCTCTTTCCCCGCATGAATTGCAGGTTGAGTACGGCACTTTTTCACCATATTTTCAATAGAGTAGTGTGTTTAATTAAAAAATCCCACCTTCTAACTCAAACATCCCAAATTATTGTTTTGTCGGGCGCATTCGGGGTAAGTAGTTTTATGCAAATCACAACGTAGGTGTCTCTTCTTTTCATCAAACTTACCTCATTCAACTTTGTTGAACGGACCCGGGGTTGTTGTTGTTATACTACAATGTGTATTTTGATATTTGAAGAGACTGCTGTCAAATTTTCACGCCTCAGTTCCTTAATGTTACTGAGAAATCTTATTTTAAAAAAACAATTTGACATTTTTTTAATAAAATGACAAATATTCAAGAAACATCATCGTTAGGCATAGAACATGTTTTATAAAAGTTATTCAGAATTTCATACAGAATTCAAAAATCAAATAATAAACAGGGCGTCCTATTTGGAATGAGAAAGTTACTGGAAAAAAACAGTGTATCTGAAAACGCTGAAATTATCAAAATATATTTTAAAGTTGCATTACTCGTTTATATCAACTCATACCAAAATTCATTTGGATAAGCCGTCCTTGAAACATTTGTAACAGACCACCTATGTGAATCACCTTGTATATTGAAGACAGTTTATACTTTAATCACCACATGTCATTATAATCTGATTAGATATTAAATCAAGAATCGTTATCTTGAATGATGGATCCTCTCTTTAACTCAAATTATGGAACCGGTATATATTTGTCATTAAAAAACGGTTTGATTAAAAACGCAGGCCATAAGCATGCATACAATAGAATCCAAACTTTTCCTCAAACGACAAAAAAAAAATGACTAATTGACTGTTATAGTCATGTGTGACTGACAGCCGTCGTTGAATAAATGTATTCGACATTCGACTTACTCCAAATGTTTCTCTTAGTATCGAAGTTGCATAGCATCTTGTGTTTGGAATGGGGCTATTATATGCAATCACGAAAACACGACCACGCTCGAAGGGCACCCAACTAGTATCGCACTCCAGTCCTATAAATCCTTCTTGTTGGTAGACCTGCGAAAAAATTGAATTTTAGAAAGCAATCCCGCAGTATGACCTAATGTGCTATAACGTTATGAAATTTAAAACTGTTCGTTTTATTAAGATCTTATCATCCGGAAGCTTTTTTCAATAACTACAAAAGTTGAATGGCACATTTCGTGCAAAAGCACTGCGTTATGAATTATTAACACCGTTTTTCATTAAAGACACTCCAATAATCACTCTACCGATGTACTACTTTGCTTTCTCTATAAGATCACTATAATAATATCAGCAGTACTTATTAACATGCAATTATACTTTTTGACATATTTCACGCAGTATTACTTCTGTATACTGTTGGAATTATAGTTTACTATTCTCATTCTGGCATGGCTGTGTCATTATTTATTGCGAAGTTATCATTTTTTGTTATATTACACTTCTTGTTGGTCAATATTTTTTGAACTGTGAATGAGGATTTTTGGAAATCCAATAGCAGGCTAATGTGACTAGACTAATCACAATCATGCATTCATTTTTGTTTCATCAGACAGTTATATCTCTTTCCTTTTTAGTTAGAAAAGGGTGCTTTGCAGATAGACAGATTGAAAAAAAGTTCCAAGCTAAAATACGCGTAAAACGTTACGAATCAAAGGTTTTATAGTAATCGCTTGTTATTATGGAAATAATGAAGATGTTGAGTACCTATTGATAGCATTGTTGTTTTTTTTTTGTATTCAATTAAGTATTTAAACATGTGTTCACGTGGAAGCTAAGTTTAATGATTAGTACTTCTGAGAATGCATCCATTCAGATTAAAATCTGATTTTTTTTTTGTGGACGGCTTGTGAGTCGTGAGAGTTTCCAATTCAAATTTGATTTTGAAGCAAAACAGCACCACGATATTGTGGTTCTTGAGAATATGACAAATTTCAACGACGTCTATCAAGTGAATCTGGGTATAGTCCAGATATAGAAAAGAGAAATCAATCTCCTCTATGATAGAGCTCTGTACCTTGCGAACTGCCTTGGTTAGTGATACCATTTTATATAGTCTTATTATAAAATGGTGATACTGATAAGCTATGATTTGGATAAGATTATCATTAGTTGTCTTTTGCTCTGGTCAGCTGAAAATGTTTTCCATTTTTTCTCCACTCAAAGTAAAACGGTATTATACACAGCGTATACAGAATTCATGTGAATATCGACTAACTTATAGTTTAATTTGCAGTTTACAAACTGTTCCACTCGCGATGAATCATAGAAATGACGTATAGAGTACCTACATGATCACCATACTTTTCGGACTACTCACGTACCAATCTGCAGGGTGGAGCAATAGTGAAATCGGCTGTCGTCTCATCACGTCTAATTCATTAGTAGATTGGTCTGTTTCTCTCACGTGTAGTATTGACAGATCAACCCTCAAAGCGCCAAAAACTCGGTATTGCATTATAATTATTATTAGTATTATTATTATTAGACTCTGATGAAAAGAAAACCAAAAGGAAGTATTGGACAAAATCAATTATATTTGAGCACTCCACATTTCTAGGTGCAACCCAAAATAAATCAAATACAAAATTGGAAAGGAACAACCTGATATTTGTCCTTAAATCAACACAAGATATGATTTGCAGGGTATATAGGGGAGCAGAGAGATTGGATGGTGTGAATACCCAACTAGACTAGCAGATATCGAGCACTCGTGAAAAAATAGGAACGGAAACGGTATCTACGTGGGTAGGCTGATTTAGGCCGCTTGTACACGAACGATCATCAAACCTATTTCACCGGCCACCGGCATTCCGGTAAAGTGTGTAAGATCGTATTATTTGAATGTGCGCAGACTTGGGTCGAATACTGAAAAATGGTATTCGAATACGAATACTGAATACTGCGATCAAAAATGGATTCGAATACATGGTATTCGAATACACGTTTTGAAATATATTCGAATACAGAGTATTTGTATTCATGTATTCACGAAAAATGAATATTTTCCAGAATACCCATTAAATTCACTAAATTGAAGATAAATAGAAAATATACTTCTCTCAGGTAGAAATCGCTCATCGACGTCAATTTTTGTATTTTGGGGGACACATTCTTGTTGTATTTTCACCTCCTACTTTTAACCCGTGAGCGGGGACCACTGGTACCCACAAAAAATCAATAGAATATTAAAAAATGATAAAACAATTATAATAAGAAATAATAAATAGTCGCAACTTGGGACTTTGGGAATATAATCTCAATAAAAATATCTATAAAGGACGTATCATTCGACCCCCCATTCCATTTGAAATTCTGGGGGTGGCTATCACCTCCGCTTGGTGGTTGACAGGTGAAGGGTGAAAATTCGAAATATGTCTTCCACAAAAAACAAAAAAAAGATGTGTCCAAGCTATTTTTGATTAATCACCCAACAACTGAGAAAACCTGGATGGAAATTTTTTCGACTTTTTCGTGTTCCACCATGTAGATAGCTCTATTAAAAACAACATTTTTATTGCATGCACAGAGGAAAAAAAATAAAAAACAGGATAAATAAAGAGGGAATATTACACTGGCATTTACCAGATAAAGAAATATGTAACAAGAATCAAAGGTCCACTTAGTAATTGGTATTATAAAGCCCATTTTTCTTTCAATAAGATCAACTCCTGGAATAGTTCGTCATTCAGCTGCTGTTGCAGGACTTGGGGATTGGGGATGCCCGATCATTGTTTGAAGAACTGTGAAGCCTAGCTATCAAATTGTCAACACTGACTTGGGATATTCGAATATTGCACTACCAATACCAATATTCATTTTATTTTATTTTTGAATCCAAGTATTCAGCTACTTAAATTTTGAATACAAGTATTCATTTATTCAAATTTTGAATACAAATATTCAATATTCTATTCAGGTATTTGAATACTCAAGTAATATTGAATACAGAATAATGAATCTTGGTCAAAAAAGTAGTTGTATGAATACGAATACCCAACTTTGAAAATCTATTCGAATAGTATTCGAATACCGCAAAAAGTAGCTTGAATAGGATTCAGAATACCGTGTATTCGAATACTACCCAACTCTGAATGTGCGTGAAATAATGGTGCCCGGTTTTTTCTCGGGATTTTCTGTCGACTGGCAAATTAGCCGGTCGACTGTTTCAATGGGCGTATGCAAGGATCCTTAGACTACACCTCAACAAACGAACATCGGGATCATCATCCCATTTGATTTGGAAATTCAGGACTATACTGGAACGGAACCGCACGTACCCCCAGAACTTCGCAAAGACACGCACTCAGTCAAACAGTTAGTTTCATCTGCCACACAGAAAAATTAATTCTTCTTGCAAAGCAACTTGCTTTTTTTCAAGACAATATGTGATTTCTATATAACGAAAAGAATATATTCTTCCAAGTAGATTATGTTATTTTTAGACATATTATTTTCATTCAAGAATATATCTATTTACGTTGAGAATATAGCTTTATTTGAAATAAAACAGTTCTGAAGCACAGCTTACCCAACGGGTAAGCTGTGTCTGAAGTGTATACAACAGCGGTGAATACAGTCGATAACCTACCTGCGAAGATCGTTGGTCCATTCAAGGGTTGGACGAAGTCACTTCTAACAATTTTTGTGCAATGGTTTTTTGTAATTTTGTCGTTGATTGGTATTGATAATCATTGTTCTTGGTTACTGAATATCATTTTTTTTATCACAATAAATCGTTGATATAATAACAATAAAGCCGGGTCATCCCAATTTTTATCTAGATGGGGAGAATGAAATGTCAAAATCAATAAAACAAGGAACCATCTAAGTAAAGCCTGTTAGACCATTTCATTAGTTTTACCTAGCTTATGACAGAAAATTGTTTCTAATTTTCTTTTCTCGATAACGGTCGAAGATACGAAAAAACGACCAGAGGACAAAAAGTTTCTAAATAAGATAAAGAAAATGATGTTGTGATTTAGAATCTACCAACGCAACGGTGCCTTGCAAAAATGTGCAAGGGAAGAAAACGAGGCATGACCCTTGAAAAAATATCACCCTGTAGATTACAAGTCATATGGCGAAAGCTAATATTCAAAATTTGAGCTAATACATCAATCATCAGGTTCTATTAAGAAAAAACTAAAAAGATATAGACACTTCAAGAGCTCGTAGATCGGTAGATAACTAATGAAGCATTCCCGGACCTATGTATGTGTTAGTGTGAAACTTAAATCATGAAATAAACCGAAGAAACCCCTTTTAGTTTGTACAAGACCCTATATTTGAAAAATAACTGATTTTTGAATATTTAACAAAATCCACAAAAAGTTCTATTTTTGATGTTCGTCTTTTTCTTTTAGCGCTAGTGGGACTAGTGCCAGAACCAACGTGCGGGATCAGCGAAGAACTAATTTTACAGAAGATTTCTTATCAAGGGGACTAAATCACAACACAAGAACCACTGGGAAAACCTTTCTGGCATAAAACATTCAAGGGCTTCTCTTTATGCTTCCTCCATAAAAACACATAAGTAAGCGGAGTGGGGATGGCAGATGACCATTATGCAGAGCATCCGAGGAACCTCTTCACATTATAATGTCACTGTAGAGCGTACAACATCACAAAATAAGGTTCTTAGAAGATATGGAGCTGGAACTGTGGAGGAAAAACATATAATACTGGTATACAATAGGATTGCAAAAACGAACCGCATTAAAAGTCTTCGGGCTACCTCAAGGGTAAGTTTTAGTGGGGATCCCATTAGGAAACTGGGTGTTCGTAATTGAGTTTCTCCAGATAAAAAGAAAAAAAAAGACTTGGATTGTTCAAATTTGGTTCTTATCAACTTTATTCAGAGTAGTGTACTTGATGTTTTGTTTGTCAGCAATCATCGTTTTGAAATAAGTAGACTGTAAAATTCCTATACATTTTCTTTCATGAATTTTTGTATTGCCTTCTAACGAACAAACTCTTTGTATGTAGATGTAAAGAAGATGAAGCGGTTTGGCGGATGTTTGTTCTCAGAAAACACAATATCACGAAGATAGACTCCAATCTCCATTACTGTGCGATCAATTTAAAATAAAAATAAGTGAGAAAAGCTCCGCATGTGTGGTATTGTCATTCAATCGTGTCGATTATTTTCGTGACAAAATACAATAACGTTTCTACATTAAATTATTATTATGATCTTGCTGTCAGTAGACTGAAACATAGTTACAAAATTGCACTTTCACTATGTATAGAACTGCAGAACAATTCTTTTAAAGCGGTTATTTAATATTAATAGTATATTTACTGATATTCTGTTGATAGCCTATTTCCGGGACATGCTATGAAGAATCGCAGTCGAAAAAATTGGCCATTTCGAATAAGGTATCAATTAGACAATTCCGCGTATCGACTTTGTTGTGTTCCGAATATAAATTTGTTTTGAAATCAATCAAGTGTAAATAAAGAAATATTGATTACGTTAGAAGCAAGGTGATTCCCCAAATTTAGAAGGTGGTAATGACTCTCCAATCCTAGTCTAGAATATATTAATATATTGAATTGACGTGAAAACACACTCCATGTCAATGACATGCACAGAGGATCTACTTACATTTCCTTTAATAACAGAAACAAAAACTGCGATACTAATATGCAACCTGGTATGCAACATAATATGTAGTTACAGCCGAAACGGACCTACTAAAATCCCAACCCAAGAAACATTTTTAGTTTTATCAATGCCTATAGGAGGTTGTTACAGCCTATTCCATAATACCCCTTTAAAGCCAATAAGTTATAATGATATCATTAAAACAACGATACAACCTCCTTACAACCCTGAGGGCCCACTCCTAAGAAGGCCGTTACGGCTTATTTTAAAGCTTGTTATAAAACCTAAGTGAAACATTTATAGCAAACGATAAAGCACTCATAAAACCTTACATACAATATGCGGTTTAAAACCACTTGACTAGTCTTACAACCCTTTGGCCGTAACACTGACTTCTTCAAATACATTGATAAAACACTTTTTGCTAATTTGGAATATCATATAACCAGTTTTTCTTGTACTTGTGGTTGTTGGGAGTTATTTGTTTTATGCGAGCTCTATCGTTGTATTTTGACAGTTATGAGATCCAATCATAGAAATTGATAAAAATGGACAAGCAGGTAGGTATAGGATCCATTTTTTATTTGAACATCTCAATCTCAGAACGAGTTATATCAAATAAACTACATATTATTATAATAATGCGATGTATTTACCAACGAATAAGAATTTTCTGATGAATGTATATAAAATACTCACACAAAACATCAGCGCCTCGAAAATATTGCGTTTAAATATATATTTATATATTTTTAAGGCATTAAGGCGAAATTGAAAAATGATCAAAATCAGTCAAATTTGTGCACAAAAGAATAAAAATGAAAGGTAACTATGTTCTGAAAAATTTGAAAGTCTTGGAAAGTCCATTCAATGGGTTCTTGCTATTTTTCTAATTATTTAATTAATGGCGAATGTGTGACACCGTGAAAAATATGGCCGTCATGCTTTTAAAGCCAATTGTTCATATCTGAGATATCGATAAAACACTTAAGCTTTAAGAACCATTTTTATATACATCCAATAATGCCTCTAGTACAACAGCTCCTTTCATGATTATCCATAGCATAGAACAATATGGTTGTAAGGTTGACCTAGAATTGTTTCATCATAAAGCCTTATTACTCTATGATTTACCTGATGTGGCCAATTGGCTGTAAAAAGAAAAAGAAGAGCGGGAAGAGTGACACTCGTGACAGATGACGGACAGTCGACGTTGGATTTGGCATTATGGCATTTATCATTTATTATTTATTTATTTAGAGCAATTTGATAAATTTTCCCTCGTTTTTATAATGTTTAAATAATTCTTCTTTTTTTGTCTTTTGAAATAGCCTGATTTCTTGATTTTACACCATTTATTTGCATTTGAGTTCATGCTGTAACTTATTCAATCAACGGTTTATGTTAGAACACAAAAAATGAACAAGTTACATGAAAGGTTATGAAGGTTTTATTCTAGATAATTTTAAAGCAAACATGCTTTTTCATTGACTTGAATAAAACCAAATATACCTCCAAATGAATAAGCTTTATCATGGTTTTATGGAGTAAATATATCCGATTGCTTAAAACCATTTTGATCTTTTTCAGTCAAAGTTACAGCCTGAAGTTCTTAAGGAGGTTTTAGGAGCAAACAGCTGTAACAAAGATATTTAATGACCTTCATAAGGCTTGCTTAAAACCAATGTCTTATTGGTTTTATGAGTGAGTTTTATAGCTAATGTTAAAACCTTGTTTTAGGATCATTATGCCGTAAGGCATATTTGGTTTGAGTTAAAACCTCCTTAAAACATGACACTTAAGTAGAACCACCTTAAAACCTACATAAAGCTTGCTTAAAACCAATAAGCCGTAAAAATGTTCCTTGGGAAGAGTGTAGAGAGGGATATTCATGATCTTTCATGATAATGATACTTTTCTGGTCTTTTCATTATTATAATTATATTTTAGATCTCTGCCCATCTACATCAATGCAACCAACATGAGAGAATGACAATTAAAATAGCCATCAAAGTCAAGGTATTGAGATGATTCAAATCTTTACTTCAAAAAAGCATCACTTCGCAAACTTATTGGTGAAACTCATTTTTGTACGATTTTGAACCAAAGACTTACTTTATTATATGAATTATCAATCATTACAAATTCACAACTTCTATGATAGAATTTTGACAATTGATTATCCGTAAAGTATCCTCAGTTTAGAAGGTGGAAAAAGCACAAACTTTATAAATTACCGTTCATCAAGTCATTATTGTTGAATTTCGAATGAATGTAATTTGCAAAGCGCAGCTTGGGAAGAATCCAAAAATTGAAATACGAGTATCGCGTTCACAAATCATTGAACTTACCTCTGGACAAAAACACCCCAATGCTGGTTAAAAGGAACTGTGGGTACCTCCTACGAAACCGGCCGCGCCAAAACTGATATTCAGAACAACCAGCATATAAAAATCTGGTTCGAGCACCTATTCGTACCGCACTGATGGTACTGCTGGTCGCTACTTCATTTGTATAACTGCAAATTCAACTAAGCGCTAGACCATAGATGGTCGGTACCGTCAATTACGTTTGGTTTTTCGATTGAATCATAATTTCTTTTTGTTGGCCAATTGTCGAGGCCAAAAGACCACCGATACTTTGATATCAGTCGAAGACAAGACTATCAAAATTTCAATATCAAGTGCGTGTTTGGGTGACGCAAAAAATTAAGGGTTCAAATCATTTTGGAACATTCAATGACACAAATTGGAACTTTTTTAAGTCAGTAACTATCGATGGACACATCAAAGCCAGTTTTGTATTGATCCAAATTATACAATTCTAGGTGAAACAGATACAGATGAACGATTTAACGTAAACGTTCAATCATACCCCCCAATGTATTCAAAGTTGCGATTTGGCATGATTGTTCACCTTGCGTCGCACAGTGCGGCCCCCAAAACTCCAATGGTACAGTTTATGGAATATACAGTTTTTGTTTATGATTTTAGGAATTTCGGCAAATCGCTTAAGAGACACGATTTTGAAAAAATCCGATCGACAGGAAGTGAACTAACTGTTTATTCTATAAACTGTGCCATTGGAGTATTGGGGTTGTATACTGTTCCATAGTGTCACCTATGGACTTGTGTTGCTAAGAACGATCACGACTCGCGTCGTGAATGACGATCGCTGGTTCCTATTTTGCTCGGCGCGTTCAACGATTCATATACAGCGCTGATCGGTGAACGATCATCGCAAGAGTCGTCCCGAGCAACACGTACGTACCCTTAATGAAAACGAATCCGGCTCAACATAATGAATTATCTGCAGACGCCGACGTTTCGCGCGGTTATAAATAGCCGAAATATTCATTTGTTATTGCAAAAAAGACTATTATGGAAGGATTGTTCACTTTCGGGCTTTCATAGGGATCGTCTATGTTTGTTTTGTGGTGGTAGCGAAAAATATCAAAGGCCGACCGTTATTACGGTTGCAAAGATTTTTAGTAATACATACATTTAAAGAGCAATTTTTTTATGAATGATTGTCTACCGTGTAAAATATTAACGGTTGGGTTCTTCAAGTTGGACAAAATATTGTTGTTTACGATAATAGCCGACGATTCAGGCGGTTAGAAAACCTAATACTTAAACAAATTGAAAAATTGTGAACAAATACAAATATAATTTGACCCGATTGTCTACCGTCGCCGTCGACCGTCATTGATTTGAAAATGTTGCAAAACGATAATGTGCACCTGTGCCGACGAATCGGACGGTTTAAAAAACCTTTTTAACAAATTCAAAAAGTGTAAACAGATACAAACAAGTCGAACTGATCATTTTCCGTCAGCTATCAGTTTCATTGGATTGATAATGTTGCAAAACGAAGATATTAATGTGGGTAGTGGTATTTTAAATCTTACCAGAAAATTAAATTGCTCAAAATTATAGCAAAAGCCTGAAATTTGATAAAACTGATCCTGCATATCAGTTACCTGCTATAATGGTGCATTAAAAAACTTTCATTTATGGGGTTACGTGTTAGGGTTCAAAAATAAATATGATTATATCGGGTATACATCATTATGTACATATCCAATATTTATTTTGTAATGTTTGTCAATATTTTTGAAAATTTCCAAAACTGATTAATAAGAATATATCGCTGCTCTACTTTTTTTAGTAAAAAAAGAATACAACACTTCAATAAAATCGATCCCAGAATAATACAAATTTTGCCAAGGTCGGTTATACCTAATAATAATAATACAGAGTAAATATCGAAATATTTTAAAGATACTTTTCTCTACGAAGTCAAAATAAGCAAGCTCATATTATAATGTTCTGATTTGTAATCATTTATTTTTAAATGTACATATTAATCATCTATTTAATTTTGATTTCAGTTAAGTTTGTCAATTAATCGAAGTAGGTGCGTATTTTGGCTTCCTATACGTATCCTTCAAATATTTCCATTTGCTCGTCAATCAACAAATCAATATGAAACGATTTCACTCTACATACTCAATTCATTGGTTAATCAACTGAATCAAACAAATATACCTACATCAAATTCATATGTTTCAAGAAGAAACACTTTTTTCACAAAAGATTTATCGGGGATTTACCGTTAACTAGAACGGTAAAAGCCCCGTCCACATCTGAGCAAACGCACCGCATGAGCACTTTGCGCCACATGAGAATTAAATGTGGACGGGACGCACAAACGCGCTGAGCACGCTCATGTGGTGCGGCGGCTGATTCGAACGTTGTCGGTTGTCGGTCCATAAAGAGAATACCTTGCTCAGTCTGCACGGGCTTTTGGACAACCAAATTTTTCAACAATTTGGCAAATTTTTGTTATAAATAGCCATGTGTCAGCATACATTATGGTAGGTAAGTATCTTGATATACTGCTCAAAAAAATTATGGTTTGAAAAAAAAAAGACACGAAACTCCCAGGATATCTTCCCCTGAAAAAAATTTTTAACTTATCAAGAATAACGTGAAGATTTCAAAAATCGCGACGTAAGAATTGCTATTTGACATTTCTGGCATAGTTTCCTTAGAAGTGAGGGAGTTATAACCAGAAAAACAACAGATACCTCAACAGTTGTCTTCCTCGATATCTAAATTGACTTGTTTCGCCAAATTCTCGTAATATCATTGGTTTTGGCAGCAATAACTGCCGTTGGTTTTCAGATTGACACCCTGTCTGTATTACTAAGTTGCACCCCTCAGAAGAATCTCCTGGTAAGTGATGTTTTGAATTTCGAAAGGATTCAATAGACACCAAATTCCGTACACGTTGTTAGTGTGCCAAAAGCATCAATCGACAGTACCTGATTGGAGTTCAATCAATGCGTTCTAAGGGGTTTATAAAGGATGATGCACCTTTAAAATAAGACAGAATTTTTTAACCCGTTGCCTCGTTGCGTTGGTGGAGTTAGAAGTTTTTTGTTCTATTTTTTTGGGAATTTGTTTCCAAAACTTTTCTTGCTTCTGTTATTTTTCACAAAACTTTTTTGTTTCCAGCAAAAACCCAAATATCCGAAAATACGTTTTGTTGCTGTCATATTATTAAAAATCGTCGAAACTTCCAACGACGTTTGCTTTGAAATCAAACGTCAGACTTGATCATCCGGAAAGTGAGTGATTCAATTAGTATTTTTTGTTTTGTTTAGTCCATATGGCCGGGACATTTTCCTTTTCGACATTTTCTACGCAAGTTCATAATAATGAATCTGTTTTATTGATCAGTATTTAACTGCTCCATTCATTTGGAGTTACTCCAAAATACTTTTCCGGATCTCTTTGACAAGGTTTATGCACGATGAAACATCATCTCATTTTGATGATACTGCCAGAGACTTTTTAAACCACATCAGTCTTCAAATAAATGGATTGGAAGGGGAAATAATTAGTGTTTAGAAGTCTGGCTTTCACGGTCTTCAGACCTCAAATGGAACTACTTCATTTAGGGGCTGTTAAAAGACTTTGGGTGGTCCTCATCAGTTCCGTCTCCGCCAAAATTGTGAAATCGGATTACAGAGCACACTCATTAAAAACAACCAACATTTTGTTTTGTGATCATTTTGAACAATTTCTTCGGGTAGAGGCTAGAATAATACCATTCACAATATACCGTTGACTTTTTAAGTCCCATAATAGCTTTATGATCTCTGTGGCCACAAAACTACCATAAAACCATCCAAATCTACGAAGATTGCAGACAGGGTTGGGGTAATGCTTTTGATCTACCTGCACTTTTCTTACTATTATTAAGTTCTATTTTAGAGGGCAATATAATTTATACCTGTTATCCCCTTTTTAACCCTTTTAAGGTTAAACCCTTTCAAATAAGGTATAAATATTTAGTACCTATAGGTATAAATACAAAATGTTATTATTATTGATATCAGTTCTTGAACTGATTTTCCATCAAGTGAATTTCGTTTCACTCACTAGTGTGTTTTTTGTTTGTTTTTGTAATAATCATTATATGAAGTATTAGAATGTGACGTCCATGGACATGTGCTAGTAGTGAGGCATACGAAGAAAGTAGTACTTCAAGAAGAAAGCACTCATGTCTTGAAACTAAAGAAGTCATTAAAAATGTGTACCAATCTTTGCTGGAAAGAAATACCTATCAATCCAAATGATGCTTTAGCCAAGACGTCAGCGTCAACAAAGATACCTTTGTTAAAATAAAGACAAGACATAATATTGAAGCCCATGTCTCCCAGAAAGAAGAGAAGTGACTCTGGGATGCACATTCAGAAGTATAGATGAAGGTGATATGGAAACAATAAGAAGAAAAGTTCACGAAATGTACGAAGAACAGTCAGTACCTCCCTTGAATGCCCTAAAACAAAAACTCATCAACGACGGAATTGGAATTTCTTGTAGTATTACAAGCCTTGGACGGATTTTATTAAAAATGGGATAAAATATCACACTGTCAATAAAAGACAAACCATAATAAAATCTCAACGTTTACGAATATGGCGTAATCAGTATTTGACAACTCTTCAACAGTATAGATCTGAAAATAGACCCATTATTTACCTTGATTAGACTTGGTATGATACGCATGACACTGGCAAGAAAGGATGGAGTGACGATTCAATCCGTTGTACTACTAAGGCTCCTTCATATGGGCAAAAGGATGACAATTCTTCACGCAGGGTCTATGAACGGATTTGTTCCTAACTGTCTATATTACTATCAGCCAAAAACATTGCAAATTCATCTTTTGGACTATCGCAATATACCGATGCCAGGCTTTTTGAAGAATGGTTTGAAAATCAACTCCTTAAAAATATTCCAAAAAATAGTGTAATTATAATGGACAATGCCAGTTATCATAGTCGCCAGAAGAAAATAATTCCCAACACAACTGGCATTAAAAAAGAAATTCAAAATTTTATGATGGATAATCTAAATACAGGGTGTTTATTAATTGAATGCCGATACTTGAGAATGATAATCCTTGGATGATTTCAAGACAAAAAGTACATAAAGGTCCGCAAGAGCCTAGATTTTAAGATACAGGGTGTTGAAAATTTAAAAAAAAAATTTTTTTATCATTACTCTGATACTATTCCAGATATTTTTTTGAAATCTGGTACACGTCTTCTGTGCATCAATATGCATGGGAATATTAGAGAGGGCGCCACTGATTTATAAATATTGGAACACACAGCAGAGTGTGAATGCAATTAAGTAGATTTTATTTTTTATGCAAAAACCATACGCCGAACGAAAAAAAATCAAGATAACAATTATTATTTTAAAAGGAAGCAGTGGCGTACAAGTTTTTTCTCCAAAAATATTGACTGCATATAACCCGTACGCCGCTGGTGAAAATAAAAAAATTGTTTGTACATCACAAAATGCATATTGATGCATAAAAGACGTGTACCAAATTTCATAAAGATATCTTGAATAGTATCAAAGTCATTATTTCATTTCATTCATTCATTTTTTTTAATTTCAACACCCTGTATCTTGAAAATTAGGCTCTTGCGCACCTATGTCCATATGGACTTTTTGTCTTAAAATCATTCAAGGATTATCATCCCTGAGTGTCGGCATTCAATTAATAAACACCCTGTATATAAAAATGAGTACCGATTTTTTTTGGAATATCCATAACTTGAGAACGGCTGGGGCAATTCGAGTCATTTTTTGTTTTCAACTGTTCTTACAGTCTTGGGATTGTTATTATGGCGGGAAAAGCTGGAAAATGCCCCGAAAAAACCTGAAAACACAACTTTTCTTTCGGAATTTCACATTTCCGTGACAATACAAACTGATGTCAATGAGTAAATTCAATGTTATTAGTTATTATTGTTAAATCAAATCATAGACCTCAGAAATGAAAGAGACTCCACATTCCACAGCATAGCAGTGCAGCCATTTTCAATATCAATACAAAAATGACATTATGAGCGAAGAGTATTTCTATTTTTTTCCATAAAGGGATGTTGTGTGTGTCAGTTAAAATAACTACCCGTAAATGCGAGTTACAGACAAAGTCCGGATTCCTTTTTAGAGTTGATTCTACGTCCATACAAAAATTTAAACTAAAACAAAATCATAGGTTAGGAATGACAAAGCAACGTTGCCATAATGTTAAAATATCCACGCTTTTATCCAATACCATATAAATTTGAATCCCGTTTTTCTTGGCAACTCCACCATTTGGTTTGCATAATTATGATGTTTTCCAAAGGATTTTGTTCAAATTAGATATCTAATATGAGTAATATGTAGGTTTTATTTGGGATTTGATAAAAAAAACATAGTGATTTTATATTTTTATTATTTTCAAAACTATTTTCTTCAAATAGGATATTATATGTAGGTTCTATTTGGGTTTTGATCAAAACATTTTTAGAAAAATGACAGTGAGGTTATGTTTGAATAGTTTTGTTATTTTTCAAAAGATTTTGATCAAATTAGATTATGTAGGTTCTATTTGGGATTTGATCAAATAAAAAAAAAGCATAGTGGGGTTATGTTTGCATAGTTTTGAAATTTGAATAAGATATTATATTATACAGTATTGGCCATAAGTGGATCATCGGCCTAGAATTTGAGAAAACTTTGACCCTACATTGAAATTCTGAAATTCAAATAAGATATTATATTATACAGTATTGGCCATAAGTGGATCATCGGCCTAGAATTTGAGAAAACTTTGACCCTACATAAGTTAACAAAAAACTGATTGTGCAATTAAAAACTTAAATCCATTTGTCAGTTTGCGTGTCCTAGCGATTTTTTTTTAAAAAATGGTTTAGTGCCCTTTTTTCCCGTTAAAAAAAATATGTTTTTTTTTCGTGTAGTTTTTGTTAAAAAAAATGGCTAGCACCATTCGAAGAGCAAAAGAGCAAACATTATGTACTCCCTGAGAATTTCACAATAATTGAACAAAGAATAGTCCAGATATAAATTCTTTCTTCAAAAATGAGAATGATAATTGCCGTAGGGCCAAAGTTTTCTCGAATTTAAGGTCGATGGTCAATACAATGGGCTCTGATTAGGAGTTTGATCAAGAAATTTGACAAAAATTGACCAAGTGAGGTTATGTTTGCCTAATTTTGTTAGTTTTTATTTTATATGTTTGTCATGTCTGCGCCCCGAATAAAAGAATAATTACTAAAACAACGGAAAATAATAAAACAAAATATGAAACAAATTCACGACAAATTCATTTAGCGCAAGATTTATTGATTATGAGGCAGGATGGAATTTGCCGGGTCAGCTAGTGATATATATTTTGAAGTAACTCACAAAAAGCGGGAGCTTCTAGAAGTGTTAAAGGCATCCAAAATCAATAAAGAATATGTTTGTGACATACTAGGAGCAGAAAATGGGCACACAGTATTGCGACTTCCCCCTTTCCAGTGTGTATTTAATCCAATAGAATTAATTTGGCACCAACTGAAATCTAATGTAAGACGGAATATTACTTCTCCCACGTTAAACTCAGCTGTAGTAGAATTAATAAAATATGTAATGGACAATTTGCATACATTTTCAAATGACTTGAAATTTTATATACGTATTCTAGACAATATTAGAAAGTAAGCAGCAAAAAAATGTTTCCGAAATACCCAAAAATATACTAAATAAATGAAAAAGAAAACGCGAATTTCACTGTATGATCGCAAACGGGGTGGGGCCATATTACCCGCCCGAGAGAGAGAGAGTCATCTCAGTCAATACGCCAGACGAAGATAGATAGTGTTTTCTGTGACGTAGTGGATGTTGATCGGCGCTCTTTAATCGGTGATTACCACATTATGAGAGGTCGTGGGTTGATTTTTCAAACATCAATGGCATCAGTACTTACCAATCCTTATATATTTTTCATGTTTCCAAAAAATGTGGAAATTGTCCGTTAGTACCATATCAGCAGAAAACTGGAAAAACTGTATTAACCATGTACCTAATTAAAATAGAAAATGTTTATATTGCTTCAAGTGCCAATGTTCAATCATTAATTATAAGTTTAAATGATAGCGATAGCGACACTGAACTGTACTGATAAAAATAAAAATATTGTAAAATATAAAATGATTTCTAATTCCTCTATTTAAAATACTTACCTACTTTTGGCGTAACAAAATAATATTTATTTTCAAAGCATTCCGATCCTGTACCCCTGTTCCTGTTATTGCGGTTTGAATATGGTGAGTTTTACCTCGAGTTTTACACAATAGGGTCTAATTAGGAAGCTAATTTATTGGGGTAAAAGTCAACGGTATATTTTGAATGGTATTATATAAAGTATGATTCATGTAGGTGGTCTGTATTTCAAGGACAGCTTTTCCAAATCGTTTGAATTTTGAGTCGATATGCAAGGGTAATGCATCTTTTAAAAATATTTTGATGATTGCAGCGTTGCCAGATACACTAGTTTTTCATAGTAACTTTCTTATTTGAAATAGGATACCCTGTAAATTTGATTTTTGAAATATGAATAGCTTTTATAGAACATGTTAAGTCTAATCATGAGTTTCTTGAATATTTGTAATTTTCATTAGAAAATGAAAAATATGTAATTGATTTTTTGAAATAAGATTTCTTAGTAGTCGTAAGAAACTGAGGTGTGAAAATTTGACAGCAGTCTCTTCAAATATCAGAGTAGGTACACGAATACTCTTCTTCAAGCCGTTTCTGAGATACCACAGAAACCAAGCCGTTGCGGACCCATGTTCATATGAACTTTTCGTCTTGAAATTATAGTCAAAGATTCACCACTTGAAATTTGTACAAGTAGGTACTTAACTTTCACCCTGTATTTTTGGGTATTTTGAAAAAACATTGTTGTTGATTACTTTCAATTATTTAGTTACATACGTACGGTACCTATATAAAGTTTCAAATCATTTGAAAATGAATGCAAACTGTCCATTATCAATTTCTGCTTTTGCAAATCCTTTTTGTGATGTCGTTAGCATTTCTGGTATACTGTGCTTTTCTTTAATGTCCCCCCCCGCTTTTATTTTTTAAACGGCTCAACTCAGAAACTTCAAATTCTAGGTGATGAAATACAAGCATGTTTACTATGTTTTGACATGAAATTGACTTATGAAAAATTCAATATGGCGGCTGAGCGCCATCTTGGAATGTTTTTTTAAATAGGAATAGGGGTCATGTGATACCTCATTTTGAAGATCCTGCTGAGTACTTTATAACCCTAGAATATTGAGTCGATATCTTAAAGTAATACAAAATGGCGGTACATTCAATTACTACATTGATACATACACTTTAAAAAAAAAATGTCAAATTCAATTCAAAAGATGAATTATTTTGACATTTTTGTCATCTTTTCCTAACCCAAACTTTATGTCAAGAATATTTCCAGCATCTTTTGAATTGAATTTGACGAATTTTTTTTAAAAGTGTATGTATCAATGTAGTAATTGAATGTACCGCTATTTTGTAGTACTAAGAGATATCGATTCAATATTCTGGGGTTATAAAGTATTCAGCAGGACCTTCAAAATGAGGAGTCACATGACCCCTATTCTTATTTTAAAAAACATTCCAAGATGGCGCCCAGCCGCCATCTTGAATTTTTCATATGTCAATTTCATGTCAAAACATAGTAAACATGCTTGTATTTCAGCACCTAGAATTTGAAGTCTCCAAGTTGAGCCGTTCAAAAAATAAAAGGGGAGGGGGACATTAAAGAAAAGCACTGTATACAGGGTGTTACTTAATGGTATGTCATAATTTTAAGGGGGAGAGGTGAGCAACCCATTGGAAGCAGAACATTTCTAATACATCCCTGCTTGTGTTGCTATATTCCTGCTTCATCCTGCTTTGAACCCCATCCCAGCAACACCTACCATTTTCGAGCAACAGCAATTTTCATTTCGGTTGCTGACTTCACTCTTGGCCACACATCACAAGCAGGAACGGTCAAACTTGTTCCTGCTTTAGCTGCTATACACCTGCTTTATCCTGCTTCTAGTCCTACCCCAGCAGCACTTACCGTTTTCGAGATATATACAATTTAGGATCACCAGTGACGTCACACGTAGCAACACGTTGGAAGCAGGATCGCTCAAACAAGTTCCTGCTTTGGCTGATATGTCCCTGCCTTATCCTGCTTTAAACTCCGTACCAGCAACCCCTACCGTTTACGGACTGGCGAGCTTTTTAACTTTGTTGTTGGTGGCAAGCCTCACATAGGAAGCAGGATCACTGAAACAGGTTCCTGCTCACGCTGCTATGTCCCTGCCTAATTCTGCTTTGAACCCCGTACCAGCAACCCCTACCGTTTCCAGGATAAGGCAGGGACATGGCAGCGTGAGCAAAAACCTGTTTCAGTGATCCTGCTTCCTATGTGAGGCTAGCCACCAACAACAAAGAGAAAAATCCCCGCAGTTCGGAAACGGTAGGAGTTGCTGGTACGTAGTTCAAAGCAGGATAAGGCAGGGACATAGCAGCCAAAGCAGGAACTTGTTCGAGCGATGCTGCTTTCAACGGGTTGCTACGTGGGACGTCACTGGTGATCTTTAATTGCATATATCTCGAAAACGGTAAGTGCTGCTGGGGTAGGACTTGGAGCAGGATAAAGCAGGTGTATAGCAGCTAAAGCAGGAACAAGTTTAACCGTTCCTGCTGGCGATGTGTGGCCAAGAGTGAAGTCAGCAAGTGAAATGAAAATTGCTGTTACTCGAAAATGGTAGGTGTTGCTGGGATGGGGTTCGAAGCAGGATGAAGCAGGAATATAGCAACACAAGCAGGAATGTATAAGGAATTTCCTGCTTCCGAAGGGTTGCTCACTTCCATGATCTCTGTATAAGGTCGCCAATACGCAAACAGTTCTGTATTGATTATTATAACGTTGTGAACGGAAAGTTGAAACAGAAACACGTGTATGAGTGAGTGTTTGTAAATAGTGACTTGAAAATAAATTAGTTAAAACTGGATTAGTGATTTTAGCTACACTATCATTTTAAGTAGATTATTTATGAGAATTAGGTCCGAAAGGTGTTTAAAAAAACCTGTTTTGAAAACATTTTCTTATTTTGGTTTTGATTTCCGAAATTTTCTTTGTAGAAAAAAAAAGTCCTATTTTTGATCAAAAACCGAATTGTCGCCAATCAAAATAAAACAAACTTGTATACAGGGTTAGAAGAAATCACCATAACGGTCGATTATTTCAAAAGATACACAAGTTTGAAAAAAATGTCTCATGTTAAAGTTGTGAGGTTCTTAATAATGTACATATCTGCGATGAAATGGAATATACAGGGTTAAACAGAAGGTTATGGCAGATCACAGTTGAATTTTTAAATGGAACCGCCTGTATATTGATGGATATTTCAATCCTTCCTTCAATTTTGAGCGAAAATTGTAATATGTAAGTACACATAATGTTCCTAAATTGAGCCGTTTTCGAGTTTCGCGTTTCAAAAATGACATTTTTATATCATTGACAGATAAAACCCGAACGTTTTGACATAGAGGATAGAGATAGCACTTTCTAGTCTTAATTTTCAAGAAATATCAAGGACATTAAATTAAGTGTTGTCAAAAAATGTGAAGACATTTCGAAAAAAAATGACAGTTGACAGTACCTTCTATTCAAATGAAAGAATAGCTCTTGAAAAGTGAAAGTGAGAAAGTGTATACAATTTTTCTACATCTTGCACCGTTCCGAGTTTTATGGCATGTCAAAAGTGCAAAAATATCATTTTCAAATCGCGATATCTCAATAACAATTGAACTTAGGAACAATATTTATATCATAGTTCTTGCTTAGAATTGAAGGAAGAATCAAAATATACATCACTATACAGGGGGGGGACGCAACTTTGACCTGCCATAACTTTATGCCCGCAACCCTGTATATATTATGACAGTCAGACAGGTATGTACATTTTTTAAAACCTCACAACTTTTATATGAGACAGTTTTTTCTAACTCGTGTTTCTTTTGAAATAATCGACCGTTCTGGTGATTTCTCCCAACCCTGTATGACACATGAACTAAAAAACAATATGCATCCTTACACGATGGACGCTAAACTTGGACACAGCATTTTCGAAGCATAGTACGAATGAATGTAAATAAGGCGAGAAATTTCACTCCAGTAATTGATTCACAATAGTTGATTATATTTATGTATTGTACAAGATATTATTACTCTGCGAATCTAGAACAAAATAAAATACTATACTTGTATGTTATATTGTAAATCTCGCCCTCACTTCTGTCTTATAGTCTTGAATCTTGAACACACGGCATATTTTGTTCAATTTCCGACAAGATACAAGAGAAGTTCTTGAGAATTTGCAATATTCACTGTACAGGGTGATCACGCGAAAACTAGAACCTCTTATAACATTGTATTATTTTTCAAGTAAGTTTTTCAATGTATGTTTGCTGATTCTGATTCTGATTTCAAAAATATATAGTTTGATGCATTTCTGATGAGCCGTTTAGGAAATATTTGAGTTTTAAATTTGAATATTTTGAACCTACCGATGAATAACCGAACGATTCTGGAAGCATTCGTCATCATCACGATACACTTACACAAAAAATCATGTATGAGGAATGGATAGGAGGTAGGGGAACAATAGAATTGCCTCCTAATAGCCTTGACCCCACACTCACAGATACGTTTTGGTGAGGATATTTGAAAAATCAGGTAAATGGTGGCAGAATGGAAAGTATCGAAGAGATGAAAACTAAAATATTAGATTTAATTCGTCATATTAATAAAAGCGGTCTGATAGCAGACATTGAGAAATTTAGAAAAGAGATACAGACTGTGTATAGAAAAAAGAAGAGAATATGTCGAGCCATCTACGTTATACTTTAGACTTGATTGAATATATTTAAATTGAAAAAGCTCGCAGTTCTTTTTTTAATTTTTTCGCAACAAGGTAAAAGTTTAGAAAATAACAAATTTCTCAGCCTACTATGACGACATAAATCATATAGACTTCAGAGTAAAATATTTCCCAAACGGCTCATCAGAAAGGCATCAAACTATATATCTTTGAAATCAGAGAAATGAGCCCTTTCTTTAAAAAAAAAACGTATGTTTGCCATATATCTTTGGAACGCGAAATCCCATTGTTTTTTTGATATAGCAGTATGAGGTTATTTGATATCTACAACATTAGTCTCTACACTTTTTTTCGAAACTTGGAAAATAACAAAGTTATAAGAAGTTCTAGTATTCGGGTGACCACCCTGTAGGTACTGAAGTGCATTTCTATATCATAGAAAGTCATAATTGACACTTTTGGTCCGTTTCAAACTGAGAAGGATAATTCTGTTTTCTGTTTTACATATTACTAGCTAGCAAAAGGCAAGATGACTTTTTCAAGGATGTGAGCATACTCATTTTGGTCCATATTTTCTTTAATCCAATATATTTGTCGTACACCGTACCATGAAAAAGCTTCCCTCAATTTGAACTCATCCAGGCCTAACGGTTTTAATTAGTGTATTTTGGTAGTAATTCTCGGGTGGGTGGTCCTCTAACATCAGATCCTATTGTTTATGATGAACACAACATAGCCTCATTCATAAAGCAGCTTCAATAGCTTCTATGGATTTTCTTTGATATTGATAACTTGAATGGAATGTATATTTAAACCCAACTTGAGTTTACAAATATATGTATATTGTTGAAGCACATTTGGGTTCAACTTATGATAGGTACTTTAACATATAAACTCTGACGGTTATTTTAGCAACATGGCTATGCAAAGTATGAGCTTCGTGCTGGTTTCTGATAGAATTTGTGTGAGTCCTCTTGTGACTTTTTATGAATTTTCTATGAATGACTTTTCGTCAAATTTTGACAATACACCAAGCCAAGCTGTGTTACGTAACTAACATTTTATTGTAATTTGAATTTGAACATAACTCCCACCTTGGGGATTTTTGACAGAAACTCCATGCAAATAACTCCAATGTAACAACTCTTAATCTAGGTTACATATTACAAATCATTGACAATTTCTGGCAACGGACACAGTTTTGTAATAGACCTAAAGTAAATTCCATCTTAGCACAACGGACTTCGACATCAGTAGACTGAGACATTTCAACTATTCTACCAAGTGCCCATTTCAATGGTGGTAGATTGTCCTCTTTGATCAAAACTACTTGATCAAGTTTCAAATTATCAGATGGCGCTAGCCATTTAGGTCTTTTTTGTAGTCGGTTCAAATACTCCTGACTCCATGCATCTTTTCCAGAACACTTGTCGGAGTTTCACAGTTTCTTGATAAATGTTGAATCTGTTATTTGGAATATCACAAACAGATTTATCTGGATAAGCCGATAGATCATCACATATCAAAAAATGACTAGGAGTCAACGGACTCAAGTCTGTGGGATCGTTTGATAATATTGTCAAAGGTCTTGAATTCATAATTGCTTCAACAGAAGCCAAAGCTGTACTTAACTCTTCAAACGTCAAGGAAGTATCTCCAATAGATTTGATAATAATATTATGATGTTTCGCACTTTTGACCGCTGCCTCCCAGAGGCCTCCCTAGTGAGGTGAATGCGGCGGAATGAATTTCCACTGAACTTCATTGCTTGAAAGATAGGTTTCTATTGACTTGATTTTTGAAAAATTCATAGAATTCTCTCATCAGCTGATTACTTGAACCCAAGAAGTTTGAGGCAGTATCAGAATAAATAACCGCAGGGTTTCCTCGTCTTGCAATGAAACGCTTTAATGTCAAAAATAAATTATAATTTGATAATGATGAGACTAGTTCAATGTGAACAAATTTCACCGCCAAGCAGACAAATATAGCGATATAAGCCTTGATTTTGGGTGCTCGTGTTAAGTTTGAAGATTTTAGCAAGACAGGACCCGCGTAATCTACACCTACCTTCAAGAAAGGTCTGCAAATGGAGACTTTGTCTTTTGGCAAATCTGCCATGATCTGCTCTGCTGACTGCTTTAAATCTGAAACAGGGCATACAATAGTAAATTATACTTATTATGGTACGAAGACCATCAAGAGGCCAAAATCTGAAGTGTATCTGCTTCGTCAATACAGTTAGTGGACCATCATGGTAGAGCTTTAAATGTTCTCTTCTCAAAAACAATTTGACAACATGACATTTGGAAGGAAAAAGTATTGGATGTTTCTGAGAAAATAGTAGATGAGAATTGGTTAATATTCCTCCAACTCGTATTATTCCGCTATTATCAATAAATGGTTTCAAAGACTGTAACTTCTTATTTGGCAAAACCTTATTTTTTCTGAGTAAATCAATTTCACGACAAAATTTGACTTACACGAGATTTGGCACAGATTGAATGACTTGAGATAGAACTATCTTGATATATTACTCTCAGATACACACAACAACCGTGAGCCTTCAATCTTGCATCAGAATAACCATGCATTTCAATTCTCTTAAATTCAGATTTGTTGACAAGACATCTTGGAATTTTCAATTCTGACAGTTTATAAAGACATTCAGAAAAACTAAGCAACATGTTGTTTAAGTTTTAATCCAACAGGTCATCTAAATTCAATTTCTTACACCAAAGCTTTTGCATAAAAATCTTTGCATTCACTACAATCGGACCAACCAGTCCAAGTGGCAGTGGCGCACCGAGGGGAAGGTTATGGGGGTTAAAACCCCCCCCCCAGGGTCTCTGAAGAGAAGAACCATTCCATGAAAATAAAACTTATCTTTGATAATTATAGTATGAAAAATCTATTTAGATTTTTTATTTAATGAATACATTATTATCTTGAATACATTTTCCATATTTTAATGAGTCGAATGTCGAAAGGAATTCTTCGAAAATTGTAGGCTTGGCAACATTGCTGCAATTGACGGCAAAAATGTGTTGGCGTTGGCACGAGTTTGCAGTTGGCGACATTGGCGCAGCCTGCGTGTCGTATTCACATAGACTTATAGTGTTTTCGATTGGGAAAACAAGGGTTGCACTGGGTTTGACCCCGGTCAAAACCAGTTATGATGAAAATTTGCTCTAGGGCAATCCCAAGAGAACATACATTTTTCATCGTGTGCTATAATACTGCACGGTAAAATTCTGGTTGAATTGAAATTGGAATCATTAAACTTCTTGAAAATCTAATATTATGTTGTCTCTGCGTAGCGGCTGAAGTGACTCTAAAACTAAACTAATTAGAAGTCCATTTCTCATTGCCAAATGACAAAATCGTGAGATCAATCAATAGTTTTGTATTACATAGATCATAGATACTATGAAACATTTTTTTGAGAAATTAGGTATATGCACCAGATTTTAAATGAAATTAATTCAGTTTTGAGTAGGTAGGTACTAGTTTTCCATAACTCGTCAACGCCAGTATTTCTTTTTTTCCGGCACTACTAGATTCCAACAATGATAACTAACTCGAAATCTGTTGTCCACTCACAGAATCACCTCACGCGACGTTTATATCCACCATTTTTCATGTTTTTTTTTTCAATTTTGCTAATGCACTGAAATTGCACTATACCAGCGCGAGCTCAAAGGCCTCGTGCTGAAAAATCTGCACTGAGTGCAAAACTCATTGACCCGGTTTCCCAATCGAACATTCAAATCCGCTAGATTTCTACCAATCGAACATAAATATTGCCCTAGTGTTGCACCAGTGTTGCCCGATTTTACCAATCGAAAACGCTATTAATTTCATATGAGTCCAGTGAATCCACAGTCCACAGATTCAGAACTTTCAGGTTATACTTTTGAACAATCACGGGCTCCACATCGATATGGATAAAGATACTGATAATTCCGATACATCGGAAATTGTCTGGGTGAGTTTTGGTGATTGTGACTGTGACGATATTGACAATTTTGAAGGTGAAGTTCGTGAAGTTCGCGAAGATGTGCAGGAGTGTATTGTTGTGCAAAAGAAAGAAGATGAAGCTGATGAGCCCTCAAAACGTGTAAAAAGAGAAGCAAACTTCAATCCATCATGGAAAGATAAGTACAGTGTGTTATCCGAGTGCTCGGTGATAAAAATAGAGCGAAATGTAATATTTGTATCTGTGAAATTTCAGTCAGCCACGGTGGCGGAAACGATATTAAAAAACATTTAAAAAGTGCAACGTTTATTTGATTATGCTGATAAAAAAGCTCAAATTACAGAATATAAAAATCACCCCATATTCAGCTCTGACGTGAAAATTTCATTAATTGAAACACCATTATAATTGTTTTATAAAATGGTGAATGCGACAGGCTCGGCCAATTTTCGCCAGCGGCGCTATCTTCTACACTCTACATGTCCCGATTTATAAACCCCCCCCCATAGAATATTTCTCGGTGCGCCACAGCCAAGTGGGTCAGATATTTGGGAGATGACACTCAAAACACTTTTTTTCGTAACAGAGCCATTGATACACATATCTCTAGTTAAAGAAATCCAGAAACTGTCTGATTTGGAAGAAAACTCCAAGAATTTTATTAGGATTGCCTTCTGAAGTGATGTTAAATTATCGTAGCTCTTCTTCATCTCATTATCTGACGATACATTTTCATTATGTCACCAGCATTCAAATAACTACGAAATCGACACAAAATATCAAACAGTTCTGGCTGAACAACCATTTCCTTCAAACATATGTCATTCAGAGAATAATTCCAAGTTGTCTTCATTGAGGCGTAGGTACTAGTTCTGTCGTTTCTGATCACACATGCAGTCGATAACCACTATTGCACATGATCTAAGGGTAACAACAGAGAGACTGTTATATTCTCTCTGGGTAACAAGACCACTAGCAGAGCGGTCTATATTGTAATACAAGCCATGATGTAATGGTTTTGGCAACACCGCGTGTGGTCTCGATTGAGGTTATGTTCACTTCTAGTTCCAACCATGAAACTCTAGACGGCTCTGCAACTATTCAAGTAGTTTCAACCAGCTTTCATTCAACTTCAAATTGTATTTTGAAAAACTGAGATACACGGTGAAAAATGAAGTGATTTTTGCGTTAAGATTGAGGTAAGTGGATAGGTAATAGTTGGTACCAGAGATATCGCAATCTAACAGTCAATATTTTCATGATAGACTGGTAAATAGTTTCATAGTATGGTATGTGTGTGTCTATGCCTTTCGGGGATGAGATTAATACATACTCAAAGGCAACAAATTAAATGGTCAGTATTTCAGTTTTATGGACAGTACTCTTTGCCATTATTTTATTTCCCTTGGTCAGTATGATAATAAATGGTCGGTTGAAATAATGAAGGGTCAGTAACATAAAGAAGTGGTCAGTAAAAATGATAAATGGTCAGTATAATAATAAATGGTCGGTTGAAATAATTAACGGTTAGTAATATAAAGAAATGGTCAGTAAAAATAATGAAGGGTCAGTAACATAAAGAATTAAGTGGTCAGTAAAAATAATAAATGGTAGATATAAATAATCAAGAGTCAGTATCATAAAAAAAAGATCAGATAAATTAGTAAATGCCTGGTGAAAATAATGGACAGTCCATTAAATTAATAAAGCGACAGTAAAATAATGAATGAAATAATGGTCATATATTTTATTTCGTACAAATACAAAATTTTTTACAACGGAACGAAACACATTTTAGTATAAGAGAAAACACTCTGCCTTTATGTCATGATGGAGTACCTAGTCAGATAGGTTCTTTTGAGAGGCGGATTTAGTTGGGTTAGTTAGGGTTAGTTTGTGTTAATAGAAATTGACAAAAAATATGCAGCGGCTCGTTGGTTAGCACTAGGTTAACATTATGGAGTTAACATTACAATTATTATTATATATCATAATTGACGTGTTCTGTATTGGTATTATGTGAATCAAGTTTGGGTAAGTTAAAATTATCACTGACTATTATTATTGCATACTAGCCATTTATTATTTGTACATTTGTGGAATTATTACCAGCTAAGTCATACTGACATTTCATAAATTTTTACTGACCATTAGAATCACAATAGTGAACATAGAAATACAGGCCAAATAGTACTTTTACTGCTCGAAAATTCCATTTTTACTTATCATTTTTAACAGAAATACTGAGTCTTTTACAATATTATACTGACTGCTTGTGATATTATACTGTACATAATGAATTAAATACTGTTCAGTTTATTACAACCCATACTCAAATAGGAAAACTTGATTAAATATGCCTCATCCTGGATTTCTCACACATATAAGCACCAGCTTCTATGTCATGCGGAAAAACCAGAATAAACGGGTTTTGTTTCGTTCACTTTGGAAAATCAATATGGCGACGTAGATAGTGCTTTCTGGTTAATCAATTTTAAACGTTATTATCAACTCCAGACTCCAGTCCTCCAGAAACGGCTTCAATCACATCCCAAAATCTCTCGCAAAATCTGTAACCATCTACCTATCTTTCAGTTTTAATGTTTTATTGTTTAGAATTAATATTTTTTCCCAACAAATCATAAAACTCTTGTTAGGTTTGGATATGTTTTATGTAAATTTTTACGTCATGAGGTGATGAACATCATACCTGTTGCGATAATATACAGGGTGTTTATTAATTGAATGCCGATACTTAAGGGTGATAATCCTTGGATGATTTAAGACAAAAACTTCATATGAACATAGGTCCGCAAGAGCTTAATTTTCAAGATACAGGGTGTTGAAATATTAAAAAATAAATGATTTTTTTATAATTACTTTGATACTATTCCAGATATCTTTATGAAATTTGGTACTCGTCTTCTAGGCTTCAATATGCATTTTGTGATGTACAAACAATTTCATTATTTTTACCAGTGGCGTCCGTGCGGGCTTTGCACTCAATATTTTTGGAGAAAAAACTTGTACGCCACTGCTTCCTTCCAAAATAAAAATCATTTTTAAAATCTCTATTTATTTCTGAGCCAATTTGTTCTCTTGATTTTTTACCAACCGGCGCATGGTTTTCGCTTAAAAAAATAAAATCTACTCAATTGCATTGACACCCTGCTGTGTCATCCAATATTTTTAAATCAGTGGCGCCCTCTCTAACATTCCCATGCATTTTGATGCATAGAAGACGTGTACCAAATTTCAAAATATCTGGAAGAGTATCAAAGTGATGATAAAAAAAGATTTCACTGTTCACTGTTATGCCATTTGGGTTATGCAACGCGCCTGCCACGTTCGAGCGGCTGATGGAGACTGTGCTCAAAGGACTATCCTGGGCAACATGTCTGGTGTACCTGTATTATTGTAGTAGAGCACTTCTACAAGCACTTCTACAAGTACCTCTACGGGAGAAAAATTCTGCTGAGAACCGACCACGCCGCGCTCAAATGGCTCCTCAGTTCAAGAATCCGGAAGGTCAAGTAGGTCGTTGGATTGAGAGGCTTCAAGAGTTCAACTTTGACACGGAACATCGAGCTGGATCCAGCCACAACAGCGAGCACTTGCAGGACAACTGTGGTGGATGATTCCTGGCAGACCAGGTCACTTCGAGAGGACCAGGAGAAAGATCATGATCTGAAGCTTGTCATCGGATGGAAACAGGCGGGCCAACGACCAACCTGGCAAGAAGTCGCGCGATTCCCGACCACTGTGAAGTCCTGATGGGCTCAATGGGACTCGATGGTTCTTGATGACGGCATTCTGAAGAGAGTGGTGAAGAATCTGGATAGCACAGAAGATCGGAAGCAGATAGTGATTCCCCGAAGCCGACAGACAGAAGTGATGAGGAAAGTCCACGATGGCGTCACGGGTGGGCATCTGGGAGTGATGAAAACGCTGGGAAAACTGCGATAGCGGTTCTACTGGGTCAACTGTCAAGCTTGGTGTAGAAAATGTGCAGTATGTGCGGCAAGTAACGGACCCCAGAAACGGCCAAAAGCTCCTATGCGTCAATACAACGTGGGAAGCTTCTTTGAAAGGATCGCAATCGACGTGGCTGGACCGTTCCCTGAATCGGACAAAGGAAATAAATACATCTTGGTCGCCATGGATTACTTCAGCAAGTGGGCTGAAGCGTATGCCTTATTGCCAAACCAGCAGGCGGCTACCGTTGACGATGTCTTGATTAGGAAATGGTTTTGCCGTCTCAGTGTCCCGTTGAAGCTGCATTCGGACCAGGGTAGGAACGCTATTCCAGAACGTCTGTGATGTCTTGAAGATCAAGAAGACAAGGACAACGGCGTTGCATCCAAAATCGGATGGCATGGTGGAGCGAATGAACCGAACCATCAATCGACACTTGGCCAAAGTTGTCTCTGACCATCAAAGAGACTGGGATCAACATCTTCACCTGTTCCTCATGGCATACAGGTCAGCAGTTCATGAATCGACGGGCGAAACACCTGCCAAGATCATCATGGGTCGTGAACTCCGACTGGCCTGCGACTTGAAGTTTGGCTGTTCGCCTGGTGAAGATGTCGCTGGGGAAGATCATGCAAGCAAGCATCGAAGAAAGATGGACGACATTCATCAACGAGTCCGTTTGAATATCCAGAGTTCCAGCGACCGGATGAAGGAGGCCTATGACGTAAACGCCGAGGAAGGCGGGTTCCAGGTTGGGGATCTGGTTTGGCTTCACAACCCACAGAGGCGACGTGGATTCTCCCCAAAACTGCAAAGTTCTTGGGAGGGCCCGTATAAGATTCAGGGGCGAATCAATGACGTCGTCTACATGATTCGAAAGCCACCACGAGGAAAACCGAGGGTGGTTCACTTCAACCGTTTAGCTCGGTATGCTGGGAACCACGACGATCAGGATGTCGAAGTGAGGCAGGTCAGGTCACCCGAGGAAGCCATGCCACTGGAGACTTTCATGTCTCTATACTCCAATGGCCGGAAAGTCGGGAATGGCATTGTTCAGGAGAGGCAGCTGGATTTGTTCGAAGCACCGGCGGAATACTCGTTGGCTCACTGGGTCACTGAAGACCTCAGTATGAGGAGTGGACTTGCTGCAGCTTTTGAACGAAAATTCGGACGATTGAACCATCTGCGACGACAAAAGCCAGAGGTGGGGATGCTGCTCCAAATCACGGATGAGTCACGACACATGTTCTACCTTGTGACGAAGAAGCTTCCACAACATCTGACCACCTACAGTGATGTCTGGAAAGCCCTCAGCCATCTTCGAAACTTGATGCAGTCGAGATGGCTTCACGAGGCCGAAAGTGCGCGAAGCCGAAAGCGCGCGTAGCCGAAACGGAAGTAAACAATTATGATTCGTCCGGGATCGGATTTCGTCTTTTCGTTTTCCGTTTTCGAAGGTCATTTTCGCTGAAACCTATGTCGCCAGTGGTTTCTTTGTAAAGACAAATCTATTTAGAATTTAATATTTCGAAGAGAGTACGAACCGCTATCATCCGGTAAAAGACTCAGATTACAAATATCAAATATGTTAGTAATAATAGAAGGAGTAGGTTTTGAAAATAATCTAGAGAAACAAGAAAATTATTATGCATCATGATAATAATATTGACTTCATATTTTATGTCTAAATAGTCCGTCAAGGAAAGTATCCGGAATTCAATATTTTCTTTTACCCTCATTATTCTTTTTTTTTTTTTTTGTAAAACTCCAAGACAACAGTTTTATGCATGAAAACATCATCTGTCAAATGTTGTTGATTGTTAACCGGCTTAAGATTTGTGAAATAATGTTCCAAGTAGAAAAAAGAAGAGAGGTGGATAATCCGTCTCGAAAATATTTTCTGTGTGGATCTGATTGAAAAATGTTTATCTGTTTTTTAGGTTATAAAATCGTCACTAGATGTACTAACAAACAAACCTATTAGTTGTGTTTGCTATCCTTCACTAGTGGAGACGAATTTAGACTCTCCTACAATGTGGCGTTTGTTATAGGTTCAGTACAAGTAAACGAGTAGCGTGTTTGTTATTTCATTGTAGGATGCACATCACTGCACTATAGTTACACCAGGTCAAGAAGAGGTGTTACAGGTTAATAGCCGATTGCACCAACCTATTTTGAGAATACTTAACACTAATAGTGTTTTCGATTGGGAAAACAAGGGTTGCACTGGGTTTGCCCGAGGTCAAAACCAGTTATGATGAAAATTTGCTCTAGGGCAATCCCAATCGAACATACATTTTTTATCGTGTGCTATAATACTGCACGGTAAAATTCCGATTGAATTGAAATTGGAATCATTAAAGTTCTTGAAAATCTAATATTATGTTGTCTCTGCGTAGCGGCTGAAGTGACTCTAAAACTAAACTAATTAGAAGTCCATTTCTCATTGCCAAATGACAAAATCTTGAGACCAATCAATAGTTTTGTATTATATAGATCATAGATACTGGGAAGACCGCCTACGCGTTGGTCGGACGATATTAAGAGGACCCGCAGCAACTGGATACAAACAGCACAAAACAGATTGGAATGGAAAATGATTGGGGAGGCCTATGTTCAGCAGTGGACACAGAGGGCTGAATGATGATGATGATGAGATACTAGGAAACATTTTTTTGAGAAATTAGGTATATGCACCAGATTTTAAATGAAATTAATTTAGTTTTGAGTAGGTACTAGTTTTCCATGACTCGTCAACGCCAGTATTTCTTTTTTTCCGGCACTACTAGATTCCAACAATAATAACTAACTCGAAATCTGTTGTCCACTCACAGAATCACCTCACGCGACGTTTATATCCACCATTTTTCATGTTTTTTTTCAATTTTGCTTATGCAGTGAAATTGCACTGTACCAGCACGAGCTCAAAGACCTCGTGCCGAAAAATCTGCACTGAGTGCAAAACTCATTGATCCGGTTTCCCAATCGAACATACAACATACATACCGCTCGATTTCTACCAATCGAAAACGCTATACGGGACCCTTAACTTGATATTTTTGCATGCAAAACTGTGAAGCTAAGGGTTCCTTAGCGTTAAGTATCCTCAAAATAGGTTGGTGCAATCGGCGATAAGTGTAGTGTACTGGTGTAGAATACGTTGGGGAGCCTATTTCGTGTATCTTGTAATCAAAGTTTCTCTCAACCTAACTTAAAATATAGACTCGACTATAGATAAAAGGAAACTTGGAGTGAAGAATCAGTGTGAATATGATCGTTAAATGTTTATCTGTTTTTTAGGTTAGAATATATGCACTAAATATACGAACGCGTTTGGTGAATTTCCTTCACACTGGTTGCTATCATAAACTTATTATTTAAAAAAAGGTATATGGTTGCTATAAGTTGCCCCAGCAATCTGCACTACACTATCGTACACCGAAATAAACATAAACACACCTATTGTGAGGTGTTCTTAAAAATCTGACAAGGTTGAATTTGATTTATATTCTCATTTGCTACTTGTTTTATGGATATTTTTCAACTTAACATAAAACCAGAGAACTCATTTGTTCTCTGATATAACTAGACAACGTTCTGGAATGTATTCAGATATGTTTTCAATACATACCTGGTCAAAATTTTTGTCCATGTGTTAAGTAAAGAGCCGGGCGTACACGTTTTGTGGCTTGCACTTAATGGATAACTTCATACTAAAATCTACTGATTCATTGGAAAAACACTGTTGTTATCAAAACAAACAAATTAGCTAGTTTGTTTTAAAAAAATGAGAAAGGTAGATAGATAAGTACCCACTCCCCACTCACTTGCCCATTGAGTCCTATCTGGGTGTTTCGTCAGTTATTATGTTTAACTTGTTCGAGAACATTGATTTCTAACGTAATTTTTAAATAGTCTAGACCTTTTGAGAGATCTCAATGCATCCATTTTGTGCTAGAATAACGGTAATTTATACAGTCTAAACCTCAAGTCGTTGGTCTCCTGGTCCTGGTAGTAAGTTGGTTTACTTCACAGCATTCTGAAAAATCTGTATTGAATAAAATCGAGAACATCGACATCATCCTCAAGAGAATCTTTTCCAACGAATTTTTCATTTGTAGACAAATCGCAATATCATAAAAAAAAACGAAACCTTAAAAAACAATAAAGTCATCCAACAACAGTAAAAACCAACTACATATTGGAAATCTCAGCACCACTGGTGACAATAGCCTCTATCCATTTCGACTCTTTCGGCTACATGCACATGACGTGTTCGGCTACGTGAGCATTCTCGTTTCGGCCTCGTGCCCACTGGGTTTTCGGCAACATGCACTTTCGGCCTCGTGTGGCGTTCCCATGCAGTCACAGGACCTGACTCATTTGGCAATTCCGAAGATGACTAATGACCGAGTGGACTGGCGAGTGGTGAGAAGCATGCTGGAGGTGATCTTCAGGGAGAGTGGCATCGACATCCTGGTGTGCTGCTATCCCTCCCGGAGGACGAACCAAAGGACAGTGGACTGTTATTTTCACCAAACATCACACTGCCGGTTTGGGGACAGTTGCCGATACCGACATGAGGGCAATTTGGGGCGAATTGCCTTGAGAAGGGGGCAATGTGACGAAACATTGTTCAGTATATGATGAAGGCGCCGAATCGGTTGGCTTCTGGTACATTCTAGCGAGGCTAGATGTCGTCGAATATTCTTCGCTTTTCTACAAATCTCTGGAATGTTCTTTCAATCCTGGCGAGGGTATATAATGAGATCCGTCATTTAAGTTAGTTCAGTTCGGTTATTGATAAGCCGCGAGATATAAATCGTTAAAACATAAATACGCCGCGATTGCAATATAAATTGTTTGTAAATAGTGAATGCTGTACAGGGTGTTTCTGTATATTTCGTCTGAGACTAACTCGCTTATTATGCAAGATAGATAGGGACTTCAAATACAAAGTTGGTAGGTATTAACATGAACAGACACAGCTTGCATTTTTTCAAATGGAACACCCTATATATTATTTTATAATCAAATAGACATTATCTTTCTGATCTCAAAAATATACAACATGTAGGCGTCCTTCCAGCCGTTTTCAAAATATTTGAGTTTTAAAGTTGGTTTTTTGGTATTGCCAAATGACTATGACTACAATGATTGTTTGAACCACGTTTATTAATTTCTATCCTTCCAATGATCTAAAACAACGAATATAACAAGTGAATACATTATTATTATCAATAAATTGATATTATTGAATATACCCCCCGTTATTCACAACACATTTTTTTAAATGCATTTTATGATATCAATTTATTAATAATTAAATGTATTCACTTGTTTTATTCGTTGTTTTAGATTATTGGAAGGATAAAAATTAATAAATAATGTTCAAACAATTATTGTAGTCATAGATACTAAATCAAATTAAGTATCTATGACTACAATAATACCAATACAACACCAAAAAACCAAATTTAAAACTTAAATATTTTGAAAACGGCTGGAAGGAATGCCAACATGTTTTGAGATCAGAAAAATATTGTCTATCTGATTATGAAATAATATATAGGGTGTTCCATTTAAAAAAATTCAAGTTGTGTCTGCCACACTTTTCTCGTGCACCCGGTATACTAAAAAATATTTTTTTCTGGCGGTTCATGTTAATACCTACCAACTTTGTATTTAAAGTGCCTATCTATCTTGCATAATAAGCGAGTTAGTCTGCAGACGAAATATACGGAAACACCCTGTATATAGTGAATTAAAATAAATAGATTTAAGCTGAACAGTGTTTTCTGTAGCGATAATTGCTACAATATTAACGAATCGATATCGACTGCACACTAGAGATATTACTTGACAGTCGTAGAAAAAACAAATTGCTCTCTCTGAGGCACTGATAATGCCTTGAATGTTTTTATATAAATAATGATCGTTCATTTTACAATAATTTCAAAACATCTTTTTCTCAACAAAAGTTTGATGACCTTTTCACTACATCTGGAGAAGATAGATTCTCTGCTGCGTGACAACGAGTTTCAAGAGATTTTAGAAAACCGTCCAACTTTGGCAAATTTGTAGGACCTTTCTAAACTTCATATATGCACGTCTTGTGCTGACATACAACTTTTGAGAGAGTGAATAAATTGGAATGAGATCCCATTGATCTATAGGAACTCCTAGGTTTTTTAGGCACTCGGTATAAAGCTTGATATTTGTGATAAATTGTCTCGAACAAGAACTTTTACAGATGGAATTTCCAAAAGGTTCTCCGAATGTGAATATATCGTAGACAATTTGTTTTCATATCGAGTCTTCAAAATGTCTAATCCAACTTTTAAATTGCTATCAATAAATTGCAAATCATCAATGAGTTTGAGCGGATCACCGGTAAGGCTAGTTTTCAAATAAATTAATTTCTGAGCGTCAGATAGCTCTGAATCGTTCAAAGCATTTGCGCTGAAAATATCATAAAAACTCACAAATCGTTCTGGCGATTGTAAACTTTTCAATTTTTATTCAGGTAAATTTGATTTCGATTTGACTGTTGCTGTTGGAATTAAAACCTGACGAGGCATATGTTCATCATTCAAAATCTAAAATTTGGACTTACAAATAACATATCTTTCGTCAATATCTTCATGAAAATGAATTTTAGTCTCATCAGTTTCCAAATCCTCGGTAACATCTTGAGCTTTACAATATTTTTAATATTTTTTGCTTTTTCAAAAATATCAAGCCTGTTTTCATAGTCAATATAATGCAATACAACATTCACATTTGTATTAAAAAAAAAGGGCTCAGTTTTAGTGATGCTTCGTTTGGAATTTCTCAAATGTATGTTTGCTTGTTTCAGCTTTTTCACAACTTCTGCCATTTCTTACTTCAAAAAATAATACTTGTCAACCTGGAATACAAATGTCAGTTACTCAGACTGTGTTGCAATAAAAATGAAAAGATCGGACTTTGGAATTCACAATTTCCTTTAGCTTCACTTATCTTGTTACTTCCGCTCTGGAACACTGGAGCTTTTTCTCAGGACACAAGATTAGTTGTCGATTCAATGACAGCTACGCTGCTTATCACTTACAGCATCCAGCAGTAGATGATACGTACGGCTCTGGTTTCTTCAATGGACACAATTTCCACTTTTTTCCAGTACCAAAGGACTCACCTCTCTCTTCTCTGAAGTGTCGTCTCGACACTACGGCCCGAATTGTGTTAACAAGAAAAAGCTTTTTGTTCTCAATGCAAATATTGCAATCCGCCTCCTAGGACCAAAATGTTTATGATGAACACAACATAGAACTAATTGCTCAATCTTAAAGCAGCTTCAATAGCTTCTATGGATTTTCTTTAATATTGATAACTTGAATGGACTGTATATTGGAACCCAACTTGAGTTTACAAATATATCTGTATTGTTTAAGCACAATTGGGATAGGTTAAGTACCTATCTAACTTTAAAAAATCAATTTTGTGTGTGATTATAGCAACATACAGCTATGCAAAGTATGAGCTTCGTGCTAGTTTTTGATACTGTGAGTCTTTTTGTGATTTTTTATGAATTTTTTATGAATGACTTTTTGTCAATCTTGACTACACACCTAGCAAAGCCATGATACGTAGCTTACGTTTTATTGTAATTTAAATTTTAACACCTATTGAATTGATTTTTGTGTTATCACTCCAGAAGATACATCGCCATTTCTTGATCACCTGTTCTACATCCCAATGCAAATGACCTTGGGGAAACTTCAAACGTTGTTTAAAATTTTTGGAGGCTCACAAAGGACCTTTTATAACCGCTCTATACTTTGTTATTGCCCTGAAGCCTCGTTCGAATTGTTCTTGAACTAATTGCTAACTCCAGTCCACTTTTTACTGCGGAAGATGATTTAAAGGAATCATTTGATCATTATTTTTAGAAATAGGGACAATTTACCTGTCAGTGTAATGTAATGTGTCGTTTTTCTTCCAAGATTTTCACGAGCTGGTTTATCTTTATTGCATTTTTCTCTTTCAGTGACTTCCCTTCTTTCCTCAATGTTAAAATCTTCACTGTATGAGCAGCTGCGCCATACACAGCACGACCCATTTCTAACACAGTTTTTTATTCACCCAAGTTTCTTTTTTACTTTTTAACGTCAACACTCGATCAAAGTACACAGAAATATAAATCACTATACAGATTTTTTTTTCTGGGTCTCTATGATAAATAGTCTATGAGAACTGGCACTTTGTCGCTGAAAATGATTCACCCTGTACGTAGAAAACGATTCAACTAAGAACTTCACATCGACAAAGTCTCCCTCTCTCTCAGGCTGCGTGGGAGCCTCATAAAGCCTGAGATCGACGAACACATCGTCGGTGTATAGTTCTTAGTTGAATCGTACTTTACAAGTGCATACACTGACGACTTATTCCGCATGGAATATAACCGATTAAATCTGCCAGCCGGTGTTTGTTTCTATCGTCCGACTACGCACGAGTACTCGCGACTCGATAGTCGTCAGAGTATGCATTCAATTGTCAATAAACATTCCTTAAAACTGCCTCGAAGCGGAGGCTACACAAACAAGATTTACAAGCTGGTCTAGACTCTCATGCAATTTGTGCCAACCGATCTGTGCATACTAATTTGCGCAAACAAAACTGAGTTTAACGATGAAGATTCAAATTTCTTTGTTAATGTTTAAATCCAGAAGATTTAACAAACTTCAAAAGTGAATAAAATAAAATAAGCTAAAACTACAGGTTTACACAATTTCACAATACTTTTGTGAAATCACACATAGTATAGTAGCAAGGATGGAGACTAGAATAACTATATTAGAATATCAGTGAAGAAAATTTCGTGGTTTAAAAATTCTGGTATTGAATAAAATGCTTTTTTTGTCAGGTACCACTTTATCACTGATTTAGATCCTTGTATGTTGTAGATATTCTTGCATGGACGAGACACTCATGCTCTTCTCTGCGGTGCAAATACTCTGTTGGCATGTGTGGAGTGACCCCAAGCATGTAATTTATAGCAGTAAAGAGACTGTACCAGGGCATCGTAGGCCATGATGGAAATATCCTGGTTAACATTCCTGGAGTGTTCCTTCCGAATCATGAGGAATATGTGTCCTTGAGCTATATTGTATAGTTGCTGTATTCATTGAGAGTCAGTCGGTTTCTCAAGAAACAGGATTTTAGGCCATCAAAACTGTCTTTCATTATTGATTGCAGCTTTTCAATGTCGCCGTTCATCACAGTGACATTGGTGTCATCAGTAAATTGGATGAGGGTCCCTTGTATTGTTGCTGCGGGCAGGTCATTGACGTAGATTGAGAAGAGAATTGGCTCCAGTATTGATCCCTGAGGAACTCCGCATGTTATGGTTCTTGGTCCTGACTTTCTTCCATTACATTCAGTCACCTGTGATCTGTTTATGAGATATTTCCGCACAAGCTGAAGACTTTTCTGTGTCAATCCATAGAACTGCAACTTCTCCACTAGTACTGAATGTTAATGACATACAATCAAATGCCTTGGACAAGTCACAGAACATAGATCCCACATGATTACCATCCTCGAATCCTTCAATGACATACTCACATAGTGCATTTATAGCATATACTGTGGAGAGGTTCTTCCTGAACTCAAATTGTGTGTTGGTGAAGAGGTGGTTTTCTTCAAAGTAGGATACCAGTTGGTCCTTTAATAGACCTTCAAAAATCTTTGCAAAGCCTGGAATGAGTGCAATGCGTCTGTTATTGACGATTTTTCTTCTTTCTTCCTTCTTGTACATGGGAACCAGCCTTGAAATCTTCCAACAGGTCGGGAAAGTACTCTTCCTAATGCAGTGGTTGATCAGCTTGGTTATCATGCAGGATAATGATAAGATGAGTCGGCATAATTTGCGGAACAGGCATGTTCCGCGGAACAGGACGAAATTTACCGAACAGCCATAAAACTGGCACTTCACTACGGGTGGACCAATTTTTTTATATTTTCACAAAAAATATTGATGTTTCAACATTTCTAACGATGTTTTATTATTTCTGTGGAAAAACTACCCCTAAGACTCTGTTCCGTGAAGTATCAGATTTGCGAAACGGCCCTGAAACGCGGTATATTCCTGTCGAACGTATAGATTATTGCATATTTTCACATAAACTCACAATGTCTTATCATTTCCGTGGAAATCTACCCCTATCAGACTATGTTCCGTAAATTATCAAATTTGCGGAACGCTCTTGAAGCGAAGTAAATGAATGGCGAACGTATTGATTAGTGCATATTTTTGAATGAACTAACGATATTTTATCATTTCCGTAGAAAAACTACCCCTAAGACTCTGTTCCGTAAATCATCAAATTCGCGGAACGGTCTTGAAACGCAGTAAATGCATGACGGACAGATTGATAATTGCGTATTTTCAAATGAAATAACGATGATTTATCATTTCCGTGGAAAAACTACCCCTAAGACTGTTCCGTAAATTATCAAATTTCCGGAACGGTTTTGTACAAAGACATAAAGCTGGTTGAAATAAATGAATATATATATACTGATTTTTGATAATCTGATAATTTTGATCAGTTTTCACTCTACTTATTTTGTTATGACGTTATCGTATACTTTCTAACAATCTTGGAGGCAGCTGCTATGGGGACTCAACCGTTGTTGAAAAAAAATCAGAAAGCAACAAAAACGTGACTCTTCTCATTCCAACCATTGTAAAAACAGGAAAAGTTAAGGATCGGTTCGTGGCCCCATTTTCCGAACAGCTAAAACCATCCTCAAATGATTTGAAACTAATTAAATGTAAGGTAAGTGATTGGGTTTTTCGTGAGAAAGTATATCCGCACTTTGTACTACGCTACATCCATGCACCTCCTCCTCCTGATCTTATCTAATGCATTTTTTTTCAAGGTCAGCTCCCGAGGACTTTTATCAAAAACGCACAGCCCCAAATGCCTCATCAACGCCCATAAAACGATCAAAAAACAATAATCCTCACTTTCAGTTACTTTCAGATGATGAGGAAAATGATGTCTACAACACTTTTTCTGAAAAACTCAAAAATAACAAGCAATTTGTAATCTACGGTAGACCATTATACTATAGTGACTTGAAACCTCTAATGTAACAGGAAACAATATATTCCAGCAAACTTTTCTTCACTCGATTCCATTTTCGACGTGCATTTCTCCATTTTGATTTGCGAACAACTTGGAAAACTAAATCACGTCAAAGTTTTTCCTGTTGAAGGATTTATAAAAAATAGCTTCCTGGACCATTCGACGGCATTTCTTGAAACTGCGTGCCAGTATATGCTGCAATACGAAGTTGCCGAAGCAGATATTGCTGCTTTTCCATTCACTTACCAAGGGCATTGCACCTTAGTTCTGGTACTTGTGAAAAGAAAAATGATCGTATTCCTGGACAGTTTGGGAGGAGAACAAGAATGACCCATAACATATTATATTTTGAAAATGTTTGCCATATATTACTCCATGCACAAAATACACTTTGATCAAGACAAGTGGCAAATTTACGTCCCACGAGATGTTGCGTTCCAGAACAATAACTACGATTGTGGGGCGTATTGCTGCCTTTTCTTCGAAATCTTGATAAAGCAAGATGCCAACGTCCTGAATCACAAAAACGACATGGCAAACTACAGGTCCATCATAAAAAAGAAGTTGTTAGGGTCTATGGAGTTTCCAATACCTCCACCAAAAAAAAAGAGCTTTAATAAGCGACTTTTACATAACATCCCTGATGCGTCAATCAGAAGGATAAATTGACCCTTCATGACGACGCACCCACTGTGACATTCTTAGCAAATTTAATCAAAAGCTACTGGGAGGAAAATTCAATAATTTGTCACTACGGCAGTGAATGCAAAAAAACAGTTCAATTTCTGTTTTTTGTAACAACTGCCACAACTGGTACCATTTGGCATGTGACCTCAAAGAAAGATTTGCCAAAAAGATATGTGTGCAAAAAAACATGTAAGGCATAAGCATAAATACTTATACAAAATTTATGATAAGACCCAACCCATGTTCATGTCTTTTCATGTTCAACAACTTTTTGAAATATTTTTAGTTTATTTTTGTGAAGACTATACTTAGTTTTTATGATTTATTTTATAATTTATTAAACATTGTTTTCTAGTTATATCTTTTTTTATAGATGATATTCAACATGCATTTACTGCGTTTCATAGCGTTTGAAGACCCTTCCGCAAATTTGATAATTTACGGAACATAGTCTTGGGGGTAGTTTTTTCACGAAAATGATAAAATATCGTTGGTTCATATGAAAATATGTAATAATCAATCCGTTCGTGCGTTACTGCGTTTGAAAACCGTTTCGCAAATTTGATAATTTACGGAACAGAGTCTTAGGGAGTCTTAGGGTTAGTTTTTCCACGGAAATGATAAAATATCGTTGGTTCATTCAAAAATAAGCATTAATCAATCCGTTCGTTACGCTTACTGCGTTTAAAGACCGTTCCGCAAATTTGATAATTTACGGAACAGAGTCTTAGGGGTAGTTTTTCTGCGGAAATAATAAAACATCGTTAGTTCATGTAAAAATATGTAATAATCAATCCGTTCGTTACGCATTTACTGCGTTTGAAGACCGTTCCGCGAATTTGATAATTTACGGAACAGAGTCTTAGGGGTAGTTTTTCCACTGAAATGATTAGACATTTCGAAACATCAATATTCCAGGTGAACGTGTAAAAAAATTGGCCCACTCGTAGTGAATTTACTGCGTTTTATAGCTGTTTCGTTAATTTTGTCCTGTTCCGCGGAACATGCTTCTTCCGCAAATTAACTTTTTCCTGATAAGATTTTTGATTTGCTTTAAAAGATTAACAATTATGCCAGTGATGTCTGCCTTTGTTCTCCAGTTTGTCTATCATATCCTTTACTTCATTGAAGGATACTTCTCTAAACTCCTGCTTTTCATATGGGCACTGATGAAGCTTTCGCAGATATTCGTCGATGCTAGGTGTTGGTGTTGGATCTTGAAGTGTATCTGAAATTTGTGATGCAACGTCTGCAAAGAAGTCGTTGAACTCTTCTAGATGGATCTCCGGGGAAGTAACCGTCCGTGACACTGATCTATGTGCATTGAAGGCGTCGCCGAAGAATAGCCGAACTTGCACTATGTCTGTGATGTTGGCAAATGGCTTTGATCATTTACAACCAGACTTATTGAGAGGTACATATATTTCGTTTTTATGTCTTTGAAAGATAGAGTAAATATAATATTCCGATAGAAAGCAGAATAATTTAGATGAAAATACTTCTTGCTTGCTAGCAACCACTTTTTACACCACTTCGATCTCCACCGTTTACTCTTTTTTTACACAATGAACATTAAAAAAACAACAATACATAGGTAGGTATATATTATTTTTACTTATCAGTAACTTTTATGCTGGCTTTTCTGGCTCCATTTTACTGACCAATCAAAAATATTGAATTCTTTTTTGCATCGACTTGAAATTAATGGTTCACTCACAAAATTCCTACAAATAACTAACGACGCGACGTACAAACAAGTAATTTAAACAAAGCAATTTTAAACTGGCTCTATAAAAATGATCACGTATATTTAAGAGTTTTTGGCAAAATACGATAATGAATTGGGTTTTGGGAAAAAATTAAAAACCATTTTATAATTTGAATATGTTTTAATTCAAGACACACTACGCGACAGATGTTCACGACCTAACAATTCATTTGATCACATTTCAAAAACAGTCCAAAAAGTTCGTTCCAAAACACCCGACACATAGTATAGGCCAGTAGATCTAGACATTCGAAAAATTCAACGAAAATTCCGAAAGTGTTGAAACTTTGGTGGGATACATCTGTTAAAACAAATATACAGTTTGCATAATCCGGCGATGAACGGAACATAGTTTGAATTGCAAAACACTTATTTTTTGCTCTATTTTTGCATACAAAATCATGCAATTGATGTTTCAGAAAATGGATTGAATTTGCAACACCTCAAAATTCACGGAACATATTTTTTTATCATTTGTTGATGTTTTGCGTCGTGATATGTTTGAAAAAAATTGAAAAGTTCAATCATCACTTTTCACAACTTTTTCATCAAAGCTTCATTTATGAATGCAAAATAAGATAGAAAAAGAATCAATCTTCGTCTTGGATGCCCTTTCATAATTGCACGAAATTGCTACGACTCTTATAAGAATGCGCATAATAGATTCCTAAAATTGGGTTGAATCTTGCCTGCAGTGTAATTTTTTCATATTCCTATTGTCAACACGTCAATATTTCCGATATTCCAATTCAATTATTTAATTCAAACATCCGGGCAATTTCGAGAAATGCAACAGTAAGGGGTTCATTCAAGTTCAAAAGCACTAGAATAAACCCCAAACTTGTCGACACGGCATTCTGAGGTGAAGGAGTACTGACTTGGTGAAATATGCGTGGCTATCATTATTTCAGTCAATATAAATAGTAGAATATACATTGAACTAATATGTGGTTTGTCGAGAGGCAGTGCTGGTAGCATAGAACCCTTTTTGGGAAACAGTTCAGTGCCTTATTGCCAGCCTACCTCTCTGACTCCAGCCACGCGCTCTCTCTCTCTCTGCTCCAAATAATAATGTCTTGTATTGTCTTGAATAAACGTAAAGTTAGTTCCAGTCGTCGAACTCTTTCATTTACGCTACGTCCCCCAGTCAGAGAGTGGATCACTTGGTGGAGCAGGACACCCCCACGTTGTGACACTATAACACACAATTTTTCCTCTAGCCCACTATTCACTCCATCGAACTATTGTTTAAGTAAAACTTTACTCACACCGTGTCATAACCAAGTCATTTTATTTAGGGTTGTAATAAACTGAACAGTATTTGATTCATTATGTACAGTATAATATCACAAGCAGTCAGTATAATATTTTAGAAGACTCAGTATTTCTGTCAAAAATGGTAAGTAAAAATGGAATTTTTGAGCAGTAAAAGTACTATTTGGCCGGTATTTCTATGTTCACTATTGTGATTCTAATGGTCAGTAAAAATTTATGAAATGTCAGTATGACTTAGCTGGTAATAATTCCACAAATGTACAGTAAGAAATAATAAATGGCCAGTAATAATTTTAACTAACTCAAATTAACCCAAACTTGATACACATAATACCAATACAGAACACGTCAATTATGATATACAGGGTCGCTGATATGTATGACAGTAACAGTCGATTATTGGCTAAAGTATAAGAGTTACCAGAAAAAGTTGAACACAAAAGTATAGGGTTTTTAGATATCCATCAACTGGTGATAATTTGAAGTATACAGGGTCGGTCATAAAGTCGTGGCACATCAAAGTTGCATTTTTTTAAATGGAAGCCCCTGTATTTTAATTGATATTTTAATTCTTTCTTCAATTTGGAACAAGAATTGTCATATAACTAATGTTCCTAGATTCAACCGTTATCGAGATATCGCGTCTTAAAAATAGCATTTTTGCACCTTTGACATGCTATAAAACTCAAACTATACAAGTTAGAGAAAAATGGTCTGCAGTTTTCTATCTTGACTTTTCAAGAGCTATTTTGTCATTTGAATAGCAGGTACCGTCAACTGTCAACTTTTTTTGACACATTTTGACATTTTTACACAAGAATGAATTTAATCTCCTTGAATAGTTTGAGTTTTATAGCATGTCAAAGGTGCAAAAATGCCATTTTCAAGACGCGATATCTTGATAACGGTTGAATCTAGAAACATTAGTTGTATGACAATTTTTGTTCCAAATTGAAGAAAGAATTGAAATATCAATTAAAATACAGGGGCTTCCATTTGAAAAAATGCAACTTTGATGTGCCACGACTTTATGACCGACCCTGTATACTTCAAATTATCACCAGTTAATGGATATCTAAAAACCCTATAACTTTTGTGTTCAACTTTTTCTGGTAGCTCTTATACTTTAGCCAATAATCGACTGTTGCCATACATATCAGCGACCCTGTATAATAATAATTGTAATGTTAACCTAGTGCTAACCAACCAGCCGCTGCATATTTTTCATCAATTTCTATTACCAACACAAACTGACCCTAACTAACCCAAACTAAATCCGCCTCTCAAAGGAACCTATCTGACTACTTCATCATGACATAAAGGCAGAGTGTTTTCTCTTTACTAAGTTGTGTTTCGTTCCGTTGTAAAAATGTTTGTATTTATACGAAATAAAATATATGACCAACCATTCATTATTTTACTGTCGTTTTATTAATTTTATGGACTGTCCATTATTTTCACCAGGCATTTACTAATTTATTTGATCGTTTTTTTATGATACAGACTCTTGATTATATCTACCATTTATTATTTTTACTGACCACTTCTTTATGTTACTGACCCTTCATTATTTTTACTGAACATTTCTTTATATTACTAACCGTTAATTATTTCAACCGACCATTTATTATTATACTGACCATTTATTATTTTTACTGACCACTTCTTTATGTTACTGACCCTTCATTATTTCAACCGACCATTTATTATCATACTGACCATTTATTATCATACTGACCAAGGAAAATAAAATAATGGCAAAGAGTACTGTCCATAAAATTGAAATACTGACCATTTAATTTGTTGCCTTTTATTTATTTTAGAAATAAAGTTGTCTTTATGTCGATACGATCACAATAGATGTTGGTAGGTATTTATTAGACAACAATTTACATAAAAAATGTTGAATAAGTGCCTTCATAAATAGGTACCCATACTAAAATATCTGACTTGATGACAAAAGATCTAACAGCTTTGAACGGTGGAAGGACTGCGCCGCGAGACTTGGTAAATATTTTTCAAATTTTATGTTTCTGTTGAGATATGGTTTTTGCGCTTCTTGGTCGATGTTTTTTTAACTATAACGTCGATGTCATCTTCATCGTAGCCAACGATCTCTCTTCATAACCAAGCAAACGTCGAACCACCTCAACAGTACTGCCGGATCTAGTGATCTCTCGACATATCTTTTTAGGGTCAGATATTGTTTTTTCCATTCTACTTCTACACATATGTATGGAAGTAACAGCATGGCATTATGGCGATCTACGTCATAATTGCCACCAAGCGAGTTATTATGTTATTTGCTGGTGTCCAAATTTGACCACCGCGACCAGCAAGCTTCATAACAACGAGCTTGGTGGCAACGATGACGTAGATCGCAAGTTGTTTGGCGTTTACTATAACTAACTAATACTGACCTGGACTCATGAAGAAAAATAACGGCGATAATAATAACCCTAGCGATAAAATGTTACGTCGAAGGGCACGTGGTCTACGAATGAAGTGTTTGAGCTTCGATTAAACCCACTACCACCACCGCAAAAGTCACTGAGAGCAACAGTTAGTAAGATTCGCGCCCAATTTCACATAGAACCGAAATTACATCCCGTATTTGCTGTGGACTGTACGGGGTGATTCATTTTCAGCGACAGGGTGCCAGTTGTCGTAAACTATTCATCATAGGGACCCAGGAAAAAAAATCTGTATAGTAATGTGACCAAGAGAACATGCTGGAAATATATTTCTAGCTTCTAGAATCACCGCAAGGGGGCGTAACGGTACTGTGAAAACGGAAAATCGATACATTTTCGATTTTTTTTTTGGTGAACTACCAAATGAAAATATGGAAACAGATTTTGGACGATATTCTCTACAAAATTGCCCCCGACACTTCTCTCTACGTTGTCAAATAAGACAGCTACAAGCTGTCAAACTTGATGTCACTAATTTGTCTATAACTTCAAAATTCCCTAACCGATTTGACTGTTCTTGAGCTTTTGAAGAGGAAAATCTGCTTTTTCTGGTGCATCTACTCGAAGTCGATTTTATCCGCTTTAGCCGACCACACAACATGAATTGTGAAGGTCAAACATGAATTTGAGGTTTTTTCGAAATTTTCAGATGCAAACCCACTAAGTAGATGCCTCCATCGTGTTATTTGGATAATTTCCTACCACTTTCATGCAGGTAATTTGTCTATATCTTTTGAAATAGAAGAGTTACGGAGACTGCATAAGGAATCCGTCAAGGAATAATTTTGAAACAGCCCCTGTAAATTTGAATGTGTCAAAAAGATAGGAGTGCCTTGCCAACGGTCGGGATTTTGAGCGTTGGCACTAGTTTTTTTGTTCTTTTTAATTTAATTAATTCCATTTTTTTAAATATTTTTGGAATAGGTGTTTAGTGGTCAACCGTATTATTTTTGGCAAGTGGTGCACTGTATTCTACTTCTCAGCTGCTCGTAGAAAAAAAAAAAAATGAATGGCATTCTCACTTATAGGCTTTTGTTTTCAACATCAACTGAAGAAAATGTTAAACAAAACAAATCTGATGTGTATATTTTTGACTGATTCAAATTTATAGGGGCTGTTTAAAAAGTATTCCTCGCGTGATTCCTAATGAAGTTTCCGTAACTCGTCTATTTTAAAAGATATAGAAAAATGATCTGTATGAAAGTGATAGGAAATTATCCAAATAACACGATGGAGGCATCTATTTAGTGGGTTTGCATTTGAAAATTTCGAAAAAACCGCAAATACAGGTTTGACTTCTACAATTCATGTTGTGTGGTGGGCTAAAGCAGATAAAATTGACCCCGAGAACATGCACCAGAAAGAGCAGATTTTATAGATAAAATAAGATAAAGAACAGTCAAATCGGTCAAGGGATTTGTAAGTTATAGGCAATTTAGTGACATCAAGTTTGACGGCTTGTAGCTGTCTTATTTGACAACTTGGAGAAAAGTGTCAGGGGGCAATTTTGTAGAGGATATCGTCTTAAATCTGTTTCCATATTCTTTTTTGATAGTTTGAAGGGGAAAATTTCAAAAATGTGTTGATTTTCTGTTTTCACAGTACCGTTACGCCCCCTTGCGGCGATCCTAGAAGCTTGAGATATAATTCCAGTATTTTTTCTTGGGCACATTACTATACAGATTTTTTTTCCCGAGTCTCTATGATGAATAGTTTACGAGAACTGGCACCCTGTCGCTGAAAATGAATCACCATGTACAGGGTGTCCCAACGATAGAGTAAAGTAGGTTTTATCATGTAGGATATGAAAAATATCAATATCAATATGCGTCACAGGTTAGGGGTGTAAATAGCGCACATTCTGAAAATATTTGGAAACATACAGGGTGCGTCACAAAAGTATGGCACGAAAAAGTATGTTTTTTTTAAAATGGAACCCCCTGTATATTAATTGATATTTCAATTCTTTCTTCAATTTGGAACAAAAATTGTGATACAACTAATGTTCCTAAATTCAACCGCTATCGAGATATCGCGTTTTAAAAATGGCATTTTTGCAACTTTGACATGCTATAAAACTCAAACTATTCAAGTTAGAGAAAAATGGATTGCACATTCCTATCTTAACTTTTCAAGAGCTATTCAAGGAGATTAAATCCATTATTGTGAAAAAATGTCAAAATGTGCCGAAAAAAGTTGACAGTTGACGTTACCTTCTATCCAAATGACAGAAGAGCTCTTGAAAAGTTAAGATAGGAAAGTGCAAACCATTTTCCTCTAACTTGAAAAGTTTGAGTTTTATAGCATGTCAAAGTTGCAAAAATGCCATTTTTAAAACGCGATATCTCGATAACGGTTGAATTTAGGAACATTAGTTGTATCACAATTTTTGTTCCAAATTGAAGAAAGAATTGAAATATCAATTAATATACAGGGAGTTCCATTTAAAAAAATCATACATTTCCGTGCCATACTTTTGTGACGCACCCTGTATGTTTCCAAATATTTTCAGAATGTGCGCTATTTACACCCCTAACCTGTGACGCATATTGATATTGATATTTTTCATATCCTATATGATAAAACCTACTTTACTCTATCGTTGAGACACCCTGTACAGGGAGATTCATTTTCAGAGTCAGGGTGCCAGTTCTCGTAAACTATTCATCGTAGAGGCTTGCGGCAAAAAATTTTATCACTAAAACGGCCAAGAGAAAAACCTGGAAAATATTTTCAAGTTTCTGAAATGGTCGCTAGGGGGCGTAACAACCAACACCAAGTAGAAAAATATGATTTTTATGGAATTTTGTCCAATGAAAATATATTGGTGAGCTCATTTTCGGATTAACTGACTATTTACCTACACTTTTTGTCCAAAACGTTTTTTTCTTTCTATCATAATAAAGTGGTGGGGGAAGTTCAATTGTTTTATTAAACAAACGGAGATTTCTCCCGTTTCGCTTGACCGATTTAAACGAACTTGGGCTCATATGAAAGAGCATGATCTGCACTTCAAAAAACTTTTTTGGTTTTGAATTTTTGACCTTCGCCGTTGCCGCTAGATGGCGTAAACTGAAATGGTAGCAAGTTTTTTCCAAAAAAATCAAATGAAACGGTATACTCATTTTTATATATTTTAAAAGGGGATACATTTTCCTATTGAAAAAATTTAAAAAAACAAAAAAAAAATTAAATAAAAAACAAAACAAAAAATCATTAATTTTTTTGTTTTTTTTTATAGGAAAATGTATCCCCTTTTAAAATATATAAAAATGAATATACCATTACATTTGATTTATTTGGAAATAACTCAAAAACATGCTACCATTTCAGTTAACGCCATCTAGCGGCAACGACGAAGGTCAAAAATTCAAAACCAAAAAGTACAGATCATGCTCTTTCATATGAGCCCAAGGTCGTTTAAATCGGTCAAGCGAAACGGGAGAAATCTCCGTTTGTTTAATAAAACAATTGAACTTCCCCCACCACTTTATTATGATAGATACAAAAAAACGTTTTGGACAAAAAGTGTAGGTAAATAATCAGTTAATCCGAAAATGAGCTCATCGATATATTTTCATTGGACAAAATTCCATAAAAATCATATTTTTCTACTTGGTGTTGGTTGTTACGCCCCCCAGCGACCATTTCAGAAACTTGAAAATATTTTCCAGGTTTTTCTCTTGGCCGTTTTACTCATAACATTTTTTGCCGCAAGCCTCTACGATGAATAGTTTACGAGAACTGGCACCCTGACTCTGAAAATGAATCACCCTGTACAGTGATTTCATCGCACTCGCGGATAAAAAAAAAATTGATGTATGAACCACCTCTATTGCTGGTTTTCTTTTTTCTTTTCTGTTATTTACCTTTTTTTTTATTGTTGCATTCAGAGAAGCTGTATGTATGTACCTATACAGGGTGTCCCTGAATGGTGCGGACAAAACTCTTCCATATAACCCTGAGGTCAAAATAAGTCGATTCACCCCAATTTACCTTAGTCCAAAATTGCACCGTTTCCGAGATACAGGGTGGTCAAGTTTAAAAATAAAAATCGATTTTTCACATTATTTTGGACACTTTTCCACAAAATGTGCAGTGTAGAGCGCCCTCTAGCTGCCACAGTAAAACGGACTTCATATAATCAAATTTCTCATACCACAAAACCCCCGTATGCCAATTTTCAAAGCAATGTGTGAAAAATTGACCAACATAATGTGAAAAATCGTTTTTTAACTTCAAACTTGACAACCCTGTATCTCCGACACGGTGCAATTCTGGAATGAGGTGGATTGCGGTGAATCGACTTATTTTGGCCTCAGGGGTATATGGTAGAGTTTTGTCCGCATCTTTCAGGAACACCCTGTATATTTAAGTTATGCTCAACTCAGGATGCTTTGTCTACAGATTTTAAATCTTGACAATAAAGTATATTTTGATAGATGAAAAGTTGAAAAAAATTGTGAAATTTGTTATAGGTCTGTTTTGAGGGATGCCGAATCAAATAGCGTGCATAGATTTTTTTTTAAATTTGATTATGTGTTTTATCAAAATTTTGCTCCTGGCAAAGGGCGAAGTAGGCCTTGGATTTTGTATGAGCGATGTCATTTTTGCTAAAAAGTTAGTTTTCCAAGCTCGACAGTTTAAACAAAACTCGAGCCAAATCAGCCAATTGATAAACTTTTTTTCAGGGTGATCAACAAATCAACAAGTTGAGAGAAAACCAAACTCTGTATATTTTTTGGAGGTTGCAAATTCAATACAAGCTATAAAATATTGATTCCAAGTTTTCAGAACTTTTGCAATTTTTTCGCAAGTGGAGACATGCTTATAGTGGAAATATGTAATTATTATGGAGAGGTTTCGTTTTGGATAGGAATGCGCAAAACTTAGAAATGACTTGAGCCTGATTTTGAATTTCTTTGGAAATGACTCAAATTAATATTTGCTTCATCTGGAACCAAGAAAAAAAGATATTACATTTTTTGTATCATTTTGAATTAGAAATTTAAGGATTGATAAAAAAAGTGAGTGGCACACAAATGGTTGCGAATTTATAGGAATATGTTGAACAGATTTATCGTCTTTCTATCAAATTTGCATTTCTTTTGTATATGTTTAAACAAATAACGACGCAAAAAATAAACAAATGATACAAAGCCAAGTCCCGTAAGGGGTTGCAAACTCACTACATATTTTGGAACATCGCCTGGGCGTATTTGAACAAAAAAAACACAAATACCATCAAACATTTTTATTTGGTGCAAGAACGGGTTGAGTCACACCTCAACGCAAAAAAAACATACAGTAATGCAAAAAAACGAAATCACACCACTATTTGACTGTCATAACCCAAACAACCCAATAACAGATTATTTTTGTGTAAGAAGGGGATAGGTGATTGTGACATCCCGTGATTGCAACAAATTTATCAAGATAAAGAGTGTTTATAATTTCCTTGTTTGTGGGGATACTCTTACCGTTCATGCGACAAAGGATAGAGTATGCTTTGTACAAGTCCATGCCTCTTATAAGTCAATTTCGACTTATCCCCTTCTTGCACCAAGGTCCTCAATTGTATTATTTGTTTTTAAACATCCACAAACATCCTACCAAAGTTTCAAAACTTTTGAAATCAATGTTGATTGATTGTCTCTATCGACTGCCCTAGTACGACGTCTAGTGATGGATGTCAGAACCCATCTGCTTTGTATGACTAACAATCCATAAAAATGAGAAGTCAAAAAAAAATCTTTGGTATCCATTCCCATGGAATTCTACGAGAAACTACGAGCTAACTTTGGTAAAGGAAATCCACAAACACTACAAGGGAGATTCAAGCGCATATGTAGAGATAATCAAGACATATCTGTTGATCTTCTAAATTCTAGGACCAGTCTTTGCTTTAATACTAAACATCAATCAAAATTGGACGTTCATTTACTAAACCTAAATCAAGATAGGGTGTTTCTAGGAACTGAATATGCCACCAATTACATTATTCAAATACCTGGTGCAAATTTAAATATCACAGAAACCTTTCGAAATAAACTTATCACAAACAAAAGGAGTATTCACAGAAAGTATACAAAGAAAGTGACCTTCAAATCACGAATCAATCCATTCCCAAGAAATTCCATCCATAGTGAGGGATGCGATGCGATTCGATTACAACAAAGAAAGAAGTAACATTTTTTGCACCCATCTCTAATGTATAATAATAGCTTTGATCACGGATGCGATCCTCGACTAGTTCATGATAAATAGCAGACAGCTTAATGACTGAGCGAACACACATGCGCGGTCAGAAACGAAATTGAAAATCCTCGTGGATGGTTCTTGGACTCGCGATAGTCTCGACGAAATTCAATTGCTATAATTTGACCGTTATATTAGATGTTTTTTTTTTAATTTAATCGACTAAAAATTAAAACAGTTTTGTTCCTTTGCCCTCTTCTTCTTTGGATTCTTGAATATTTTTCAATTTTACGTACATTAATACAATTTGAATAAGAACCTTATATTCTGTAGACTGAAAACGAAGAGACATTCAAAAAAAATTGTAGGTATATCACATTTTCGTCTTAAAATGGGGTCAGTCGCCTATTTAATCGTTTTATTTTGTCAGTGAAGTTAGGTTAGGAAACAACCTGAATGTTATATCAAATACCAATGAAACAACACATTTTGTACAGGGTTTTTCTTTATATATTGACACCCCCCTTATCTTTTTTATTTAGCGTTTCTAAAAAAAGTGTCTCGTATAAAAGTTTGATGATTTCAAGTCGAGTTTCAAGTAAATTTTTCAAAAAACTCTATTTCGCATATACAGGGTGCTTGAAAAAGTCTGGCCGTGGTCCAACTTTCTTATTTCAAATGAGAACCCTACTTTTTTATTTGATTTTTATGTTCTCCTAAAGATTCTAAATATTTTCTATGTAGCATTCTCTATACCTAAAGTTGACGTATAAAAAGATATTGACCTCGAAAAAGTGCCTGGTTACCTTGATTGTTTTAATGTCTGATAGATTTTTTGGCAGTGTTGATAAAAATTCCTCACACAAAGATGAGAAAAAATGTGATATTCTTCGAAAATACTATCAAAATAACACAAATGCATACAGGTTGATGCCACTTTGTTAACCTGATTTCAGCATTTTTCATTAAATTGCAACTTTTTCGAGGTCAATATCTTTTTATACGTCAAGTAGCATTCCCTATACCTAAAATTGACGTATAAAAAGATATTGACCTCGAAAAAGTTGCAATTAGATAAAAAATGCTGAAATCAGGTGAACAAAGTGGCATCAACCTGTATGCATTTTTGTTATTTTGATAGTATATTCGAAGAATATCACATTTTTTCTCATCTGTGTGAGGAATTTTCAACGACACTGCCAAAAAATCTATCAGACATTAAAACAATCACGGTAACCAGGCACTTTTTCGAGGTCAATATGTTTTTATACGTCAATTTTAGGTATAGCGAATGCTACAATATATGTGTCAATATATGAAGAGAAACCCTGTACTATAAGTTCCAGATTGGCTGATTGAACTTTTCCCAGATTTTGAATTTGAAATGAAATAAATAGAGTAATTGGTTTTGCATAAAACTATACATTTTGACCATTAATACCGATATTTTGTTATATCTCAAGTTTAATTTCAAGGTAGAAAAACAAAAACAAGAGCGCTTCGAACGACTAAGCTAAGGCGACATCCATTTTTTACAAAACACAAACTGACCCAAACTAATTCACTTCAAATACCTCGTGTTGTGATTAGAAATTAACACACCGTTGGGTACAGGTGTTTCTATTGTCATAAAACTAAGAGAACTACGCAATATGCATCGCCTATTCATTAGAACTGGAATAAAACTAGCTTAAACATTGTTTGCCAAATGCGAGCAAATTGCATTGAGGGCAAAAAGTACGGGTGTTTTCAACGTTTGGGTAATCCGTACTGTTGTTCGGCACTGACCAATGAGAGCCATTTTGTTATTGTGTAGGTGCCAGTAGAATATAAGTGTTATGCGTAAATGAGTCCCGGTTTTGTCGGAGACCGTCTCCGTGAACAAAGCATGACATGCAACATCATTTTTAGACAACTATCCTATGTATTTGCTGGACCTTTTCCATGCAATATGAATGACTAGAAATTTGGTTGTTAGTCGAAACACCCAAAAATTAAATTCTAATACGCTTTTTTCCATTCTTTCTTCACGTCACCGAATTTCGAAATACCTAATATACAGACCAAGAGATATGTCGAATGAAATATCTAACGAAGTATTCTTAATACGTTATTCATCGTGAGGGTTTTTAGCAAGAGTTACTTGACAGAAGACCCACTCTTCTAAAAATGAAGGTACAAAGGCTTGGTCCAAAGTGAAGGTAACAGGTGGGCGAAGTTTATTCAATTGTTCTTTGTAGAGTTCGATGGCTTCAGGGGCACACGTACCAGTTAGCTAGAATGAAGAGTTTTTGTGAAGTTGTTGAAAAAATCATTTTTCATAATCATGTTCCGACTCAGGAGGAGCCTCTACGAACAATATGACAAAACAAAATCAAAATGTATGAAAACCGATTGAAACAGCATGAAAAATAGGTCCATAGGGAAAATGGCCGACGTTAAAATATTAATTTGTATACAAGTTTCATTGAATAATATATTTGGTTAACAACTATTCACGTTGGATAGCCATCAATTTGGTATCTTGTAATACAAAAATGGAAAAGTTGGTCTTCAGCGGTGGAGGGTTTCTGAAAAGATGAGGAGTAGCAGCGCGCGTTTAGCAGATTCCTTCAGTGTTACCATCAAATTTTAACAGTCTGTCGATGTCCAAAAATGTGACTCGATAGTATCTCGTCAATGGGACCTCTATAAAACCAATAAAAACTGGATCGAGCGAACAGAAATCGGAAGAAATGAGAAAACATGTTTTCCACTCAAAATAGCAAGAGACAGTAATTTTTATCTCTTATGTACCCTGAAAACCAACAATGTATACAGTATCACAATAATTAAAAATCTGAGTACCACCTACCGTACCAGTTTTTCATTCGAATGAAATACAGCCAACCAATTGGGAATGGAGGAGATGATGTTATTCGCGGTTTTATTGACCAATCTGATCATAGTCAATAGTCAAATATGTGCAAGGAACTAAATTTCTGTATATGTACAGAAAAAGGATTATTTTGAAGGTGAACAAGGCAATACAGGGTGATCAAACTAAAGTCTGCACTATTGCTAGCTTCTTCATTATTGAATATACGAGGTCGTTCAAATGAGCGAATTAGTATGTTTTCCGCTAATAAACGTAGTGTTAACAGAAAAACAATTGAACATCGCGTTCTTGATTTATTTTAAAGAATGTACTTTTTTTAAATGGGACACAGTGTATATTCTTATTATTCTCGATTGCACACTCTTTCCTGAACATAAAAGGTTATTGAGAATTTTGTCTTGAAACCAAAAATAACGGAGTTATGTCTTTTTTATTTTTTGAAAACTTTGCCTCAAAATTTTTACAAAATAATACATATCGGTTGCCATATTTGCTATTTAACTTGATATAACCTGCTGAACGTATCTTGTTGGTTAAGTGATTCGGGAGGAAATGACAATACTTCACGTGCCCAAAAATTAGCATACAAGTTTACATAAATATGAACGGGAAGTTAGTATTGTATAACCTTCATGAGTGGGATATACAGGCACGGGTTCAAGAAAAAATTGCTTTGAGTTTTGATTCTTAGTAGTTTCGCCTACAAATGATGAAAATCTGGAGTTTTCTACATAGACAAGGTACTCTTTTCGTTCCTCGCTGGGACGCAACATTTTCGAGAAAAATGCATTTAAAAATCATATTACCAAAACTCTCAGCGAAAGCACGGGTTTGCCTTGTCAAATGCACACGACTTTTTTCACTAAAATCAGTGTGTTAAAAGATATTCAAATGTATTTTTATCGAAAATGGTGCGTCTCAGCGAGTTACGAGAAGAATACCTACCTTATTTGTGTAGGAAACTCTAGATGTTCAAAATTTGAAGTCAATACTATCAAAAAATCAATTTGGGGAATTTGTCTTGAACCCGTCTCTGCATATCCCCCACATGAAGGTTATACAATACCAGGTTTTCGTTCATTAGATAGGCTGGAAAAGTTTAGTAACTGTACCAAATTTTATTTAACTATCTTGACAGGTTTCGAAAAAAACTACAAAAAAAACGTCATCAGGTCTTCACTTTTAACACCCTGTATTTCGAAAACAAATATGAACTTATGTTTATTTTTGAGTCCTAAATACTTACCTGAGGTATTGACATTTTCTCATGAAACACCCTGTATGCTCTTTAATATGAAAATAGTTTCGAATCGATGTGTTGTTTGTCTTTTGTAATAAATATTCATCTGAGTGCAGACATTGTTGAAATTTTTTTTGAAAAATTGGTATACTTTGAAATCTCGATGAATTTTTAGACTATTGCACTTAACAATCCACCTTAGATTGTCAGTTTATCAATAATAATGCTGCTATTTCACGTATTGTGAAGAGCAGCATACGGTATGTAGTTCCATATGCTTAATACATTGCAAGAAGTAAATTTTTGTTTCATATGAGCACAAAATTAATTTTTTTTTATGCAAAAGTTTTTGAAAAATTGCTACCAGTGGCGTTCGATTAGGATTCGTATTAATTTTTCAAGAAAAAAATAGTACGTCACTGCTTTTTTTCAAATCAATATTATTTTTGAAATACTCATTTACTTTGGAGATAATTTGGTCTCTTGATATTTTTCCGTACGACGAACGGTTTTCGTTTAAAGAAATAGAGGTCATTTTAATGCATGGCAATATCACTAAAATCTTATATGGTGTTTTGTATGTAAAACTCGTTTTTGTCTTATTTGTACCAAAGTAAGGTTATTTTTATTTTAAATTACATTTGAATTGTAGTAATGTATGTCATTGATTTTCGATTTTTCGCCGATATTTCCAAAACCAATTGACCGATCGTAAATCTGAAGCCGAACATTCAAGTTTAATTTTCTTTACGCAGACATCTCCAGGGAAGTTCGACTGCAACTTGTTGGCATGGAGACATTAGCAAAACGACGGGAGAAGGCAATAGACTGGCTAAGTCTGACGTCACAAACGTAGGTCGGAGCTTGAAATGTTTCCAAGCAAACTCATCATAACCTATTTTCACTGATTTTGACATCCCATGTGGAAAACTGAGTTTTTAGTGTTTTTGGATTCATTACATTTGAGTAAGACTTTTAACGGTGATATTTAGTTGGACAAAACTGAGATTTACTGGATTAATTCAAGTTTTTGATAAGGTAAGTTGATTTTAGTGTATAATTAATACTTAGAACATTTTGAAGTTACGTTGTTCATGTTAACATGCTAATAATTTTGATTTGTGAGTTATTTGTATAGAATAGAATAGAATAGAATAATTTATTAACGAACAAGTCATTTTACAAAAGCAATTTATGCTAATATTGAATCAATTAATGTAGTAAGATATAACGAAATACAATAACTATTATAAATTTGCCTATATTCCAAGATAAAAATACAAAAGAGCAAGGTACAAGTTAACAATATCACAGAGTTACGTAAGATATTCTATTCATACAGATTTGTGGTTTACATCAACTTTTGTTCAGACTTTTGTAAGGAACATAGCTTCGAAGCACGTTCTCAAGGTGTCTATAGGTAAAATTTTGTTGCCTCTCAACATCAATATATTCAATAGTTGTTTACTTATCTCTTACAGAGTTGGAGAAGAGCTTTGATATTTTATCGGCAGAATGTTCATGTCCAAAAGGCATCAAATGTCATCAAATTGCAGCTCTAGCACTTTTTGGGCATCACAATATCTCTGTAACAGATGATATATGCTCATGGAATGCACCACCAAAGCCAAAATCTGGACCTGTGAAATCTGCTGAGGAGCTTTATCCAACAGAACCTTATACAGCTCTTGAAAGTGAGGTGTCTGATGAATCAATGTCAAGATTAATAGAAAATTCGGGAGAGTTTTGGAAATACGGTTGGTTATTAAGTGAAGAACCTGTGGATACAACCAGTTCATTCCCAATCATCGAAAAAATAATTTTTTCCAAAACCTTTTTGGAGACTCCAGATAAAGTTTTCAAATTGAAAGAAATGTGCGCAATTGATGATGATAAAATGAAACAAACTGCGATTGTGCCGACTGGTTAGGCTTCGAATGAGAAGTGGTTCCTTGCAAGGAAATACCGTTTGATCTCATTATTTCGGCAAATTCAAAATTTTTCTTATGAGATGTGAACATAGGTTACCATGGTTACGAGTTTGTTGTTTGTTTGGAAACATTATAAGCTCCGACATACGTTTGTGACGTCACGACTTGGGCAGTCTATGGCTACATTCTTGTTCAAGTTACTGAGCGGCACGGACTTGGTAAATAAAAATGGACTGCTAATGCAATGAGAAGAAAATCACTGGAGCATGGGCACTGCCATGATGGGACAATTTAAGTTGGTGCTTCTGATTTTCAGTGGTGCCATCGTTGAAAAATGCACAAATCTGTAATGCCTTATTTCCATTGAATTCCATTTCGAAGTGGAGCTGTCAAATTTCCGCTTGGCAAACGGGAATCATATGTCACCATTCACATTGAATTTGGCGTAAGCGTGACACAAATACAATGTAGATGGTAGCATATTACGATTCCCGTTTGCCAAGCGGAAATTGGACAGTTCCAATTCGAAAACAAATTGAATGTAAACCTTACATATAGCTACTGTCTGTTTTCGAAGTTATATTAATTATTATAATAAGATGAAAGACGAAGGATATAAATATTTCCTTTTTTTTTCTTCAAGTGTCTGTGACTTCTCGTTTCCGTGGTTTTTGTGCATTTTAAAGAGAATATCATTATATCAATTCTAAAACCGCAGAATGCATAAATTTTAAAACATCGACTATCTCGTACCTACTACCTATACCAATTTTCAGGGTCCAAGTTAAACCATTTACGAAATAATAGGTAGGTAAGGTACAATAGATCAAGTGCTATCCGCTACTTATAATTCTGTTAAAAGGACATTATAGGTAATGATATTTTTGAAAAATTGAGTTGAATGAAGGCTCATTTTTATGTTAATAATAATACAACACAAAACGATTCATAGTTTTATGAGTATCCAGAATAATGTCAAGAACCCTGCAGAAAATCACAATGTAAATATTGAATTTTGAGTACCTATAGGTATCTTCTCAAAATCCAATAATCCAAATCGGTTGGTTGTAGGGACGGTTGGCACTGCTGCTAGGCAATTTGCCAGCTCAGTATATATAGATATGTAAGGGCACGTCATAGACGACAGACGGGATCGTAGGGTAGGGAGGGGGGACCGGTTTTTACATTCCTTGCAATGGGACCTACATTTTAACGTGGACTCCGAACCACGGTCCTCGACCCCATCAGGTCCATCCAAATCGAAATAATAGGAATAGGTGACATAAGCTCAAAAACAAAACGATTAGCTGTCTTTCTGCATTTTCCAATGGCCGTATAAGTGGAATTACAGCGCTACATCGCTTTTTTCGAGCGATCTCACTGAAATGACATAGATTATAATTTCCACCACTGCATCACAGTTCCTGCGATAGAGCGAAGGAAATATACTTTTTTCGCTAGACTACTGTGCTGCAGCACAGCGAATCATGTCATTCCAGTAGGACCGCTCAAATATAGCGCTAGTTTTCGGAACGCAGCCATAAGTTGCACGTCAAAAAAATCAGAGATACCAACCAAAATTGTCCCATCACGACGGCGCCCATGCCTCAGTGATTTTTGGCAAGGTCGACCATATGCATTATGAGTCCAGCCCCCAGATTCTAATTCGCTATTTCGAGACGTCACTGTTGACTCAAGGATTTGTTCCATGAGGGAACAAATTAAAACAAAACATTATATGATAATTTTCAACATATATTTAGGATAGGTAATCGTATTTGCTAAATAAAAATATTGACCTAACCTATAAAAATAATAAGTGTGAAGTTAGGCAGCTACGAGTGAAAACGCATGATACTACGACAAACAAGATATGCTCACTAGCCGAACGAGTTTCGAACTGAACTGCGCATCAAGCTATCCGGTGACCCAATTGGATAAAATAGCATTGGAAAGCATGGCTTATATTGCGATTTTGTTGAATTCTGATGATTATAGTTGGTTATTTACCCCAAAATGAATAATATGTATTTAGTTGGTTATCTATCTATCCAAAATTGATAATATAATCTACGCAAATCCCACCAGATTGGTTAAATAGTATTTAAAAAAAGATCATATTTTCAATTTTGCCGTTACATTGAAAAAAACATTTTTCTCAGTTGGTTTTCGACGTTAGAAAGGATGTTTGAGGTGAAACTTTTTTATGTGCGATGGGAGTGGAATTTCAAGGTTGTGGTTCTATGTGGTTCCATGTGGTTTTGTGGTTCTAAGAGACTTTTTGCTATTCTATGTGGTTCTGAGAGGTTTTGTGATGTGGTTTCTATGGTTTTTTGCGTTTCTACATGGTTCCATGTGGTTTTTGTGGTTCCATGTGGTTCTATGTGTTTTTTTGTGTTTCTATGTGTTTCTTGTGGTTCTATTTGTTTTTGAGTAGTTCCATGTGGTTTCTATGGTTTTTTGTGTTTCTACATGGTTCCATGTGGTTTTTGTGGTTCTATGTGGCTCTATGTGTTTTTTTGTGGTTCCATGTGGTTTTTAGTGGTTCTATATGTGTTTTTTTGTGTTTCTATATGTGGTTCTTGTGGTTCTGCGAAAGATTTCTTTTTATTCTATGTGTTTTTTTTGTGGTTCCATGGGGTTCTTGTGGTTCTATGTGTTTTTTTGTGGTTCGATTTGGTTTTTCCGGTTCGTTCTGTTTTTTTTTGTTTCTATGTGGTTCTATGTGTTTTTTTTGTGGTTCCATGTGGTTTTTGTGGTTCCATTTGGTTTTTCAGGTTCGTTGTGTTTTTTTGTGTGTTTTTATGTAGTTCTTGTGGTTCTATGTGTTTTTTTGTGGTTCCATGTGGTTCTTGTAGTTCTATGTGTTTTTTTGTGGTACCATGTGGTTTTCAGTGGTTCTATGTGTGTTTTTTTGTGTTTCTATAAGTGGTTTTTGTGGTTCCATGCGGTTTTTCTGGTTCTATGTGGTTCTTTGTGGTTTTGAGAGATTTTTAGTTATTCCATGTGGTTCCATGTAGATTTTCTGGTTCTTTGTGTTTCTATGTGGTTCTGTATGTTTTTTTTGTGGTTCCATGTGGTTTTTCTGGTGCCATTGCGGTTTTTCTGGTTCTATGTGGTTCCTTGTGGTTTTTTGTTTTTCTACATGATTCGATGTGGTTTTTGTGGTTTTGGGCAATTGCTAATGTCTCTCTTTGTCACAAAAGTCGTCTTCAGAAAAATTGTTTGAACAAATTCTAGCATATTCAACATTAAAACTTTCCTTTTGATAACACTTCTGTATCCATATCTTGCGAATATACTTGGATGTTGGAAACCGAAAGAAAAGGTATTTACACGGACGGTTTTCTTTATTTTTCTTATTGCTGCTTCTGCAGAACATCACGGCACAGTACACCGTCATCAAATTATGCGAAATTCACGAAATAATAAGATATTATATCACACAAATATCAGAACAACAATATTCACATTGCAAACTGACAGAAGCTTGACAACATAACCTCACAAAGGTCACCCGACAAGATGCGCGTGAGCTTATCTGTTTGTCGTAGTATCATGGTGAAAACGGTATGTTAAACGAGACCAAATTAGAATCGAATTTCAGTCGATACCAACACCGATCCCGACTGCCGGTCTCGTGACGAGAGTCGAGACGTAACGACTGGACGAATAAGAATCCCACTGCAGCCCCCAGATTCTAATTCGCTATTTCGAGACGTCACGTCACGACCACGGCCAGTTTGCGATTCTAATGGTCGAAACCTCTCGTCCACGTCTCGTTTTGAAATGTCAAATCAGACGAGACCATCGGAGGTCCCGAAATGGAAGAACAAACCTCACTTTTCAGAAATGTTCACCACTTTTTCAAATATTTGACAGTAGTTTTCAATTTTTAAGCGCGATTGTGAGTGAATAAACATTAGATCATATTCTAGTTTGATTGTGGTGATTACTGATTTTGGTCATTTTTAAAAAAATACTTTCACAAATTAATGAGGCACCTATGAGGGTTTTGGAAGAAAACCAACCCATTTTTATAAGTTGTTGACGATATTAGTTTCTATTTCATTGACTCTTTACGAATTATAAAAAAATAATGATCCCTCACGTCACTCCGTGAGTGGAAAATCAATTTCCACCTCAATTTCAGATGAGGATAATTCAACTCGTTATTAATTGATTTATTTGTATGCTTATGCCACGGACGGCTTATGCTGATTGCTGATGGACAACTACGATTTAAAGAAAAAGAAAGCACAATGACCCCGCATTAAAATAAATAAAGCAGTTTCCCAAAAGTCTTGTTGCATTATTGCATTAACTATTAACAAAACATTATACTGTTGACTCAAGGATTTGTTCCATGAGGGACTCAACTAAAATTCACTATTTTTGAAGATAGTCTTGTCTTGGTGGATTGGTGTCAATTTGTGATACAAACCAACGTTGAGTTAAAAAATACACTTGAAACCAAGTAGGAAGTAGCCGCGCGTGGTTGCCTCTTGCCTCAGTAAGCTCTTTTACATGATATTTTTCAAAATCAAGTTTCCAGAAGCCTTCACAAACATTATATGATAATTTTCAACATATATTCAGGATAGGTAATCGTATTTGCTAAATAAAAATATTCACCTTACCTATAAAAATAATAAGTTAGGCAGCTACGAGAGATAACGGTATGTTAAACGAGACCGAATTAGAATCGAATTTCAGTCGATACCGACACCGATCCCGACTGCCGGTCTTGTAACGAGACGTAACGACTGGTCGAATTAGAATCCCACTGCAGTTTTTATATAGGTCCGTGCTGAACGGCCATTTGGAGTGTTTTGTTGTCAAGGGTGACGTTCAATGTGCCAACAAGAACTACCCGTTGCAAGCGTCTATTTTTTTAACATTTTCATCGAACGAACTATGGTCGCTGTTTTTTCACGGATCGTTTATGTCGGACCTACAATAATTATTTTAATGAAATCGACTTATTTGTGAGTGATCTCAGACATTTTAAAAATGAATTAAATTCTAATCTGTATTAGTTATTCTTAGTGAGAATCCTATGTATAATGTGTAATATTTGGATTCAAAGTACTGTGCTGAAATAAATAAATAAATATCGAATGCACCATTCAACCTTTGCTGTAGGTATAATAGGAGCCGAGATCCCTGTATAGAGAAACAAATCAGGGACACACTCTATACCTCAGATATCATCATTTTGAAATTTTCATGACAAAAATAAACAAACAAACAATCTGTACCATTACCTCAAAATATTCACAAGCGTTTATCGTCGTTTTCGAAAAAATTATTGATACTAGAAAGCTTAAAAACATGCTTCAAAGCCATTTTCCTTACAATAGTCTGAAAAAAATGAAAAGAATATAACTCCAAAATGTTTTCAAGCATTAATTATACACTGAAATCAAATTACAACAAAAACTTTATGATTCCAGTTAATATCACATTTCAAAATATCACTACTAGAAGTCTCATTTGCTTGTAACAAATTCAAAGACACTCATGGATTTTACTATGAGATACGAGTTTGTTTGAACTCAATCATTATTGCTTACATGAGTCATGTATTTTCCATCAGGTTTCAGAACTTTGAAGCTAACTTGCAGGACTTTATTGATAAAAGACCATAGCTCTTGTGATTGATCGGGAGAGATGGGTACATCAGTGAGATCGCCGAAAATATAGTCAAATGTTCTTCCTTCAATTGCAAATTGCTCGAGGGCATCCAAACAATCACCAATAATAATCTAAAACAGATACAATTCTAAATCAAATCGACTGTATCTAAAAATTCACGTTTGCACCTTATAATTAGGTCCCTCATACTTATCGAGAACTTCTCCGCAAATAGACCGAATGTATTTTGCGCATGCCTTCATAACGACTTCGTCAATCTCAAGCATGATCACCTCTTTAGGTTTTTCTTTCAATAACTCATACAGCAAAGCACCATCTCCACCCCCTTCAAGTAAACAGGTATATTATAAAAAAATTGATGTAGCCTTATAATGAAATTTACCAAGAATAACAATGTCTTTGTTTGCATAATTTTCCTTTCCTCGTTGCATCAGTGTCTCAGTATAAATCAAATCAGACTCGGCAATATCTACGGTTAACCTTAGTCTACAAATGATACAATAATTTCAATATACGTACTTTGTAAATCGTCCAAAAGTAACATATTTCCCAAACTCTTCGAGTGCAAAATCTGCACTTTCTGATATGGAGTATTTTCCTCAAAAATCAGTTCATCAATATCGTACTCCAACAATCGGTCATCTATAAAGTAAAATCTTAAGTTTAGGGTTATTTTTAACGTTTTCAGTGAACCAATCATGCCACCTACCTGATGACCGAAAATATCGATTGACTTGACTCCGTGTCAAAGGAGGTAGTACCTGATCATGCCTCACCTCTACTTGTTTTTTTATCACGTCTCTCAATGATTGGCATCTCTATGGAAGCAAAAATACATGCAAGGGTAAAATGAGAAGTGGGGATGTGCCGATCCTATTTTATACAAATTGCCGTAAAGAAGATTCATTTTTGAAGTGAATGTATTGTTTTTTGTTATGGAGATGTAGGATATAGTAAGATTATGATGATTCCAACTACCACCTGTGACTGAAATACAGGCTGAGTCGGGAGGAACGGACCAAATTTCAGGTGTGTATCATACACGCGAAAACAATGTAAAACAACATATGTTCTTATGCGATATTCATTTGTTTTCAATTTATAGCGTATATTTATAGCAGTATAGTACCAAATAAAGAAAAATTGGCTGCAGTATTTCCAGTACGTCGAATTAGTGCATCCCGAGTGTCCATTACTCTAATTACGTGAACATTTTGATAAAAGTGAAACGTATAAAAAAATTATAATATCGGATAAGAACATATGGGTTTCCTACATTGTTTTCGGGTGTATAATACACTCCTAAGATTTGGTCCGTTCCTCACGACTCACCCGGTCTAAGTAAATCCTGATGGTGTGGGAAATCGGAAATAATAACAAACAATGATATATTCCACTCTAAGCTGTCTACAGTCTACAGTAGATATAAAATAAAAAGATGCATACTGACTTTATTTTCTTAGTTGTGAACATCATTCATGAAACTTGTATTTCCATCAAATAATGAACCTCTTACGGAGTTTGAAATTGAAAATTAACTATAAGGACAATGTTTTTTAAATTCGTCTTGACTATGATCGGTCAGGTTAATTCATGTTTTTTAGATACATAATCTTGAATGGGTGATATTTGACAATATTCATGTTTTAATTATACAAGTCAAAGTTTCGATTTTTCTCGGTAATAATCTTCAACATGAAGATCGGTGAATGTATTTTTAATAGGCCAGTTGTCTCTTTGATTGTTGAGGTGTTACAAACTCGAAGCATAAGCATTGCTATAACGTTAACGTGTCAGTTTATTATTGAGAGAAAATTTTTTAATTTTGCGAAACAAAAGGAAAAATGCAACCAAATACGTAAAGAATCAATAAAAATAATTACGAATTGACTGTCATAGAGTAGTAATATCATAAAAGGCGAAGTTGAAGCATCCTAATCCATCCTAACCTAATCATGCGCCAACTACGTTAATTACCTACTTGAATTGATATGTTATTATTTTGTGCTAGTTATACCAATAAGTTTGAAAAAAAAGTGTTATGTGAAAAATCAAAAATAAACGATGAATAATATAATCCATAATACATCATCTTCAATCCTCAATCGATAGTTCATGAGAGTGAGAATAATGAGTTGGTTCCACAGATTTTACTGGTTGAACTTCATTCATGCCAATGGATTAAATAAGATTGTATGTATGTGATCGATAAGTGATATAGATACACTATCCTGTGATACTAATGAAATGAATACTGAAATTGTGGTGAAATGTGAAAAAACGTCGAAATCAGGCTCAGTTAGTCAGTACTCCCCCCGCACTCCATTCCACTTTCGCTTTTCGCCAGAGGGTCCCCAGCAAATTACAGTGATTTGATCCTACACCCGTTAGCGACTCTTGCCTCAATATAATAGAAGATATAAAGTGCAGAGAAGCACTGCAAGTATTTACCAAAAAAAAAAAATGTACTGGTATAAGTTCCAGAAAGCTAGCTAGAATCTGCTACGTCCCAACCTGGTTAAGAAACTTAGTCTGATTAAACAACGTATCTCCATGTCATCGAACGAATGATTCTGACTGGAGGTAGGGTAAAAAAACTCAGTAGCCAGATAGATAACAGACTCCAATAAACCAAGAACTGCCCAGTTGTTGAAAAAGAGTGTGTACAAAAAAGTTCTGACTATTTGAATGAGTGGAAAGATGTGTAAGTGGCGCCCGCTACAAGTAGGAGCAATTCCGTGCTCAGATTTGAATTTTGCATGTCAAACAATCCCCATTTATCAAATTTCATCGATATAACTTGATTATTTCAAAAGTTATTGGAAAAAATCAAATATCAAAATTCAACTTTGACGCACTGTATCTCTGTTAATATCAACTTTCGGATTTGACAAGTTGAGGTCTATCGCAATATTTTTGTGTGAGGAATCTACTGTTACCGTATGACCCATTACTTCTGGTCCACCCTGTATACATCAATCACATAAAAAACATCAATCAATAATGAAGGCATTCAGCTGCCGTAGGAAACCTGAATAAGTGAGATGTTAGATGTTCCCTTATTTGCTTAGGTATTGAGTTGTACGCTTCAAAGGCTCTGGACAATGGATTATATAAAGCTTTAGTGGTTCTTACTTTATTTAGTTATAAATCATCTTTGGTTCTAGTTAGATGATCATGCTTCTGGTGATTGAATGCAAAGACGGAGTAACATCTCAGATTATTTGTCAAAATCCTGTAGACTTGTTTACATTGTTCTAAAATTAGTATTTGCTTTGGCGGTTGTAGCACTGTAAAGGGATAGTATAATAACTCGGTTGATGTTCTGTAGAAAATTGGTGCAGGATTCTGATAGCCTTATTTTGAATTGTCTCAATCATCCTGAAATTGGTGTTGCTGCAGGTCCCCCATATGTTGATAAGATATTGCATATGCGCGTAAATATACGCATAGTATATCATGCTTCTATTGTGAAAGTTCCGATAGCCTGAAAATCTATGTAGTGCACCCAGCATAGGAACAATTCTGTTCCTAACATTCTCAACGTGACTAGTCTAGTTTATCATCCACAACAAGACCCAAATATTTCGACGCTCGCAAATAAGAACATCGTATCAAAAATTTTGACAAAATTTAGTAAAGAACAGTTTCTTGTATAAAAACATGTTTTTTTCAATAAAAACAACTATTTTCTAATTATTTTGAAAAAATAAATAGTTTTTTGAACCCAAATTTTACGCAAATGATATCGTAACAACAGTTACAACTTTACTAAACAGGTGAAAACGAAACAATTTCAGCGTATCTAGAGTTAGAAGAAGAAAGAAAGAAGCATCGTATGTCGTATATGTACACACGATAATGTTGGAGGCATAAATACTGCTCCGTTTTACCCTAAGTATACATAAGATGAAACTGTTTTTCTCATGAGGACAGTGTCTCCATCGGAACTTGACATACGATGTTATTACTCCTACATAACCTCTATTGACAAGTTTAAAAGACTTGACAGTACTAGTTAAGATGTTACCAAGCCACAGATACGATATAATTAGTTTTTGTTTACATCTTGTATATTCAAGTCGTCTCGAGCAGATAAAAGTCGATTTTTCTCAAACCAAGTGAATGCATACTGAAAGCAGCAGATAGTTTGATCGTATCTTTACATACGTTGTTTTCAACTTGAAAAATCGTATATACTTTAATCGTAACTTTACATACGTTTTTCGTGACTTAGAAATGTGTAAATAGTTACATCGTATCTTTTTTAACTTGAATTTAAAAAAAATATATTTTTCTTTTTGACAATTAGTCATTAGGAAAATGTTTCCGAGTTATATTTGTAGCTGATGTCCAAATTCCATCGTTTGATTCCTACTAGTCTCGATGCGAATAAGAAAAAAAACCTTCAACTTCAATCGCATTTTCCGAAGAACATGCGTTATGAAGTTACGATGTTCTTATTTGCGGGCGTCGATTTAGTCTCATGTACTCGCCTCAGAAACGTGTTAATAATCTTTATATTGACAAATTGTTTAGCTCTGTATTCCTTTGCTCATAGATCATAGGTATACACACTTTTATGGGCATTGATTTTTAGCCTATTGTCTGTTGCTCTGAGTGTCGTAGTAGATAAATATTTTGTGATGAATTTCAAAAATCTATAGCCTGTGATAATTATTGTGTTCTGGCAGTATTTCTGGACTTTAGGAGAGCATTCGAGACTATTGATCGTGCTATTTTAATGTATAAGTTGGAAAAATTGGGACTACAAGCAACTGTATTAGGATGTAACAAGATGCTGAATCAACAGTAAGAACGTAATTATGAGTTCTAGTGGCATCCTAAGGGGCAGTTTCACGAATATTATTGACAAAAATATGTGCGCCACTGTTTTTACTGAACATTTTATTTATTTTTTTAGATGGAGCAGCTAGAAATATAGTTCAGGCAACGAAGATCAAAAACTGCCGGATAATGGAAAAAAATGTTGTATTTGCGACTTTTGGTGTAAGTTTGAGGTGTCCTGAACAACATACTAAAATTCCTGATCGGTGGGGGCCGAGCTAAAGTGGAGGGAGGTCTCTGTTGATCATTTTTCTACTTTTCTTTTAGAGTAATGGAGTACTAAATTATTCTAAGTAAAAGGTCACTTGTATTTTTTCGCTAGAAGAAAAAAATAAACTGGAGAAAATGGATTAATGATGAAAAATCAAATTTTCATATTATGAAAATATAAATTAAGTTCAATCTGCTTCCTCTGACGTGCCACCAATCACTCATCCATTGGCCCCACTCCTCACTGTGTCAGGTGGTCTACTAAGAGTCTTCGTATACCTCCATTTATCGAGGTCTAAGCTATACACGCAATCGCCACTCAACCCTTTCAGTTTGGTACGCCACTGATTGAAATATCGAAATTTTGAGCTCAAATTCTGATTCTGCTTTGAAAGTTCATGCGATATTTGAAATTTCATGATTTTTGTATGAACGGTTTCGGAAATATTGAGGAAGAAAAATCTTTTGGGTGCCATATTTAAAAGGGCGTAGCTCCCGTAGATACAATTTTTTAACTTTTGTTTATTTACCGATCCAGCAAATTTGTGGACGAGTGTGAGTGATTTGTTGGGTTTGATGATCAGTAAATTAAACTCCAGTTAGTTTCAAAGTGGCCAACGTTTCGTAATATATAAATGCATCATCAGGGCGCTGAAATTGCATATTTATTCAAAATCGATCCTACAGCCTTAGTAAAACACAAAAAGGACACGGGACACTCATTTGATTTTGAAAGTACGTCGATTCTGGACAAACAGACTAATCACAAAAAAAAAATAGTCTCAGAAATTATCCATATAAAGAGACATAACACCGTCAACAAAAGGACTGATACAGAAAATCTCAATTCAGACTATTTCTGTAATTACTCAATCAGTTAAATTGAATGATAGTATGCCTGTACTAAAACTCCTATCAAATTCGCCGGATATAAATATACCGGAGAAATAAAAAACTACCAAAATAAACAGTTCTCTGTATTTAGTTTTTCGCATCTTTTGTCCCATATACCTAAGAGTTTTCCTGTTTGTGTGTCGTGTAAATATGTATTCTTGCGACTTGAGTCCAGAATGTTAAAATGTGAGTATTATTCAGGTTTCTTTGTAATCTGCTTTCTTTCTTTTTTTTTCAAGGCTGTTTCGATAGGGTTAAGCTTCACCCATTTGCATTTATATAAATACATATAATAAAATAGTGTTTGTTTTTTATCCTCTGTAACATGTAAATGGTATCCGAATGAAAATTCCATTGGAATAAAATAAATATGTAATTTCAGCACCCTGATGTTGCAATTATATATTGCGCAACGTCGGCCACTTTGAAACTAACTGGACTTCAATTTACTGATCCTTTGACCCAACAAATCACTCACACTCGTATACAATTTTTTGTCATATTTTTATAAGAACTTTTTTTCATGAAAATACCTGATGAAAATACCCCGTGAGAAAAATCACCCCACGCAATTTTTTACCAATGTCTAGGAAACACCCTGTGTAATCATATAGTTTTTTCTTCATCCATATCCCCTTACCTGTGAATCTTAGCGACAATATGTACTGAACCTTTTTTGATGAGAATTTCATGTAGAATAATTAAGTATTCTTATGTTTATTTGCTAAAAGTCCTGGTTTTCCCGCTATTCATGAAAAACCACAAAAAAAATCTAAAGACACCCTCCACCACTTCAGCTCGGCCCCCACCGATCAGGACTTTCAGTATGTTGCTCAAGACACCTCACCCTTACACCTTTACCAAAAACCTCAAATACACCATTTTTTTCCTCTATTTTTTCGTTGCCTGGGCTAATACAACGTTTTTGTCTCTTGATATTTTTTCGTATCTTTCTTCGTTTTTGTGAAAAAAATAATAAAAACTACTGACTTCAAAAAACACGAAATAGCTGATCATTAAAAACATTGAAACTATCTCACATAATTTTAATGTCCCAGAAAATATTCAATCTCATTGGAGTTTATTCATAATTAATTTTCATCAACGATATATCTTTAAACCGTAATTTGACAATTTACCTGATAGCCAAGGTAACAATCAAAGCCATCCATCCAATATTTTCAACTTGACAACACTGCTTCAGTCAGCTTTTGGAGCCAAGCCAAAATCAAGATGGCAGAAGTCAAAACAAACGATGACATCAAAGTGTGAACTTTAGTTCGTATCCTGAATGTATAGGATTCAATCAACTCAGAATATATAAGAAATATCTGAATAAAATGTAATTCATTGAATATAAATTTGTAGGTATAACTTTTATCATTTTATAATAAGACTATATTAAGATATTTCCCATGCTAAGAATTCTCGCGTCCTCAAACATCTCCAAATCGATGATTCCACCTACAATCGAGGCAACGGCGGTTCTGGAGCAAGATGTAGGGGGAAGTGATATCATGCGAGATATCCCGAATGCGCCGCAGACGAAACATTTTTGAAAGCGCATTCGCCATTTTATCATACATCGTAATTTTTGGCAACCAAAAATGAATAAATTAAGACTATAAGGTTCAGCTTTAATAGTGTTTTGTTGATCTTGTTCCTAACATGGCTGTTCTGTTTTTTGTCACAAAGAAATAGAGATAATGTACATTTTTTTTGTGTATGTACACTGCTCTAGGGGGAGTAATTACCCCCATTACCCTCCCCCCGTAGAACCGCCGGTGAATCGAGGACGGTAACTAGATTCGCCCAAAAAATATTCGATATTCACCATAATCACAAACTTAGATAGATAGATAGCAGAGGTCAAAGTAGAACTTTCAAGTACCAACAAATGGTGATTTGGTTTTTGAATTGCTTTGAATAGCGTTTGGATTTGTATGGGAGAGTACTCTCAAGTGTGTCAGGTGAAAACAATTCACATCACCGATTTTGTTTAAAATCTGGTAGATTGTTGTTATTGTTCATAGTAACCGATATTGAAAAGGATTTTTTTCTAAAAACATTTAAAACACCTAAATTTCTCAACTAAAATTGACTATTTCTTTCGAGAACAAGAAAGACTTTCAAAGATACTGGTGGCAAATTTATTCCACCTGAATATAGTTTTTTTCTCAAGCGGCTACTAACAACGTGAACTATGGTTCGATATATGAACAACAATATCAATCTAAGGATGTGTCTGTTATTTCAATATCATATTATTATTCTGCGTAGCGCGGAATATAAAAGATACGAAAGATTCGTATATTCTTCTCGTTTTCCGAGGACATAATTTTAAATGATATTCAATAATTTGATATTAAGAATGATAAAATGGTTCATTTATATCCCTCCAATGCCCATCAAGAGCGTTGTTGTAGACTTAAAAATAATAATATTTGATGACCAAGTTCCAAGTTCTGTCTATAGTTTTTGTTCTCATATCTTATGTAGATAATGATAGTTTGATAAATTAGATTATATTATGCCCGATTTAACAAAATCACGTGGACAGTTCTGCAAATAGATAAAGTAGAATATACTTATAAAATATTTTTTGATTATAATATACAGTGTGTCCACGGATTGGGTTTCGGTAAGGTATGTATAAATGACAACCATTTTCCGAGATAGATTTTGATATTCTGAGAATTCTGTTCGGGCTCAAACTAAGATGTTGAGAGAGTGAACCAAATCAATTTATTGAGAAAAGTTGTTTAGAATTAAAAGCTTAAGCAGTCTCAATGTTCAGACAAATCCGCCTTCTTTAATTTTTCAAGAACCTATGTTATGAAATTGATAATTATCAATTAATTTCTGATTTTTGTCCTGTTCGTAATGATTTTTGTCAGCAATAAACGTTTTATATTGTTATAGTCGATTATTTATTCATTTTTGTTTTAGCAGTATTTCAAAATCAGTCATCTTCGATGACGATAAAATATACTGTTAAGATCATAGTGGGTTGATCTATCTGAAAATTGGGAGTATGCTTGAGCTTTTAATTCTAAACGATTTCTCTCAATAAACTTTTCTGATATCTTTCAAAACAAAGGTACTTTACTCTTGTCAATTTTCACTAAATCAATAATTCCAAACCCCACCTGTATATCAAACAATTAATAGATTTCGCTCATTTTCTCAACATCTTAGGTTTAGAGGCAGGAGCGATTCCCAGAATATCAGAATCTAACTCGGAAAATGTTTGTCATTTTACTTTACCGAAACCCAATCCGTAGACACACTGAATGTACATATTATTGAATAATATCATTTTATAAACACAATACCTTTGCGTCTACAACTACTTATCCACTGTAAAATAAATGCAAGGCAGTATTGTGAGAGGACATATTTGATCGCTAATTGAAATAAATAATGGACATTTCCGGGAATAATGGAAATATTTCACCCTTTTATACGGAGTATAGAAAGTCGACTTTCTGAGGTAGAAAAGCATCAAAAAAATTCAAAGAGACATCGTCGCCGCTATGATCGTTCAACCTTCATTGATTTTGTTTCTTTGAATTTAGTTTATTGCACTCACAGCGAAAGTGAGATCATAATGTCATCGAATGATAAACGTGTCAAAATGACAGAATGATGAGTTCTTTTATTAATGATTTTGAGGTCCCAGAAAGAATGGGACATACGGTAACAGCAGATTCCTCACACAAAAGTGTTGCGATCGCCCCGAACTTATCTATCCCGAAAGTTGATATGAACCAATGTAGAGTAGCCGTTTTCAAGATATTTGCACTGTAATCCATGCAGTGTGGTTTCGAATGTGAAATTTTAGACATAGGGGGCATCGAAAATGCCGTTGTCAAGTTAATTTTGACAATAAGCGTCTTGATGTTCAATGTTTCTTATAAAAAAAAACTAGACAAAAATGGAGAACATTTTTCAAATTTCATTTTTTTTTTCTTGGTAGAAAAAATATAAAATTAGATAAAATTTTTTTTAATCAAAAGAAATTGAGCAATCAAGCTAATGTCAAAATAAACAAGATAACACCGTTTTCAAAGCCCCCTATGTTTATTTTCAAAATTTTCCATTTGAAACCACATTGCATGGATTACTTGAAGTTCAAATATCTTAAAAAGGTTGCTCGTAGCCACTTCTACAAAGTATACCTTTTTCATATAAATGTGATGGAGAAATCAGTTTTTCGATTTCAAAGAAATATACGGGTGCGTACAAAAAAGTTATGATTATTTGAATGAGTGAAAGGGTGTGTAAGTGGCGCCCCTTACAAATAAGAGCAATTCCGTGCTCAGATTTGAATTTTGCATATCAAACAACCCCCATAATAAACCAAATTTCATCAATATCACTCGATTATTTCGAAAGTTATTCAAATAAATCAAAAATGAAAATTCAACTCTGATACCCTGTATCTCTATTCATATCAACTTTCGGGATAGACAAGTTGGGTGCGATCACAATATTTTTGTGTGAGGAATCTGCTGTTACCGCATGTCCCATTCTTTCTGTGACACCCTGTATAATAATGATTTTTTCACACAAAATCAAGTTTTGCTAAGCATGAGGATGTGAGGTTAAGTTCATTGAATTACATACCTACATTCATTGAAAAAGGCTGGCATTATTTGTGAAATCTTTTTAGAATTCTTCAATTTGTTTTTAACAATTCAATGGATATTTTTTTTAATTCGATATTTTTGTTGTAACGTTTATTTTGAATGTCTCTTTCTTACAATTTCTTGAAATTGTAATCAGCCAGAAGTGTGGCGAAAACTAATTATTCAAAATAGTTCTTTGATGGTGATTTACGACCCATTCACCAATAAAAGTAGCGCCATTCGAGAAAACGTCTAGCCCGTTGGCTTTTTCCGGGATTAGCCACCTTTTTATACATTTTATAAGGTTTATTGTAAAATGCTTTAGTTACCTTAAATATTTGTGCAAGAAATATTTAGTTTGCAAAGTGAGGTGCAGAGAGTATATTCGTTGATTTGTTGATTCCCTTTTGTTTTTGAAGATGTTTACAATGAATCAAGCTACAATAATTTGGAAAAACATCATGTTTTTAAATTCTTCACTCCACAGAATATTTAAAAATTTTGGTGTCAAACTATGGTGATTCGATATGCATTAGGTGCAATGTCCTGATCTAACTTTCAAACATTCTGTGGAGTATACAGAGTGTTTCCTGATTGCCTACATCAAATTTAAGGACTTACTCCAGAGCAAATTTCACGAAAAAAAAACATATAAACTTAGGTCCGGATAAGTGCATTGTTTTTGAGATATGGGGTGTTGAACTTGAAAAAAAATGTACGCAACTGACATTATTGTGATTTTCATTTTTTTCTTGAATGACTCAACCAAAAATACAGCCTTTTTGTCCCATAGTTCTTTTTTGTATCTGGCCTCGTTTCATTTGTTGTAGAATACTTTACTCGGGTAAAGAAAGTATAACAATAATTTGCGAAGTTTAAAAGTTTTTTTTTGTTTTTGACAACCAGGCCAGATACGAAAAAACTCTAAGAGGTAAAAAAGTTGTATTCTCGTATGTTTAATTTAACAAAAATATTCGGTAAGATGGCCGTCGGGCACTGGTCTTTATAATTTCTATCTAGCTAAAAGGCTACATTAGGCTTTCATTACAAAAAATTGATTTGCCAAAAAATAAAATCGGTTCAAGGATATTTGTAACATTCGTAAAAGACCCATTTTTTTTAAAGTTTAACTCCATGTCTCTTGAAAACCATGCATTTTCGTCCCCACGTTCATATGAACTTTTTTTCATGAAATTAGCTCAAATTTGAAGTACGCAATTATAAAACACCCTGTTCTTATAGACAAAATCAAAAATTATTATTGAAAAAAGTTGATCAGAACTAAAGACCACGTTCAAATATGCAATTAGGTACACCCATCCACAATTTTTTCTATTATGAATGAATATTTAGCTTTTGTGTTTTTTTTATTTTGTCTAACAATTTTGCAATTTAAACACTTGATGAGTGCATATTTAATATTGCCAATGTTAAAATGCATACAAATAATGTTTTCAATATAAATGGGTGTAATGACTCTAATGGACAATTGGGTATTTTTACGGAAATATGGAAAATATCAGGATTATTAACTACTGATGCCATCAATGTTTAAAAAAAACAATAGAAGGTGGCCACACTCTCTACTAATGTAGTATATATATATTATCTGAAACCCTTTTACCATACAATGGTGTAGGGCGGTTATCTTATTATAAGTTTCTCACAAATTTCTTCCACTTGTTTCTATCCTTCGCAATTTTTCTTGCATCTTCCCAAGTTTTTCCTTTGCTCTCAATTATTCCTCCTATAACTGTGTCCCATGTTCTTCGCGGTCTTCCTTTCTTCATGTTTTTCAGTATTTTTGCTTCCCATGTTCTTCTAACTGTCCTAGTCTCCTCCATTCTCTGTAGGTGGCCCCACCAACCCAGTTGACTTTCTTCTATGTACTGTAATGTTGATTGTACTTGTAGGTCTTCTCTTATTTTTGTGTTTCTCAATCTGTCCCTCTTGGTTACTCCCTTCACTCTTCTCAGGTATTTCATTTCTACTGCTTGTATTCTACTTTTCTGGCGTTCTGTAAGGACCCATGTTTCGCAACCGTAGGTTAGTACAGGTCGATAAATTGTTTTGAATATTTCTGTTTTCGTTTCTCTAGAGATTTCCTTATTATTTATAAATGTAGTGTTCATCGAGTAGTACAGTTTCATTGTTTTTTCTATTCTGTTATCTATTTCGATTTCCTGTGTACCCTTCTCGTCTATGTTCACTCCGAAGTATTGGAATGAATTCACCTGTTCTATTTTTGTTCCATCAATTGCAATTGTCAATTCTTCTCTTTTTTCTCCTATTGTCATTACTTTGGTTTTGTTCTTATTTATTTTTATTCCGTGTTCCTCTATGATTTTGTTCCACAATTCAAGGTTCTTTTGTAAGTTGTTTTTATTTCTTGCAATGATCGCTATGTCATCTGCACATTCAGATATGTCTACTCTTTGTAGTTTCTTATGTCCGATATTTAATTTTGCGCCTTGCTTTGAGCATTTCTTTATTATTTCGTCCATGTATATTATGAAGAGAACTGGGCTTAAACATCCACCTTGTCTTAGTCCGTCTCTTGTTTTAAATGTATCTGAGTGTTTATTGTGACATGATTGAGTTGGTGTTATGTGTATAGATTTTTTGTATTATTCTAACCATCTTGTCTGTGATGCCTCTTTCTCTCAGTGTCTCCCATAACTTCACTCTTGGGATTTTATCGAACGCTTTTTCTAGGTCTATGAATGCCATGTATATTGTTTTCTTCTCTTGTATTGCTTTTTGTGTGATTTGATTTATCGTGAAAATGTGGTCTTGTATGCTCCTTCCTCCTCTAAATCCGCTTTGTGCATCTTGTAGCGTAGGTTCTGCTATTGCTCTTATTTTGTTTTCTATTATTTGTTCCAGAATTTTCATTCCCGTACTTAGTAGTGTTATACCTCTATAGTTGTTACAATCTTTTCTGTCTCATTTCTAATGTATTGGTACTATTAGTGCTATCTGCCAATCTTATGGTAGTTTTATTAAGTACTCTTAGTAGCATTTCTGTTTCCTTTTCTCCCATATTCTTCATCATTTCGGACGTGACTTTATCGTATCCTGGAGATTTTCCATTTTTCAGGCTTCTCATGGCGTCCTGCAGTTCTCTCAGCTCTATTCCTCCATCTACGCGTATATCTTCTTCTTCTGTTCCCTCGTGGGTTTCCGTCGTCCCTTCTTCGTTCACTTCTTCTGCGTTTAGAAGTTCTTGTAAATATTCTTTCCACCTTTCCATTATTTCATTTTCTTCGTTCAATATTTCTCCATTTTTATTTTTAATATAGTTTGTTTCTTTTGTTTTCTGTTTTCTTGTAGCTTTGAGCATTTTGTAGAACAATTTTTGATCTTCTTTCCTGCTTTTCTCCAAATTTTCTCCATTCGTCGTTTTTTGCTTCTTTTACCAGTTCTTTCACAGTTTTCCTTTGCTTTTTATATACGTCGTATTTTTCAGTTGTTTTGTTGTTCAGGTATTGTTCCCATGTCTTCTTTTTTATTCTTATTTGTGTCTTTATTTCCTCTGTCCACCATGCTGTCTGTTTTCTGTTGTTATTTTTGTTGTATACTCCGCAAGCTTGTTTAGCTGATTCAATCAGTATTTTCTTCAGTTTCTCCCATAGTTCATCTCCTACTCCATCTTCTATATCTTTCAAGTTTTCCATTTTTTCTGACACCAGTGCTTCGTACTCGTCGGCTGTTTCACTATTTCTTAGTTTATATGTTTTTATGGATTCGTGTTTTATTTGTTTAACTTCTCCTCTTTCTTTTGTTTGCCTTCTCTTCCTTTATTTTGACTATCACTACATAGTGGTCACTACCTATTTCAGGTCCTCTTCTTGCTTTTGCGTCATTCACAAGTTTTCTTGTTTTGTTTTCCACCAGGATGTAATCAATTATCGATTTTTCTTCCCTGCTTTTCATTTCTCTTGTTTATTTGTTTATGTCTTTATGTTCGAAAAATGTGTTGGTAATCATCAGATCGTGTATTCTGCAGAAATCTAGCATTCTTTCACCGTTCCCATTTCGAGTACTTTCTCCGTGTATTCCAATTATTATGTTCTTATTTGTTTCATCTTTTTCTCCTACTCTGCTGTTGAAATCTCCCAAGATGAATATTCTTCCTTTTGCCTCTTCTAATGTTATCGTTAGTTCTTCCCAAAATTTGTCTTTGATCTCTGTTTTGTCATCTTCATTTGGTCCATATACTACTATAATTGTTTCTTTTGTATTCGTGTTCTTATCTTTCATTTCTATTTTTAATATTCTCTCCGATATTGCTTCCCAGCTGTGTATGTTCATTTCTAATCTCTTGTGTATAATGCATCCCACTCCCGCTGCTGCTCTCTTTCTCTCTTCTACTCCACTGGTTATAAGTGTATGGCCTTTTTCCATTTTTATCGCTCCTTGTCCCTTCTTTTTTGTCTCTGTTATTGCTAGCATTTACAATTCCATGTTTTCGAATTCCTCTTCTAGTTCTATTTCTTTGCCTGCTATACTTCTGATATTCCATGTTCCTATTTTTCTTATATTGTTTCTTTTGGTCTTGTTTATATGTCCTTCCGTTGTTTGTTCCCTTTTCTTATTTGTTTTCACAGCCATAGTCGTATATTTTGTATTGACTTGTCTATTAGGTGCATTCATTAGTTTTTTGCTCTTCTGTGCTCAAACTCTCCTCCTAATATTTCTTCTTTTTCATCCCATTTTCGTATTTTTCCGTTTACAATCAGTTTCTTGTAACCTACTATGACTTGCTTCCCTTTACTTATTTCTTCCCTTCCTATTTTACGTATCTTTTTTTGTATTTCAAGTTCTTTTTGTGTAAGCTCTGAATCTATGTATACTTTTTCTGTATAGTTTCTTAGCTTGTTCTTATTTTTTAGAATGTCCAATTTCTCAGAGAAACTTTCTGTCTCTACTACGAAGGCATTGTCTCCTATTTTCTTAGTATTCCGTAGCTTTACCTTGACCTTGACTTCATTATCCAAGAAATTTTCAATCGTTTCTTTTATCATCTTGTCGTCAGTCGACTCAATTTTTATTGTTATTATCAGGTTTTTCCTTTAACTTTCTCTTTCCATTTTTTCGATTTTTTCATGTAAGTTTTTCATTTCTTTCTTTATTTCTATGTTGTCCTCCTTTAGTTCTGTTATTTGTTTTTGGTTTTCTCTCGCTTCTCTTCTCATTTCTTTTATTTCATTAAGCATTTCGCCGTTCTGGGTTTTGAGTTCTCTCATCATCGTGATCATGGTTTCTTCTCCACTTTCCCCTCTATCCAAATTGCTTTTAGGTGATGTTTTTCTGGATATCTTCTTTTTTGCGTACATTTCATCTTACTGGTCTCTTTTTCTCTTGTACTCTTCTTCTGTATCCGTTCCGCTGCCTAGCGGCATTTTTAAAGATATATTTTATCACTCGTATCCGCTGGTAACGAGTGGAAAATCTCTTTTAGTCCGGCTCTGTGTTTGCCCGTACCGTATTGTGTGTAGCCTACCAGCAACAACCTGCCTTCGTCAGCTTCGATCTCAATGAGCTTATTTTATAAGCGTGACTATTGGAGCAAATGCTTATATCCAAGAGTATTCATAAAATACTTATCTATGGTATTATCGCATTATGTTGAAATTAAGTCAGGCAAGACAAATTTAGGAGATTACACCTATAACTATCATGCGTTAGATAAATACTCTTTGCTGATATCACACGATCTACAAGCATTTACCTGGCGTATAGGGTATAGGACTGCAATGAGAAGAGAGTGAGAGAGAGCAGAGAGAGGATTGCTTCAGCACCGCCCCTTTTTGATCATGTAGGGAAAATCGCGTGGTCTTTTTCATTTTTTTTTTAATTTTTTTTAGTGACAATCGTCAAATTTTGGGCAGAATACGTATATAAATTATCAAGTCATTTAAAAATTTATACAAATTGTCCATTGCATTGCGTATTTAAACGTGGTTCTTAGTTTCGATCAACTTTTTTTGGAAACAACCTTTCATATTGTCAAAAATAAAGGTTCTTTACTCTTGAGCAAAATACATATTTTCTAATAAGCCTCGTATACGACTAAAAAAAATGTTACAACATGATTGTGTATCAGACATGAACATGTAGAATGTAAAACTTTTTATGAAGAATAACTTGTTTTCTAGACTATAATAATAAAAAAGTTTTCCAAGTCTCCGTAACTTGGAACCATATTATGTCATTGGGTCCAGGTTACGGTTACGTACTGTATACCTGATCTTCATTGTTTATTACCTGCAAAAGAACTCATTACCATTTCATAATTTTTGGTAACAAATAAAGATCAAGTACGTTTACACTTCACTTTGAAACACATTTATTAATTTCCATATATACATTAGAAAGTACCTATACAGGGTCTTTTTTCTAAAGGGCCTTATATCGGAAAGTAATAGTGATACGCTTAAACAGATTCACACTCTTTTTTTAAAATAGTGGCAGTTTTCTATCACTTCCTTTTATACCGGAATACCAACTTCCTTATTTTAAATGGGAACCCTCATTTTTTATTTCACATTTAGATTCCTTCTTGAAAATTAAGGACAGTTTATCCAATATTATCCATGGCCATCTTTGACCATTTTGGAGATATTTGCATTTTAAGAAAAAAAAATGAGTTAGGTAAGTGGGGTACTTTGAAGCTTTGTATCTCAGAGACTATTAGATGTAGAACAATAAAATTTTGGAAGTTTCTATAAAAAATGCTGGTCATCCAAATAGCCTTGATCAATTTTTACAATAATCTACAATGTCTTGACAATTTAAGAAAAACAAAAAACTTCGGTTTTTCCAAAAAAACTCGGGTTTTTCAAATGGAATACCATTTTTCAATTCAGATATGGATTCTTGACAAAATTTTCTTTCGATTGACACTACATTGTCACATACCTTAAATTGATAGTTTTCAAGTTATTTTCATTTTAAAATTAATCCATTGAAAAAAATGCAAATAACTTGAAAACCATTAATTTTAAATAGAGCATAATATTATTTATATTTCTGTTTAAATATTGAGATCAGTTTATCAAAAGAAAAAAAAATACAGTTAAGGTGGGTACTTTGATGCTTTTTAGCTCGGAGACTATTGGACGTAAAACAATATGAATTTTGAGGGTATGTTCCTATAAAAAATACTGGTTATTCAAATGATCATTATCATTTTTCACAATAATCTACTACATACCACAAATTATAAAAAAAAAGTTTTTTTGAAAAAACTCCGGTTTTTCAAACGGAATACTTCTTGTTCTAATTCAGATAATAATTTTAGACAAACTCTTCATTCGATAGACATGACATTCTGCTCTACATAAAAAAAAACAAAAGATTTGACTATAGATAAAATTTTCTTTCGTTTGATACTACATTGTCCTACAGCTAGAAGTGACATCATGTTATTCAAAGTTTTTTCAATAAAGTAATTTGAAAATCTGAATAACTTCAAAACTATCAATTTTAAGTACAAGACAATGTAGTGTCAATCGAACGAAAATGTTGTAAAGGATTAACATCTGAAATGAAAAATGGGACATTCCATATAGAAAACCCGAGTTTTTTTGAAAAAACTTAGGTTTTTTGTTTTTCATAATTTGCCAAGACCCTGTAGATTATAGTAAAGAATGATCAAGATCATTTGAAATACCAGCATTTTTTATAGGTAACCCCAAAATTTAATTTTTTTACGTCTAATAGTCTCTGAGATACAGAGCCTCAAAGCACCCAGGTTAACTCTCATTTTTTTTCTTAAAATGCAACTATTTCCAAATGGTCAAAGAAGGCCATATATATCATTTAGTAAACTGACCTCAATTTTCAAAAAGGAATCTTAATGTGAAATAAAAAATTTGGGTACTCATTTAAAGTAAGGAAGTTGGTAGCTAGTTCCGGTATAACCGGAAGTTATAGAAAACTGCCAGTATTTTAAAAAAGTAGTTCATGGTCGAGAACCTTTGTGAGAGAATTTTTATGAGCGTACCACTATTACTTTTAAAAGAAAGACCCTATATAAGCACTGGTTTGATTAATTTTTCAATGTGAACAATCACTACTTGTTGAATAAATGTTATTAGATTACCAGATAAGTAATTTGGCGTGAAGTTTTTGATGGGATGTGGCGGAATACCCAACAAAATCTGGTAAATAGTGTAAGTAATAATAATTGTATTGAAATAATTTATTTCAATAGTTTCCGATACATACAAAAATATACATATTATTCCAATCAGGTACCTAAATCAAAGAAAAAACGATATGCAAAACTGGCGCTACCTGAAATTATTTAATTTCCATATTGCATTCCAAGAAATATTCCGGAGAATAGCATCATAGCATAAAAAGCATTTTGAAAAATTTGGGCCGACACCTTACCAGTTTGATGGTTTGAATCCGAGAATAACGTACCATCATGTTGTTCTGCGACTTTCTTTTTCGACGTTATGCCACGCCTTCTTAAAAAAGAGATCTGTAGTATTCTGTAGGAACGAAATGCCGATAATCGTCAACAGAGGGCTTTTTCATTTTTGTATAAAAGTGCAGCTTTGCGCCACCTAACAGGCTTTTGTTGAGTTACTAAAGTTTGGAGAATTGCTTCCATAAGAAATATCCTAATATAGTCTTATTATAAATTGCTTTTATGCTACAATCACATGAATTCAGGAAATAATCTTGTAACGCCCTCTATTAGAAATAGTTGAAATAGTTGAAAAAAAAATTTACCGCCTAGCCATTTTTCACTACTTTGTCCGCCTTAGAAAGTCCCACTTTCTCGTCTCTTTGGCGTCAGTAAAATTCAGTTTTAATGTCGTGTCGGCAGAAAAAGTCAATGACACACATTTTTTTAATTATGAGTGTTTCTAATCTTTAAAAAATGATTATTTTGAAAGTAGCTATGACTCTCTTATTTTAAACTTTTATGAAGGAGATTTTTGGTATATGAACTTCGTTTGACGAGTTCTACAAGCTGTTGGAATAAATGACTCAACTTTCAAAACACCCCGTATAATGACAAAATTATCAAAGAGAGTTGGATACATTAGTAGAATAAGAAAACATTTGTTCATGTACACTAAGATACTACTTTATAATGCTGCCCCACACTTGCAATTTTGTTCGAAATTATTGTTTTATTAGCCCAATTATTAAATTGATGAGTTTTAAAAAATACAAAATCGAGTCATGCGAGTAATTTTAAGATGTAATCGTTGTACACCTGTACACTCTTAGTTGAAAGTATTGAACATGCTGTCTGTAAAACAGAAAATATATACTCAGTGACATCAGAACTTTTACACCCACTTATTTCTGTTAAAACTCAATGTAAATATGACCCAATACAAAGCTTCATATCTCATTTGAAAAAAAAAAAGATATCAAATTGATCAAAAAAGTCAAATGTTCAGAATGAATGAAACTTCATATTTTTCCATTCCTACCAGGAAACTCTATAGAGTGTTTTGAATTTCCAGCATATTCCACCCAATGCTAATTGCATTGCTAGTTTGACAACAAAAATATGAAACACTTCATAAAGTTTCCTGGTAGAAATGGAATTCCTTCTATGCTGAAATATTGAAGTTTCATTCTTTCTGAACATTTTGATTTTTTGGTTAATTTGATATCTTTTTTTTTCAAAGGAGATATGAAGCTTTGTATTAGGTCATGTTTACATTGAGTCTCATGAGAAATAAGTCGGTGTAACACTTCTAATGTCACTGAGTATACAGTGACTAGCACTAGTTCCATAGGAAAACCGAACAATGAAATAAAGTTGAGTCATTGGAAATGTTCCATAGCGATGACTGATGTATTGACAAGTCAGGAGGTGATATTTAATTTTTCAGTATCAATGATAGTTCAAAAATAAACATTTTGACAAATTATTTTATTAGGATATTTTTACCGGTAACAAAATTAAATCAAATGTTCAAACACATGCCCATTATTTGCAAGACAGTATCCTAGACGGTTGTAAAACTCATTAGTGGCGTTCCTAACTTGTTGATGAGACAATTCGTTTGAGGCATCTTGTATTTTTCTTTTCAGTTCTTCCAAGTCGTTTATAGGGACAGAATTGTAAATGGTTGACTTTAATTTTTCCCAATAAAAGAAGTCATTTACGCTCAAGTCAGGCGAGCGTGGTGGCCATCTAATAGGACCACCTCTACCTATCCATCTGTTAGGGCAACGGGTATTCAGATATTCTCTCACTGCTGTCGTACTGTGAGCAGGTGCTCCGTCGTGCTGATACCAAACGTTTGGACCTAGTTGCAGCGCATTCATTACTGGCATAATTTGGTCATCAAGAAGACGAAGGTACCTCTCAGAATTGAGTGTACCGTCTATAAGAAATGGACCGATGATATGGCAATCCACAATACCAGCTACACATTGACTTTGAGAGGGTATTGGGTCCTTGTGGCGTTGTACAAGTGCAATTTTTTTCTGGACCAATACCTACAATTTTGCGTATTTGCTTGGCCGTGTTTTAAAAAGGTGGATTCATCAGTAAAAACGATTGTTTTTAGAACATTTTCATCATTATTTATCATTTCAAACATCTTTTCACAAAATGTTATTCGGCTTTCAGGATCCTGATATGATAGTTCTTGGTGGTTTTGGTATTTATAAGCCTTATATTTTTGCTTTTTAAAAATTCTGCAGACGCTAGACTGGCTAATACCATGGTCACTTGCAAGTCCTCTCGTGGTACTATTAATGTTATTTTCCACAGCAGCAAGAACACTTATTTCCATGTCTTCTGTGTTTACACAGGGCTGTCGAACACGTTGATTTCCATGAGTTGGATCAATACAGCCAGATGTGTTAAATTTTTCAATAATTCTTCTGATTGTCGTATGTGAAGGTTTTGGTCTATTTGGGTACTCCACACAAAAAAATGCTGAAACTTCTCGAAAAGAGGCACCACTATTGAAATACCATCTGTAAATTTGAAGTTTTTCTTCTTTGGAATACATTTCAACTTAAAATACCCATTTTGCGTTGACTGACATTTTCATGAAAAATCCATAGCAACACAAAACATTTATTTTTACGTATGGAACATTTTAAATGACTCAATATTTTTTCATTACAATATTTTTTCTATGGAACAAGAGCCAAGATTCTCACTGTACAGGGTGTCCCAACGATTGAGTAAAGTAGGTTTTACCATATAGGATATGAAAAATATCAATATCAATATGCGTCACAGGTTAGGGGTGTAAATAGCGCACATTCTGAAAATATTTGAAAACATACAGAGTGCGTCACAAAAGTATGGCACGAAAAAGTATGATTTTTTTGAAATGGAACCCCCTGTATATTAATTGATATTTCAATTCTTTCTTCAATTTGGAACAAAAATTGTGATACAACTAATGTTCCTAAATTCAACCGTTATCGAGATATCGCGTTTTAAAAATGGCATTTTTGCAACTTTGACATGCTATAAAACTCAAACTATTCAAGTTCGAGGAAAATGGTTTGCACTTTCCTATCTTAACTTTTCAAGAGCTCTTCTGTCATTTGGATAGAAGGTGACGTCAACTGTCAACTTTTTTCGGCACATTTTGACATTTTTTCACAATAATGGATTTAATCTTCTTGAATAGCTCTTGAAAAGTAAAGATAGGAATGTGCAATCCATTTTTCTCTAACTTGAATAGTTTGAGTTTTATAGCATGTCAAAGTTGCAAAAATGCCATTTTTAAAACGCAATATCTCGATAACGGTTGAATTTAGGAACATCAGTTGTATCACAATTTTTGTTCCAAATTGAAGAAAGAATTGAAATATCAATTAATATACAGGGGGTTCCATTTAAAAAAATCATACTTTTTCGTGCCATACTTTTGTGACGCACCCTGTATGTTTCCAAATATTTTCAGAATGTGCGCTATTTACACCCCTGACCTGTGACGCATATTGATATTGATATTTTTCATATCCTATGTGATAAAACTACTTTACTCTATCGTTGGGACACCCTGTATATATAATGTATTTGTATCTAGAATTAAAAGGAGAATGTTGCCTGATTACATTTGTGAAAAGACAAAATTTTGTAGTGATGTCCATAACTATAGCAGTCAGTCTACATTGTGATAATTTTATTTTGAACCATTTGCTTAATTCGAATTCAATGTTCAATTCAATACTGTGCAGAGCATAGACGTAAAAAATAGGCACAGTTGTTCTTTGGTAGCCTACAATCATCCAGAAAAATTGGCGGATTAATTGGCCAGTCCCTTAAGGGAAGCGGATCACCCCCAAGATGTCGTGGGAACATTGAACTTTTTATAATATGATTCAGTAAAAGGCTGAATATTCCAGTATGTTATTGTGGCAACTATTTCAAGTGTGAAACTCTAGACGGCTCTGCAACTATTCAACCTGCTTTCATTCAACTTCAAATTGTGTATGTTATCGTTGCGTTGGTGTAAAATTGTGTTTTTTGTGGATAGAGTGGTTTTTAATGCAATAAAAAGTGAACTGGCTGCATGATGAATAACACCAAGTCTAACAGGTACTGATGTAATGTAACTACTAAACCTTGAGATAGATCCGTTATCAGGTTTGATATTCAAACTGCATCAACAGGAATTCGAATGTTTACATTAAATTCTTGACAGATGCGTTCTCAAATTCCTGACGAGTGCTTATAATAATAACTTGATATTTTATAATCCTCAATCTGTAATAATTCTTTATTCCTATTGTTTTTCCTCTTGTGAACCTTCATTTATCCCAGGATCACCTGTTGTTTGTTATATTTTGAATGCCCCGATAGATCCCAGGACGAGAAGCGTGCGTCCTTTGTTATTGGTCCTATTTCTAAATCTCTCTCCTCTAATTTTGTCTTAAAACCTGGTTTTATATTGAGATGGCAGAATCATCAGACGTTTCAACCAAAGACGTATTCAATCTGTTACAAAACTTCATACAACAGAGTAGCAACTCTGCAAACGAAATAAAATCTGAAATTAGAGCAATCAGAAGTGAGTTAACTGGAGAGTTGGAAGAACTTAAAAGAGAAAATTCCGTGCTTCGGAAAGAGGATGAAGAGTTAAGGGCAAGAGTATTGAATGTGGAAAAAACAGTGAGAATGTATAACTTGATTATATACGGCGTAGCTGAACAATCTTCACCTGTAGAAGACATCCAATTTGTACTCAATCTCTTCAAAGATACTTTAAAGGTCACCTGCCGGTTTGATGATATTCGCGATTTTCGGAGAATTGGAAACGCAGTTGAGGGAAGAAAACGTGCTATAGCTATCGAATTGATGCATTTTGGTCTTAAAACGGAAATTCTGAGACATAGTAAAAATCTCGGTACTGGTATCTTTATTGCCAAGGAGTACAGCAAGGAAGAATACGAGGACCAAAAGTGCCTTAGGGAAGAACTAGAAATTGCTATAAGTCGCAAACAAAAATCGACGATTAAAGGAAACCGACTGATTATTGAAGGTAAATCATTTTCTGCTGATGAACTGAGGAAGAGGAATCAGTTACGAGTCGTGGCAGAACCCGCTGAGGTATCAGAAAGTGAAAAGGAGTTGGCGAACGTACTTGATTCTGAAACTGATGACGAGCTGCTTCGAAACACAAGAAAAAGAAAGCTGGTTACACCTACTCCTACTGGGAACAAACGTTCCAATCGAACAAAAAACTGAATAAAACTCTTCACATATTTCTGTTAACATAAAAATAAACAATCATAGCCTTTTGTGTGTTTACTGACTTCAACAACTGAGAAATGTTATTAAGAATTGGCCATGTCAACGCACGTTCTCTAGTTTGTAACTTCGATAAGGTGAAGAATCACATTTTGGAGCAGGATTATGATATATTTGGAATATCTGAGGCGTGGTTGAGTTCCAATATTAACACAGATGACATCCAGATTCAGGGCTACAGATTCACGAGAAGTGATCGGTTGACAAACACAAGAGGTGGGGGCGTGGGACTATATCTAAAGGAAAATCTGAAATACTCTACTCTAATCACAGAAAGTCTGGACTTCCTGGAACACCAATGGGTTAAGATCACATTATCAGGAGCTACTTATGTAAAAGGTGTAATTTATAGGCGACCAGGCTCAAACTATCGGGCTTTTCTGAATCATATGGAAACAACTTTTATTGATTTATCTTCACGTTATGATAGGTACATCGGGGTGGGGGATATGATTGTGAATTTTCTCAACCCAGATGAAAAGTCTGTCAGTGAATTGCGGAACATCTTGGGAACCTTCAATCTCACACAAGTGATTAGCGAACCAACTCGTATTGGTAAGAATTCCTGCTCTCTGATAGATGTTATTGTTACCAACTCGCAGACAGAAGACAGTAAGGTCATAGACGAAGGTATTTCCGACCACTACGTGATTTCCTGCAGCATTCCGATAGAAATAGAACAAACTCAAGCCATAGCTTCTTTGTATAGAGATTTCAAATCAATAAACGTACAGGCCTTTAACACTGACTTGCAGCTTATACCATGGCATATTCTGTATACTCTCGATGGTGTAGACGGGAAAGTCGAATGTTTAACAAATAATTTGGTGAATCCGTTTGATCTGCATGCTCCATATAAACAATCGACAAAAACCCATAAACGGCCCTACACCCCATGGGTGACAGATACCATCAAGTATATGCAGAGAATAAGAGACAGAGCGCTAATTAAATATAAAAAAAAGAAGACGGTGGCAGCTTGGGAATATTATAAGCAACTAAGAAATCTTACCTCATCCGCTACACGCAAAGAAAAGTACATTTACCTGTCACGGAAGCTCAAAAACAGTAATGTCAAGGATAAATGGAAAGAACTTCGAAAAGTGAATGTAATAAACAATAAAGCCACAGATATTCCAGCTCACTTGCAGGATGTCAACATGTTGAATTCTTTTTTTGTAAGATCTGTGGCTACTGACAAAAAACCAAACCCAGAGGTTCTACAGTTTTATAAAGAAAATTTGAAAAATACCTGTGAGGTTAGATTTGAATTCAGAACAATATCTGAAACTGAGATTTGTGAAATTATAAAAAACATCCACACAAATGCTTGTGGCAGCGACAAAATAGATCTCACAATGCTGATTGTATGTTGCCCTTTCATAATCGAGCACATTACTCATATAATGAATGAATGCATATCCCAACAGTATTTCCCTAAATCCTGGAAACATGCTCTTATACTCCCATTGCCAAAAGTGAAAGATCCACAATCACCAGAACAACTTTGATGTATAAGTATCCTGCCTACTATCTCAAAAATATTGGAGAAAATACTGGAAACGCAAATGCGAGAATTTCTCACCATGCAAGCTTAAAGCACTCCCAGAAAAACAATCTGGATTCCGACAAGGATATTCGTGTGCAACTGCTCTATCATGTGTGTTAGACGATATATTACATTCTCTTGAATGCAATAAGATGTGTGCTCTAATTTTGCTTGATTATTCCAAAGCCTTCGATCTTGTCAATCATGAGTTCTTCACTATACAGGCTTTGACCAGAAAGCCATTGCAGTGATCAAGTCATTTTTGGAAGATAGAAGACAACAAGTCAAAATTAATAATTACTTATCATCAGACAGAACTGACCGTAGCTCAGGGAGTACCACAAGGTAGCATCCTCGGGCCATTGCTGTTCACGATGTACACATCGGGATTCGGAGCCTCTTTGAAATTTTGTGACTACCATATGTATGCTGACGACACACAGCTCTACCTTTCTTTCGGTAAGGCTGACACTCGCGTAGTGTCGAATAATCTTAACAGAGATTTGGAAGCGATCCTAAAAACATCTCAGGACCACCTACTTAGTCTTAACACGGATAAGACATGTGCTATGCTATTTGGACCAAGAAAGTTTGGGAGAATCGTTCATAGTGAGCTCAATCTCAAAATTGGTTCTGTACCAATTCAGTTCACTGAAACTTGTAAGAACTTAGGGTTGATATTAGATCAGAACATCCGCTTCAAGGAGCACATAACAAGTATTCTAAAAAAAGCATATTTTGCATTAAAACTTATTTACTCTCAAAGGAGATTTCTTGATAAAAAAATAAAAAAGGAGCTATGTGAGACGCTAGTACTATCACATTTCAACCACTGTGATGTAGTGTATGGGCCCTGTTTGGATGCAAATGACAAACAAAGGATCCAGAAAGCCCAAAACAGCTGTCTAAGACCGATCTATGGTATTTGAAGGCCAAACAGAATATCGGATAAGCTGTGCGATGCAAGGTGGTTAAATATGTACAACAGAAGAAAACTTCGCAAGGCATGTCTTTACTTCAAGATCTTGAAAACCGGGATACCAACGTATTTACATGATCGACTTTCATATCGAACAGACATTCATAACCTGAATCTACGCCATCGTAATCATTTAGTTATTCCCAGGCATAGGAAGTCTATATTTCGAAGGTCTTTTTCATATAATATTGCCACTTGCTCCGAACTAGGTACTTACGATTTGAGTTTTTCAATTGAATATTTCACGACAAAATGTAAAGAAAAATTGTTCAGGTCTCAGTGTTCTTAAATTAAGGTCCCGATTTGTTATTTATTGTATTAAAATATGTTGATTCTCATAAGTATGTATTTTCTTTGCTAAGATAAGTTAATTATAGATGATATTTGTACAGCACATGGGGAAGAATCGGTACTTGTTACCTACCATGTTGCCTTTATCAATCCTACTGTTATTCTTTAAGTTATGGTAACATGTGAATTTAAAATTGGGTTGGTAATAAATGTATTATTATTATTATAATATGTCAATTGGCGGACAAATAGCGGTTCTAAATAGGCACCTGGCGGAACGACTTGATCCGCCACACTGAAGGAACTCGCCAATCGATCCGTCAATTTTTCTGGATGATTGAAGGCTACCAAAGAACAACTGGACAACATTTAGTCTTGACTTTCATATCATGCAAAGTTCATTGTTTCCACGAAATGTCTGCTTGATTCTACTTTCTGGTCACACACTACAGATATTTTAGGCATTGTTTTATCAAGGAAAACACTAAATAGCGCAATTTATAATATAAAATTATTCACAGACCTAGGTTTTCTCCTGGGAAATGAGGAATAAACTCACTTATAACTTCCTAACCTCACAATAAACAATAGTGTCAGAGAAACGGGCTGGCCTGAGGCCGGGCTGGCGCAACGTGTAAAGCGTTGGGTCAGTAAGTGGGAACCGGCCCGGTGCTGCGTTCGATCCCCAGCAATGGCAATAGACCGTGAAAAGTCGAATGCCTGGTATTTTAGCGGAACCCACGAGGCAGAGTGCAAAATGTATAGTTGTTCTCCCTATTCACGCCGGTAACCCGGCCGGAGAGAATCGGATATTCTCGTAGGGAACGAAGAACAAAGATACAGGGACCGCTTCAAACTGTCGAATGTTCGAGATGGCTGCATTCTGTCGAATGTTCATCCTGTCGAAAAGATCGTGTACGATCGGAGTACGATCGTCTGGGAGCGGACGTGTGACCACGATTCAAATTGTCGACCCCGGAAAAAGACGACATGTTCCGTTAGCGTGGTGGGGGAGAGCTCGAGCGTCAAAACAACAGCTGTTGGGCGCTGGGAGATTGCATGCTGGCGGGAGCGCAAATGCGAGCTCTGTTGCCAAGCCGTTTTATCAAACACGTTCGGCTGTTAGTAGTAGGGTATGCTAAATAGCTAGCCGTGGATAATAATGATTATAAATTAGATTATAAAGAGAAAGAAAACACAATTAAATTATTTCTGATTGCTCCAGCACATAACAAAATCGTTATAATACTTTGTTTTTTTTACAAGTTTCCTCTTATTGCTTTGTGGATGATCAAAGCATGATTACGATGTATATTTTCAACATGTCTGAAAAAAATTAGAGTTGTGACTGATGATGGGTGTATCATATTAAAGGAATCCAAGTAATTCAATGAGTTTATTTTGAAATACATAAGATGAAGATACCGGGTAGGGTTGCAAATACAGGTTCAAAAATGAGGTGACTTCAAAATAGGTATTTTGATAAGAAGGGTGGTTCCTTTTAATCTTTCTATACAAGGTGTAAAAAATAGTGTAGAAAACTCCGGCGTGATTGATATTTTTGTATAGTATTGATAAAAATAAGAAGATAGGTTCTTATAAACATAAGTATGTCCTACAAATATTTGATTTTTATTTTTTTTAATAAATACATAAATACATATATACATTATTTTTTATGTAAAAGTCAATGAATATTAGCAAAGATGGTAATTTCATTGAAAGGGGGTAGTTTTTCCAAGGGTTTTATTACTTTCATTAGTCTCCGGAGTTTTGTACAGTATTTTTTCACACCCTGAATGAGTATAAATTATCGTTGGAGGGCGGTTCTGTGTTAAGTGACCTCATTGTTTTTGGTGGCAGTGTCGGAATGACTACACTCTATCACAACCAAAAGTCACCAAAAGTAAAACAAACTACACGTGATAAGACATAGAGAAACGATTGAGCCTTTAGCACATGTTATGGTTTATCCCACGTGACCTTTCATTCGTTTCCTTTGTCTGATCACGTGAGGTTTGTCTACATTGGGGACCACTGAGTTATAATTATGGAGGACTATAACTAGGAGACGAATCGACATAGGACTACTAATACATATATCTAATAATAACTAATAACTATATGGGAAGCAGTTCTACACGCTTGATGTCAGGATGAGATAGAAGACCCCGTTGTTCTGTATATTTTTCGCATAAGTCTATCCTTTTCTATCGCCTGGGGACAGTCCTCCATAGTTATAATCCATAAATCAATAGTGACTTGTGAGTTATGGATTATAACACACTAGTGGGTTATTTTTGACACTTCCCACATAGCCAAAACAACATTAAAATGATGTCAATCTAATGTCATGCCCAAAAACTTCCATTTGGGAAATGACGTTAAACTGATGACATCAGAAAAACGATTAATCTGTATAGCAGATGACATTAGTTTTCAAAACGTTATTGTATATGATGTTTCTGATATATCTTTATAATAATATATAATAATGACCTATTTTTAACTTGATTGCAACATAATATGCTTATAAAAACGTCAGTAATGACGATATTAGGTGAATAAATGTTTTTTGAATTTTGAATTTGAATTTGAATATTTTTATTTGCATATATCTGACGATTTTCTGTCTCGAAAGTAACTTGACGATTACCTGTTTCCTGTTTCTAATATTGTAACAATCAAAATTTATGTATTGATCTGACAATAGTTCCAAAGCTCATAGTCAAAAGAGATAGGTATACCAATATAAATAAAGGGGTACCTACTGATCAATGTGAAAAAACAAAATCACCGAACTCAGTTATAGATTTCTGATATTATATGTATCAAGTTGAAAAATATGATTAGCGACTCTGTTTTATTCTAGTTTCAAAGTTGCCCTTTGTCTATATTCGTGCTTATCTTGGTCTTGGTTATGAATAGCCCTATTAACCTTGCCTGAATAAGTACTACTCCTAATGTGAGGGATTCAAAAATGAAAAACTGCATTACAAAACAAACTATATTGTAGCAAGTTTCGCTATAGAAAACACTTGTCCAGTTTTAATTTATTTATTCAAGCCACTAAAGCACAATCACAACCACAAATATCTATGTTCTTCACAATCAGAGCTTATTTATGTTTCGCGATCAAAATCTGAGCTGCTTAACTAAAATGACGGATCTCATTATATACCCTCGCCAGGATTGAAAGAACATTCCCGTGATTCGTAGAACAGCGCAGAACGTTCGACGCCATCTAGCCTCGCTAGAATTTACCTGAAGCCAATCGATTCCAAACGATTCTACACTTAAACGTTCGTCGCCTTCACCATGCACTGAACAATGTTTCGTCACAATATTTCTTTATTCAAAACACAAAAATAGAATACATAATATAGACTACATCGGGCCAAAGTAGAGCATGCAACTGCCTAATATTAGATAAAAGTTCTGATTCTGCATCACTTATGAAAGAAGTCATGGTGCATTCAAAAACTTCAATCCATTTGTGTTTTGTGTCCTGGCGATTTTTGTAAAAAAATGGTTTAGCGTCCTTTTATCACGTCTATTAAAAGTTAAAAATGGGTTTGGTTAATCTCAGAATGTTGGTCGAACGAAGAAAACGGTTAATGTGGCATGCGAAAAACTCAAGAATACACTTCACGTTAGAAATATTATTGTGCATACAATAAATAGCGGGTACACGAATCACTATTTGGTTTTAGTAGCTTCAAGTGTACATTCTGGAAATATAACTAAAATTTTCATGTCGTAAATTTTTGTTTCATTTCAACTATGTCAAAACAGTTTTGTACCTGAAAAGACAAAATCCAAACAAATTATCAATCAATTTTTGAATTTTTTGCTGCTTCGCCCTGAGATTCGTAGTTTTTGTATTGCATAATAAGAACCAATTTTTATGCGATTCTCATCATGTGACGAGACCTCTCAACATATTTTTAAAATAGATAGACGCGCATAAAATGAATGTTCCTTGCCCCTGAGGGCAAGAAACATCCATCCCTCATAATCAGTCACCCCCCAACCGTTTTCATTCCCATTGGGCATCATAACCCTAGTTATTTTTCCCGAAAGTAGTAGATTCTCTTGTGCTCTCAGTTGCAATTATAATATGATGAAGCCTAAGAAATGTTATTGAGCAATCCACCCTAAAAACTTTCAATGCAATTTAGTGGCGTTTTGGTACACGACGGTGGTGGTGGACGATGTTCGAAGCTCAGTAGTCAGATTAGCAATTTTTTGAAAATTACATCAAATCATTCTCAAAACATCCCAGTAAAAATTTGCAACAAACAGAAGTGTATTTTTTTTTTAATTTGATTGATTGATATGATTTACAATATTTTTTTGGGTATTTCGCCACACATCAAATAACAATCAAACTAGTGTTTATTACAGTGACTCGATAAACTATCGAGTCACTGTAGTGTTTATAAACCCGATCTTCTATATTACCTGACAAAAATCTATTAGTAAATAATAAAACCTATCAATATCGAACGTTTCGGAAACGAATCTGCTTCCGTCGTCAGTGAAACCTAAAAAAAAGAATAATAAAATTCAAATTCAAGTTCGTTTTTGTGTGATTTTTCAGTAAAATTGTTTTTTTGTGTTAATGACACAAAATGTCACTTTTACTGACAAATTTGTGTCATAAACACAAAAAAAAACCATTATACTGAAAAATCACACAAAAACGAACTTGAATTTGAATTCATTATTTTTTTTTTAGGTTTCACTGACGACGGAAGCAGATTTGTTTCCGAAACGTTCGATATTGATAGGTTTTATTATTTACTAATAGATTTTTTTTCAGGTAATATAGAAGGTCTGGTTCATAAACACTAGTTTGATTGTTATTTGATAGGGTGTGGCGAAATACCCAAAAAAATCTTGTAAATCATGGATGCGCCACGAAACTACAGAGCATATCTGATTGATATGAGTACACCAAAGCCTAATCTACAGACTGCATTGAAAACACACTGCTTATTACCATTTTATATGATATGTCTTATTATGATATCTTAAAATTATCACGTTTTATGGTACCTAAATAAATTAACACGTGAATTTGGAAAGGTCTTTCTGAGATTGATTGCAGTAATTGCTCAGTCCTGCTCACTTTTCGTGAGTTTTCAATCATGGAAAACACGAACTGAAACACTCGGGACTAGAGGACTCTGAAATAAATATAAACCTGGATATTTTGTTTTATTTTTTGCCAGATATGCACATTCGTGTTAAGGGGGACGATATTATACCTAAATTTGCAATTTCCTTTACATAAAAAGCAAAATCGCCTAGTACGTATTATACCTACAAAGTTTTCTGTAACTTGGGATCATTAGGTATATATTTTTTTCCTAGGTGATGGAACCAATACAAAATTATATACCTAGTATTGCACGTCGCTTTATTTGCACGTCTAAAAAGAATCACAACTCACAACATGGAAAATAATCCACAAATCCAATGCCACAAAACAGAATATTCGTGTGATCTACTCCATCCATCCATTTACATATCACCGGGCATTCGACTTGTCCCCTCCATTCTCCATTCGACAAAATCCCCATTCGACAATATACCCCAGAGCATATTGTCGAAACTTCCGAACCCGAACGAACGACCGTTCGTCGACAGTCGACAGGATGGACATTCGACAGGATGAACATTCGACAGTTTGAGGCGGTCCCGAATGTTCATCCTGTCGACGAACGGTCGTTCGGGTTCGGAAGTTTCGACAATATGCTCTGGGGCTGGGGCTGTGAAGTATATTGTCGAATGGGGATTTTGTTGAATGGAGAATGGAGGGGACAAGTCGAATGCCCGGTGATATGTAAATGGATGGATGGAGCAGATCTCACGAATATTTTGTTTTGTGGCATTGGATTTGTGGACTATTTTCCATGTTGTGATTCTTTTTAGACGTGCAAATAAAGCGACGTGCAATACTAGGTATATAATTTTGTATTGGTTCCATCACCTAGGAAAAAAAAATATACCTAATGATCCCAAGTTACAGAAAACTTTGTAGTTATACGTACTAGGCGATTTTGCTTTTTATCTAATGGAAATTGCAAATTCAAGTAGAATATCGTCCCCCTAAACACGAATGTGTGTATCTGGCAAAAAATAAAACAAAATATCTATACTTATTGCAGAGTCCTATGGTCTCGAGTGTTGCAAAGATAAAATAATTATTTTTGAAAAACTGATTCAGCAGGTGTTTTCCATGATTGAAAACTCACGAAAAGTGAGCAGGACTGAAATCAATCTCAGAAGACCTTTCCGAAATTCACGTGTTAATTTATTTAGGTATATACCATAAAACGTGATAAGATATTATAATAAGACATATCTTATAAAATATTAATAAGCAGTGTATTTTCAATGCAGTCTGTAGATTAGGCTTTGATGTACTCATATCAATCAATTACATAAAAAAAATACACTTCTGTTTGTTGCAACATTTTTACTGGGATGTTTTAAAGAGTGATTTGCTGTAATTTTCAAAAAAGTGCTAATCTGACTACTCTGAGCTTCGAACATCGTCCACCACCACCGTCGTGTACCAAAACGCCACTAAATTGCATTGAAAGTTTTAAGGGTGGATTGCTCAATAACATTTCTTAGGCTTCATCATATTATAATTGCAACTGAGAGCACAATAGAATGACTACTTTTGGGAAAAATAATATGTCCAATGGGAATGAAAATGGTTGGGGGGTGACTGATGAAGTATGAGGGATGGATGTTTGATGCCCTCAGGGGCAAGGAACAATCATTTTATGCGCGTCTATCTATTTTAAAAATATGTTTAGATGTTTCTCGTCACATGATGAGAATCGCATAAAAATTGGTTCTTATTATGCAACACAAAAACTACGAATCTCAGGGCGAAGCAGCAAAAAATTCAAAAATTGATTGATGATTTGTCTGGATTTTGTCTTTCCAGGTACAAAACTGTTGACATAGTTGACATGAAACAAAAATTTACGACATGAAAATTTTAATCATATTTCCAGAATGTACACTTAAAGCAACAAACACCAAAATTTTGGACCGTCCCCAGGCCAGAGTAAAGGATATAGACTTATGCGAAAAATATAGTACCTAGTACAGTACAGTACAGCGGGATCCTCTATCTCATCCTGGCATCAAGCGTGTAGCATTGCTTTCCATATAGTTATCAATAGATAATATACAGGGTTAGGAGAAATTACCAGAACGGTCGATTTTTCCAGAAGATACACGAGTTAGCAAATAATGTCTTTGATAAAAGTTGTGAGGCTTTCAAAAATATACATATGTGTATTGAATTGGAATCAACAGGGTCGGTCATAAAGTCATGACAGATCAAAGTTGCATTTTTTGAAATGGCTCCCCACTTATATTATTTGATATTTCAATTCTTCGTTCAATTTTGAGAAAAAATAATGTTCCTAATGTTCCGTTATTGAGATATCGCGTTTTGAAAATGACATTTTCGCACCTTTGACAAGCTATAAAACTCAAGAAAGGGAAAAATGGCCTGTACTTTCTAATCCTAATTTTTCAAGAGCTATTCTGTCATATGACTAGAAAGTTTTGCCAACTGACAACTTTTTTTCGACCCATTTGGACATTTTTCGACAACAATTAATTTTATGTACCTAGATAGCTTTGGAAAAGTTGAGACCAGATAGGACCGTTGAGTTTTACAGCATGTCAAACATGCAAAAATATAATTTATAAAACACGATAACTCGAGAACGGCTAAATTAAGGAACATTATGTGCACAATAATTTTTACTCAAAATTGAAGTAAGAATTGGAATATCCAATGATATAAAGGAGGTTCCATTTAAAAAAATACAACTTTGATCTGCCATAACTTTATGTCCGACCCTGATGTATGTTTCAATTTACCACAGATATGTAGATTTTTGAAAGCCTCACAACTTTTATTTGAGACATTTTTCTCCAGCACGTGTATCTTCTGAAATAATCGACCGTTCTGGTAATTTTTCCTTACCCTGTATGCATTCGTATGTCGATTCGTCTCCATAATTATAACTCAGTAGTAACCAATGTAGACAGATCTCACGTGATCAGACAAAGGGAAACGATCGAAAGGTCACGTGGGATGAACCATCACATGTGCTATAGGTTCAATCGTTTCTCTATGTCTTATCACGTGTAGTTTGTTTTACATTTGGTGACTTTTGGTTGTGTTAGAGTGTAGTCATTCTGACACTGACATTTATATTTGATCATTATTATCTCATGAAAAAATTCATTTGTTGGATAAAACATTGTATGCCTCTGGTGTATTATGTTTCCCAAGTGACTTGCGAATGTATTTATCTTGACTTATTTTCAACATAATGCACTTGTACCACAAATAACTATTTTTGTACAATACAAAACATTATTGACATTAAAGCGCGTTATTATGACAACTGCAAACAAACAGAAAACCATGTTGAAAAAAAAACAAATTGAAAACTATTATTTTGTCTTTCTGTATACCTTGTACTACTGGGTTGGGTACATTCAATCTCACTTCGAAGTGGAAGTGATACATAGTTCAGCTTACCAAACGGAAATCATACGAAACCATCCACACAATTTGGCGTAGGTGAGTGTGACTGCAAACAAAATCAATGTAGATGAGCATGGAGGTAGAAAGGGGTGGAGACGACATCACGTGACTAAAATGTCACGTGACTAAAATGGGATCACTTTCGCCATCTTACCGGGATCGTTTTGTCAAAGTGTCAGTTTACATTTGTGGAGAGGTTTTTCTCAGTTTTGGCTGTGTTGTGAGGGTTATTTTGTGATTTTTGTGTGTTGTTACATTTCTCAATTATTATTTCTTGTGCCCTGAGAAGTTGTGATATGCTCATCTACATCGAGATAGAATCATAAGAGTCGCTAAGAAACATTCAAACAGTGATAGAAAAATGGGATCGGTAGGTGGAGCTTAGAGTAGCTGCAATATGGCGACGTAGACAGGGGCGAACTGGCCGACAGATAAAAAAAACTTCCTAATTGTTACTTTAGATTTAAACTTTATTCGAATTTATTCACGGTATCATTATATTTTTGATTTAATAATCATAATTGTTTCAATTTACTATTTACTATTCTTCATATTATGTGTGAAGTATTATAAAACAATCCGAAAAAGTATTTTCCAATCGTGAAACTTAATTTAATATTATGTACAAAACGAAACAGTACTGGAGTAGATACTTAACAAAACAATAGAAAGTAAAACTAAAACAAAATACTATAATAATACAAACCATGCAGGTCAATATTCACTTGGACATAAATAAAGAGGAATAAGAAAGATGATAATAATTATTCGAACATGTTCTATTATATTTTGAAAGATTAGAAAAGTTCTGGAATATTTTTATGTATTTAAGAAATTAACAAGTATTTGGAATCTGCAGAAACAAGATATTTAATTCAATGGTTGCTGGATTTTGGGTTTTAGGGTCGATGAAAACTCCAGGATTGATTGAAAACTTGTGCCTACGTTTTGATCAAAAGGATTGTTTTTATGTAGCCCTGATGAAGGTGTATGATGTACACCAAAACGTTAACACAAGCTTTCAATAAATCCTGGAGTTTTCATTGACCCCAAAACCCACAATCCAGAAACCTTAAAATGATAAGATTGGGTCTTAACATGCGATAAAAAAGATATTTAATTTTGAAAATTATACTTTCTACCCAAGTAGTAGGATGCAAGGTGACTAATAAAAAGAACTAATGATAATTGAGATTTTTTTATTGTCCTTTGGATAGTATAGTTTTATTACTTTTAGGTCTTATACCTACTATTAGCTCCAAGATTACTAGATTTATTTAAAAAAAAAATAAAACACTCGTCTATCTAGGTACTTCGCATCAATGCTTTTCATTTGTAAATACCTATGATTGCCCAACACAAATTGATCATAGCCATGACTGAGTAAATTGGAGAAAATATTGGAATCTCCTAATCTACAATATAATGTGATAAAACATTTACAAATCTCAACCATATAAATATTTCAGTGAACTCGACACAAATTTCATATCCCGGTCCTGTATCATGCTATACCAACCTATGAAATGTGATTTCAGTCGATTTTTTCATATCGATAGCGTCTCTACTCGGACAACTTCTCAGGGCACATGAAATAATAATTGAGAAATGTAACAACACACAAAAATCACAAAATAACCTTCACAACACAGCCAAAACTGAGAAAAACCGTTCTACAAATGTGAACTGACACTTTGACAAAACGATCCCGGTAAGATAGCGAAAGTGATCCCATTTTAGTAACATTTTAGTCACGTGATGTCGTCTCCACCCCTTTCTACCTCCATGGCATATTAGGTGTGTTTGTTATGCTCCACTAGTGCACACTTTTCCACACTACACACTCAGTGTGGCTTTGTTTGTGAAATGTTTATCTGTTTTTTAGGATAGAATAACTTTTCTAGTTTAGTAAAAATATTCTATCCTAAAAAACAGACAAACATTTCACAAACAAAGCCATACTGAGTGTTGTAAATAGGTATACGTTTGATCATCCTCAAAGCAATAAGAGGAAACTTGTAAAAAAAACAAAGATAACAACGGCTTGGCAACAGAGCACGCATTTGCGCTCCCACCTGCATGCAATCTCCCAACGCCCAACAGCTGTTGTTTTGACGACCTCTCCCCCACCACGCCCGCGGAACATGTCGTCTTTTTCCGGAGTCGACAATTTGAATCGTGGTCGCTCGTCCGCTCCCAGCGATCGTACTCGATCTTTTCGACAGAATAAACATTCGACTTCGACAGGATGCAGCCATCTCAAGATACACATTACACACCACAATGGTAGATCAGTCTGTGCTCCGATGGGGTCGATGACCGTGGTTCGGAGTCCACGTTAAAATGTAGGTCACATTGCAAGGAATGTAAAAACCGGTCTCCCCTCTCTACCCTACGATCCCATCTGCCGTCTATGACGTGCCCTTACATATCTATATAATACTGGGCTGGCAAATTACCTAGCAGCAGTGCCAACCGTCCCTACAACCAACCAACCAACGGGCTGGCCTTGACTTTAAGGTCAGATGTTGCCAAGTTTCATCACAAAACGTAGACCTCAATACAGATTTACACTTAAAAAACGTTTTTTTGATGACACAAATCACTTTGTGACGAAAAAGTGAAGATAAATGGAATTATGGTTGTTTGGATTGTTGATTTGAAAGATTAGCAATTGAATTAATTAATTTTCTCGTGTATTTTTTCATAAAGCTTAAGAACATTCAGTGCACATGACAACATAGTTTAAAAAACACCAAAATCCAAAAACGTCCCGAGGTATGGACGTAACAAGCACTTGAGCATATCAAAAAACAAATCCAAAAAATCTTTGTGGAAATGGGAGGACAGTAAAGAAAAAGAGAATTTACAGAACTTTTTTTACCACCCTCTATAAAAGAAGTTTTTGAGAAAACTAATTTTTTGAACCATCCGCATAAACCGCAAAGAAATGCTCTGCATCGTGGTGCAAATCGCATATTTTTTCATCGATTCGTTAAAAAATTATGAGTGTCCAAACATAGGCGAAAATTTCTAGTGACCGTTTTTTTTGTTGAGTAGTTTATTTTGTAAATACTCCATTATAGTATGAAAGTGAGATTGTTAATATTATCTTTTGACAAATAAAGCTCTATCTAATCTAATCTATCAGAAAATGCAACACCTGTTGAGAGTGCTTCAATGTTCACTGTTATTTGACCACATGTTGACCTATCCTAAGTAGTAAGTGATTAGAATTTGAGCCCGAAACATAAAATGAAAACTGAGATATCCTGCCTTGATGTTAATAATGTTTTGATGCTCCTCTGTTCGCTACCACTCGTGGAGTAGTTGCGACATCGATTCGATAAGGTGGTTGATGTCTTCTTGGGGTAGGGTATCACAGGACACCTGAACTTGGTTGCGTAGAGCTTTCAGTGTTTGCGGGGAGGGCGGTAAATTATGCAGCCTTTTTGCCATCAATTCCAGACATGTTCTATTGGAGAAAGGTCTGGATATCGAAGGGGCCAGGGAAGAAGATTTATACCGGAAGCCCCGAAAAAGTCTAGAGTTACACGGGCTACATGTGGTCTTGCATTGTCCTGTTGAAAAACTGGATTTACTAGTGTTTGCAGGAAGGGAAGTGAGTGTGGGTCTACCACCTCGCTGATGTACCGCTGGGCGGTCATGTCACCTCGAATGAATACTAAACGGTGAACATGCCGTTCAATTGATAATTCGATAATCCGTCTTTCACCACGTCTCCTCCTCACTCTTGCTCGACCATCATGCATCCCCGGAAATCATCGACTGAGTTCAGATGCATGATGGTCGTGCAAGAGTAAGGAGGAGCGTGGGAAAAGACGGAATATCGAATTTTCAATTGAACTGCATGTTTGTGCTACGGAATAGGGAGCCATCGCTTACTGCAGCAGGTCTCATTTAGGTATCATTCGAGGTAACATGACCGCCCATCGATACATCAGCGAGGTGGTACAACCACACTCACTTCCCTTCCTGCAAACACTGGAAAATCCAGTTTTTCAACAGGACAATACTAGACCACATGTAGCACGTGTAACTCTAGACTTTTTTGAGGCTTCCGGCATAAATCTTCTTTCCTGACCCCCTCTAACTCCAGACCTTTCTTCAATAGAACATGTCTGGGATTTATGAAAAAAGGCTGCATAATCTTCCGACCTCTCCGCAAACACTGAAAACTCTACGCAACTAAGTTCAGGTGTCCTGGGATACCCTACCCCAAAAAGACATCAACCACCTTATAGAATCGATGCCGCAACGACTCCACGAGTGGTAGCGAACAGAGGAGCATCAACACATTATTAACATTGAAGTAGGATATCTTAGTTTTTACTTGATGTTTCGAGCTCAAATTTTAATCACTTACTGCTTAGTGATAGATCAAAATGTTGTCAAATTACATCGCACATTGAAGAACTTTCAACAGGTGTCGCATTTTCTATATCACCAAGTATATCTCCTTGGACTATTCTTCAATGTATAAAGTTCTTTGGAGAAGTTTCTGATATCGATTATTCTGTCATGTTGTCTTCAAATTTCCACGATGAATAGCAAAGAAGTTCACAATTGACAACTACATTATTTATTTATTTATTTATGTAAACAAAGCCCAACAATAGATAATAATCTACAGGACCGTACAAACAATTTCTTTAACTAGCAGCATCACAAACTAAGCATGTACATATGCATATTATATAAAGAAATCATATTCATAGTAGCAAATATAGTAGATATTGGGACAGTCTTCTATCTATGATAACAATTTCTGACAAATATTTTGAATGGTTCGCTCAAATCACAGGAGATGACTATCCTTTATATTATGTATATGCTACTTGATAACTGTCTTCGCAAGATTATATGCTACATTGGGTGGTATGCTTATACAATATAGCTTCAAAAACCCTCGCCTGAATATCAAGAAAAGGGACGTCCATTTAGAAAAGAGAGGTGCACTCCAAATGTATAGAGCAAACAAACATTTCTGATTAGATTTTGCATAACAAAAATGAAGATAATCATGAAAATAAGTTCTTATAATAAATGATTCGGAAATCCGGACAACCCCCAAAGTCGGACATTACATGGTCCCATATGTGTCCGAATTTTTGAAGCTATACTGTACTTAAACTTCTTCCAATAGACTTATACACTCCATACACACCTGGCAGTATTATAAGCATTAACTTTGCTTTATTTATACCTACCATTGTTTTATGCCTACGACATGGATAAGACGTTTCACAACCGGGCAATCCAGTTTTTTCTTAATACGACCTGGATTTTCTATCATTTTTAAAATCCTTCGTCACAGAAATAAAGAGTGTTCAATAAAAAAAAACGATCAAGTCACCTATGGATTGCAATTGTTTCAAAAAACGTATGTCCTGGCTAACATCGCAATTATGACATGACATCCGCTTTCTAACCGTCACAAATGCCATGATGCCAAACCATACAAACTAGCCACGACCTACGTTCATGACAGAATAAGAAATTCAGGGGTGACTTGATCTTTTTTTTTATTGAACACTCGTTACCATTGACGCTGTTTAGAACCTGTGAAACGTCCTCGTCAGGAATTATTACAAGATCACTCTGACATCATCATATTTCAAAAAATTATAGAAACGTTTTTTTGTAATGTTAAGGCAAGAATAAAATGAAACGGGGGACGAAAGTTTCATCTCAATAAACTGACAATTTTGAATCTGAACGTTTTGTAACTTTTTCTGTTGTGCAACATAACCTAAAATTATGCAAACTACGCTTCATCTCGATTTTTTTAAATACTAATCTAGATTGGTTTCATATTTTGCGAGGAAATTTGTTTTGCTTCACAACGATATGAACCATGTCGATGGTCTAGCGCACACATGTTGTAAGTGCATTTTCCAGCAAAACTGAGTTTATCACACTCATGGTAAGTAGAAAGAAACAAAGTATGTCAGACTCTCGAGAAAAAATTGGCTTTTATTGCGCATCGACGTCATACGCTACAATTTTGTTTATAGTATCCATGGTAACATAGGAACGTGGCTTTTCATGATTTATTAGCTGCGACTATAATCCCATTATTTATGAATACTATGGATGAATACTTATAAATACATAATCACAAAACATACTTTGAAAAATGACTTCTTGTCTTCATTCCTTTTTATGGCATTTGTTGCTTGTTGAAGTTTGATATCAAGCAATCAAAAACCAGATTTAAGTGACCAGGTAACAAAATTACGAACGTATCAATTAGAGATAAGACGAATTATTCCTTTAAATATTCAAATTAATGAAATTTCAAATAAAAATGATTGGATTGACTTTCTGTAGACTCGTTCCTCATTATGTCAGTAAATTGACATCTGACAAGATGCCCAATCAACGTTGCCTCTCAACAAGTACCTCTTTGCGATTTTTCTCGAAATTTTGACGTAAATTATTGTTTCTAAAAGAAGCTCATTTGGGATAAGTCGCCAATATGGCAACACTGTATTTTTGTAGCAAATGACGTCACAATGAGATGCGCGTTGGCATATCTTGTTTCTTTCTACCATGATCACACTATCATATAATTTGAAACATATATTTTCTTATGCACACAAATGCTTAGTGAAATATTTAAATTGGTAGGTGCCAGTGCCATAATCCAATCATGTTAAGACTGCATGGTAAGTACTTCTAGGCCTTTTCCTAGGGTAAATAACCATACTCCACATGTGGTACAATTATTCGTGTCCAACAAAAAATTGTATAGCGGCAAATGTGGCATTCCAGATTATTTTTCAAATTTGTTGGAACATTATCGATCAAATATCACAAAAAAGCACATTTACGCTCAAGACAATATTATAGTGAATCATGGCGAACTTTTAAACATTAAACTTCATATAACTCAAAACTAACTTTTTGTCACATACAACAATTGTGCACTAGACCATCGATGTGTCCTCGAGTGTGGCTCACTTTTCAGGAAAATTCATCATCAAGAAATTCCAAAAAAGGTTTTAGTACGACCCTGCCTTTTTGACCTTTTATACATTAAAATGTTATATGTTATTTTAGACTTGGTATAGGATTTGAGATTGGGTAAAAACTTTTCAAATTTTGAAATATGATGGAATCAGGACCGTGCTTGTAATAATTCCTGAGAAGAACATTTTTCATGGTCGAAACGTCTGGTCTTTGTATAGTATATCATTGACAAGGGGATGAAGAGAGATATTATCATCACCACTTTTAAGATGATAATAATCTAGGTCCGTATTCAAAGAAGTAAAGTTGATTATGGTTGGTAGTGGGGTTTTCGTCGAGTATTAGTATAATTGTTGAAGAAGACAATGGACCAAATAAAGTACGTTGTTCCTTTCTTTTTCCTGTATGTCGATGATTCTTTAACAGCGGTTTCAAAGAACAAAGTGGAAGAAACTTTAGGAATAATCCACAGCATAAATGAACATTTGGAGTTCACTGTAGAGATCGAAAAAGAAAACAAACTACCATTTTTAGATTTATTACTGATAAATGAAAATCAAGACATAATCATCGATCTGTACAAGAAACCAACAAGCTCCAACAGGCTACTGAACTATAAGTCCTGCCACCCCATTCATCAAAAAATCAAAATAATCAAGCATATGACCAAAGTCTATATATATTCCAATAAGTCCGGTCACTCCTTTGATCCGCCTGAAAATATCGGCATTTTTTGCGAGGTGTCGTAAATCATGAGCAACACCTGTTTTCGCTAGTTTTTTGGTAGAATACGAGGTGCGGATACGCGGACGGAGAATCTATTAAGCAAAGCGTCGTTGTTGAATGTTGATACATACATACAAATGATCCGATCAGAACTATCCGGCATTTTTATTGAAATTAAACTTCCAGCAATTCCAGCTTCAAAGAAATTACCTATACAGGGTTATTCACGTTATTCGACACGAAACATTATGGCCGAAGTATATGATTTTGAAAAAGTTTTTTTTCCGGATGGATAGGGACCCTTTAAGGCTACATTTTAAAAATATTTTCATGTTATACAGGGTGTCCCCAAAACACGAAACGAATCAAAGTTGTATTTTTTTAAATGGAACCCCCTGTATATTAATTGATATTTCAATTCTTTCTTCAATTTGGAACAAAAATTGTGATACAACCAATGTTCCTAAATTCAACCGTTATCGTGATATCGCGTTTTAAAAATGGCATTTTTGCAACTTTGGCATGCTATAAAACTCAAACTATTCAAGTTAGAGAAAAATGGATTGCACATTCCTATCTTAACTTTTCGAGAGCTATTCAAGGAGATTAAATTCATTCTTGTGAAAAAATGTCAAAATGTGCCAAAAAAAGTTGACAGTTGACGGTACCTTCTATCCAAATGACAGAAGAGCTCTTGAAAAGTTAAGATAGGAAAGTGCAAACCATTTTCCTCTAACTTGAATAGTTTGAATTTTATAGCATGTCAAAGTTGCAAAAATGCCATTTTTAAAACGCGATATCTCGATAACGGTTGAATTTAGGAACATTAGTTGTATCACAATTTTGTTCAGGAAGAATTGGAATATCAATTAATATACAGGGAGTTCCATTTAAAAAAATACAACTTTGATGCGTTTCGTGTTTTGGGGACACCCTGTATAACGTGAAAATATTTTTAAAATGTAGCCTTATGAATAGGGACCCTTATTCATCCAGAGAAAAAAACTTTTTCAAAATCATATACTTCGGCCATAATGTTTCTTGTCGAATAACGTGAATAACCCTGTATGAACAGACGTAAACAACTTTCTTGGCTTAATTTTTTTTTCCTATTCAATCAAGCACAATATTTTGAAATAATGTGACCAATCCACATCATTCTGTGAAAAAGAAAGTTATGAAGGTAGTGCAGGAACGGTTTGGAGGATTGACAGTTCCTCCAAAAATTACAGTGAATATCTGATTTTTTAAAAAAATATTCATTGAAAACTCGATTAAAAATTTTAATGATTCATTTGAAGATCAAGTTGTCTTCTATTGCATTTTCTTACCCTTGCCCTTGCCCAAGCTTCCCATTAGAATACCTGGCTATCCTTATAGAAGGGTGCGAAACTATTATACGTTAAAATTTGCAAATTCAACACTAAGAACCTCTAGAAAGAATAAAAAACATCACAAACTGGAAATCTCGAAAAATGTATAAGTATTTATCAAATGTTAAGAATGTACATAATATTTGTTTGCTTATATTTTATTATAATAGGTTATTTGGATACGTTTTTGTCTCTAGTACTCTAGTAGATGTTCGATTGTGTTATTTCCGAGGTTATTTTCTCCTCCATTGATCAGATCAACACAAATATTCCTTTGCCGACACTTTGATCATTGTGTTCTATTATCTATATTTTATGAAAGTTTATGTACACGATTTTTTTTCATTTCATATTCCTCGGTGTCTTCGAAATTTCCAAAAAGTTACTCAGCATTAATAGCTATTTTTGACAATTTTATCTTCACGTGTGTACACAATCATCATAGCTAATGATCAAAAAATCGTTTGTAGCATCAAAAAAGTAATCTAGAATAATTGGCAATATTTTCCACAACAAGAACGAAGTAAACATATTTTTCAATTGCACCCGGTAGGTTCCTTCACACATCAGATGTGGGTTTTGCCGGCGAGACGGATAGTGACGGTAGGAGAGGGATTTTCGCGTCTTCGAGAGAGTGGTCGGACTTATTGGAATATATAGACTTTGATATGAATAGAATTTACAACATTTCTAACAAAAAATGTTGGTCCAAAAACCTCGCTTCACTACGCATGACTCTGAGGGCTAATGATTATCCTAAAGGCTTAGTCAACAGAATATTGAACCAACGGCAACCCACAATCACTAACGAAATCCACAAGATAGAACAGGTTACTATTACGCCATCTAAACATTCCAAAATCCCATATATTCGCCATCTTTCCGAGCCTCTTTCAAGAAAGCTGAACACAACAAACGCCAAAATATCTACTTATTATAATACAAAACCAGTACGCAGGTTATTCTCACGAACAAAAGACTCAACCAAAACCGATCTCAAAAGCAACATCATTTATAAAATTCCATGCGGAGGGTGTAATTCATGCTACATAGGACAAACTAAACAGTACGTCAAAAATAATATATCAGAACATCGTCGTGATTGTGATATAACAATAGTGTTTTCGATTGGGAAAACAAGGGTTGCACTGGGTTTGACCTCGGGCAAAACCAGTTATGATGAAAATTTGCTCTAGGGCAATCCCAATCGAACATACATTTTTCATCGTGTGCTATAATACTGCACGGTAAAATTTCGATTGAATTGAAATTGGAATCATTAAACTTCTTGAAAATCTAATATTATGTTGTCTCTGCGTAGCGGCTGAATTGACTCTAAGACTAAACTAATTAGAAGTCCATTTCTCATTGCCAAATGACAAAATCTTGAGACCAATCAATAGTTTTGTATTATATAGATCATAGATACTAGGAAACATTTTTTTGAGAAATTAGGTATATGCACCAGATTTTAAATGAAATTAATTCTGTTTTGAGTAGGTACTAGTTTTCCATAACTCGTCAACGCCAGTATTTCTTTTTTTTCGGCACTACTAGATTCCAACAATAATAACTAACTCGAAATCAGTTGTCCACTCACAGAATCACCTCACGCGACGTTTATATCCACCATTTTTCATGTTTTTTTTTCAATTTTGCTAATGCACTGAAATTCACTATACCAGCACGAGCTCAAAGACCTCGTGCCGAAAAATCTGCACTGAGTGCAAAACTCATTGACCCGGTTTCCCAATCGAACATACAAATCCGCTCGATTTCTACCAATCAAACATAAATATTGCCCGAGTGTTGCACCAGTGCTGCCCGATTTTACCAATCGAAAACGCTATAACATTGACAATCAAAAGACAGGATTGGCCAGACACCACTTTCAAGAAGGACATAAGTTTAATTTCAGCGCTGTGGAAATATTGGATAATGAAAATAATTTAAATAAAAGACTGTTTTTAGAAATGTGCTATATACATAAAAGCAAGCCGAATGTGAATCTCAATCAAGATACGCAAAACTTAAGTATCATCTACCATAATTTGATCAGCAATTTCCAAAATGAAAATAGTACAGTTAATCATCAGTAGAGTGGGAAGGTGAATTCGTAAAAATTGTGCACTACTGACCCAGCCCAGACGGTCAGTACTGTTAGAATCGGCGGAGTTAATGGTGGAGCGCCCCATATCTCTTATCTATGCACTCGCAATTTTACTATTCTATATGTATTGCGCAATTTCAATTATCTGGGTGAGTTTTAATATTTTTTGGCCCTGGTTACACATGTCATGTAATGTTAACATTCCTGTGTATTTTGTTGTTAGATTTTATGAAAAAAGTTTTAATATGTACAATACGTAGATTTTGAGAAAGAGGCTGTATATTATGTAATGTTCTTCCATGTTTCATGTTTCAGCCCTGATGATGCAACGGACCAGTTGCGAAACGTTGGCTAATTGATATTGATGTTTAATATATTGTCCAAGAAAAGCTGAAACCTTTTTTCTTCAACAATTTGATTATGGTTGCCCGAATACAACACATCAAGTTGTAGAACAGAAAAAAATATGAAACTTTCAAATTTGAGCTGCGTCTCAAAAAGAAGGGTCTGAAGTAATAATTCAAATCAATTTGAGCCATTTTCACAATAATCTACCCTGTATCTCGCAGATTATTGAACATTTCGCAATGTATCTGGAGTGAGCATTAAAAACGAAAACTTTTCTTTGATTCAACGGACCTCGTAGCACTAACCGTTTGGTATATAGAAATAGTGGTACACGCTATTTAGGACCCTGAAAAATATTATTCTTCTTTTGAGACTTGTTCAACTTGATATGGATAGATAAGTACTACCTCGGTTACTACTCAATTGTTAACACATACCTAAAGTTCTTAACGATAGCTCCATTTACTGGATATGTGAAAGTGCACCACCTCTAGTTTCATTCAAATCTTTCAATAATTCATTGGCTAGGAAAGTCACATTTTGCTCACAACACGTACTTCTTAAAATGAAACATAAACGTGAAAAACTTCAAATTGATGATAGGTACTTGATTTTTTACTTAAATAGTTATCATCATCGTAGAGCCTTTTTAGATTATAAATTTGATTTCTAGGTATTTCTGCCAGGGTTGCGTTGATTTAAATCAGATTAATCACATGATTTTTTTTTTTTAAATCGTTGATTTAAATCACATGATTGCAAAAATATATTTTCCCTTCTCTTTTGAAGAGTAAAATCAAATTAAGTCACCAAAATACAATTATTTAGTCTATCCGGAGCTTTATTTATTGGTTTTGTTTTTTAAAAATGATAAAATGTCAGTTGAGTTGGTGTTCAGTTATTTTTCATAAATTTTGTTAAATATGACAAGTTAAGTGTGACAGTACTTGACTTGCGTTGTGTTGTCTGTCAAAACTTGAAATGAAATATTATGTTCAAAATAAGTCTATCTGGAACATTATTATTTAAAAAAAAAACAATACATATGAAAAAAAATCCGATTTAAATCAAATAAATCGGATTTTTTTCAAAAAAATCAAAAAAAACAAGAAAATCAGCAACACTGATTTCTGCCATACTACACTCTGTAGCACGCTGTTATGATATCAACTTCGCGATTGACGGACAATTTTTGTTAAAATCGAAATATCGACTACCAAAAAAAGAGATACTTCAAGTCGCAGTACATGCTATCAACGTTTTCTGGAAAAATAGAAGACAATACTTCGAAATATAGTATCTACTTTGTTTTCAAGTGAATACTACGTAGAAGATAAATTCATCTTTCCAAACATCGAAAATGATCTGCGTGTTCGATTTACACCGTTTTCCTTCTCTCCTTCAATCCACACAGTACAATAAAATTATTCATTGGGTCTCCTCAACAACTAGTCAATATGTCACGTTATGCATAAATATGTGGAAAAAACCATGAAAAGCTGAAAATATTTGAATTATCATTTGATGCAATGATTGAAGAACTCAAAATATTAATGAGAGATAGAAACATGCATTTAATAGGTGTGATGGTCAAATTGAAGGATTGCAGGATGAAACAAGAAACAAACCAAGTGGAATCACTTGAATACAGCTGCAACCGCCAAATCCACATAGTAGAAAAACATTAAAGGACCCTTTAACCAAATTTGATAGAAATTGAATCATGTTATTTTATACCAGCATTCAAATGCGATGAATGTTTCAAATATAAAGTGTAAGTTAGTACACAACTTTCGTAACATCAAATGCAAAGGAGCTTGAAAGGACAAAAAGCATAAGTTACGTTTGAAAACCTTTATATCTAACGCTAGAAAAAACAACTGTACGCTTGAGAAGCAAGTAGGTAAAAAGTAGAGGAAAACGCCGAAACAAACAGCTAAAAACACATTATAAAGCTGAGAAAATTCGAACCTGAACTAGATAGATAAACATCGAGGGGGGTACCTCTTTTAATTGGCGGGAACATTTTGGAACGATAAGAATTCACAGCTAAGCAGAATCTTTGCTCGAGAAGCTTGCTTAGCTGAAACAAAAATTCCCGTATTCACCTAATGTGAATGCGAAAGCTTTCACATTTCACTTCCAGAGTTACAAGGTCATACCAATTCAAAGACGTATAATTCAGTCAATTGAATTCAATTGGACCTTAATAATCACATTAGGTATAAAAGATATAGCTAGACCCATTCTTTGGATGTAGATACAAATATGAACTATAAATGGCGATCAATAATATATCTAATGCCAACTGGGAATCAATATACACAATACAAAATGAGCACCGCATTAGTATTGACTGCAACCAAATCTTGGCTAAGTGACTTTTCTCTAAGTAAATGATCACAAAAATACGTTTGTTCAACATATGTATGTATATTCAATTTTTATACTCGTTTTTATTTACAGTCTCAGCCATAAAGTTGTTTACTTATGGGATTTTTTTTTGTGATAAACTTTCTTCGGGGATAGTTTGTGCATGTCCGATAACCAAAAAATCAATTTTGACACATATCATGAGTTTATCGGTTTGGCGAAATGTTTTAAAAAAGTTCATTTTGGTGTCAAAAATGGAAACATTTGACAAAATGTCGGAGCATTCCATTAGAAAAAGTTGTTCAGAATCCACAAAGACTCTACATGCCGATTTTGGAGCAAATCAGATAAACAAATTGAAAACTCATATTTTGCCTTTTCCATTAAAAGGAAAATCGAAAATGATTATGTACTTCTTTTCTAAAATCCACTTTATTCAACTAAACTACATAGGTTTGATCCAGGGTTTGATGGATATACTTAAATCAAAAACTATGAACCATCTTTTCGGGTTCCTAACTGTTCCCATGTCCGGTTCTTCACATTTTCTGGCGATCAGAAAAATAATCAATTAACAAATATTCACTATAATAGTTCGCTCATAGTTGAATCTTGAAAATAATGATTTTATGAAATCGTATCTAGTGTGGAAAAAAGGACATGGGTACAGTTAGGAACATGACCATCAGGCGGTGTTTTTTAATTTATGTATATTCCTTGGATGTTTTATTCCATGAGAAATTCGACTAGTTTAATTTCAACTATCCCTGAATTTAGTTTCTTGAAAATATGAATACTTAATAAAAAAAAATATATGTCTCGGTAGCTACCAATCTTTATGGCGGACAGTGTGAGAAAATATTGATTGGAATTCACGATTTTAATTTTTGTCATTGAAAATTGGTGATTGCGAAAAAAATATAGGTATCTTGAATGATCAAGTTTTCAAATGATATTGAAACATTCAAAGTTCCTCTACATAAATCCAACAGTACAATTTCATTTATACTAACTCGAGTACTAACTCCTCGACTAACTCAAATTGCAGTTCAAGCATACGGTGATGAAGACATCAAAAATACCGAGATTACGAAGAAAACAAAACCGGCTTTATCAAATCCTACTTTCGAGTAAAAGAAAATCACTCAAAAACCGAAATTATCACCCACAGATTTTTTTGTCCTGAGTATGAACTTTGTGGATTGGACAATGCAATCAACGGTCTTATTTTTGAAAATTGAGAATGTTTAAGGTCGTATTATTACATGATTGAAAACCAAAAACAAACTTACCTCATAATTCATCAAAGGCTCCTCTTGATCGTTCTTGAAATAATCAATGTTCACAGTAATCAAGCCCTCTGAAAATACCCTCAAATTTACCAGGACACCTTTGTCTGCGGTGAATATTTTCACCAAAGATCCATTCAGTTTGATGGAGCTCAATAGCTTTAAATTAGCCAAAAAATCTCGTATCACCTCCTCGATGTTGCTGGATAATACTGACAAAGATGAGTCGCTCTTTATCAATTTGGAGTCTATTGAAAAGTCTAAAAGGATGGTTTGAGCCGACATTTTGGCTCAAAATTTAAAAAAAAAATGGGGCTGACCTAACCTAACTTTGTTTAGATCACTCAGCTGAGCTGAGCGGCTTAGCGCATCTATGCTTAGCGCAGAGTTCTTGAAGCTTGAAGGCGACTAAAAACAATAATAATAATAATAATAGGAATAGGAATGACTTATGCAGACTATTGCAGAATGCAGACTAGACTAGCTCCTGACATTAATGACAGATGCTATCATCGTATGGAGTCAGAGCCGTCTATATAAAGACGGCTCTGATGGAGTTCAATGAGTTCAATGTTGTCAAATTGCAAAAAACTCTGGTTTAGACATTCCAAAGACATCTAGGTACAGGGTGGTCACATGAAAATCAGAACCTCTTATAACTTCGTTACCTTTCAAGTTACGAAAAAAAGTGTATAGACAAATGTTGTAGGTATCATCAAATAACTTCATACGGCTATATCAAAAAAACAATTGAAGTTCGCGTTCCAAAGAAATGAGGCAACACACTTTTGTTTAAATGGAAATATTAATTATATATTCACAAATAGCTCATTACTCTGATTTCGAAAATATATAGTTTGTTGACTTTTTGATGAGCCGTTTAGGAAATATTTCAAATTCAAATTCAAATTCAAAATAAGCTTTATTGTCGTAAGATCCAAGATACTCATTGACAAAGCCCACCAAAAATACATACTTACAAAAACTCAAACGGCAAGGTACAATAACAATCAATAATATAAAAAAGAAAAAAAAACACAGATTTTACATGACAGTACAGTTAGTTGCGAAAAATTTTTTACTGCGGTAGAATACAGATGTTTTTGTGAGCGTAGAAGTGGGAATAGGCAGAGGAATCGTATATGTTTGTCGTGTGTTGACACAATGCGATGGATGAGGTACCCGTACTTCCTATGCATAAGGATAGACGTCGAGAGGATAAATAGAGATGGCAGTGTCAGAATTCTTTTCTCCGTGAAGTAGGGCCTGCACGAATCCTGAGGATGCAGACCGTAGAGAAAACGAGTTTTAAATTTATATCTACATAATATGTCGTCATTATAGGCTTGTTGAGAGAAACGTGAATAAAGAACTGCAAGCTTTTTTAATTTGAATGTATTTGATCAAGTCTATAAAGTATAACGTTAGATGATGAAATTACAGAAAAGGCTATCGCTCCACATATTCTCCTTTTTTCTATGCAGTCTGTATCTCTCTTCTAACTTTCTCGATGTGTCTGCAATCATACCGCTTTCATCAATATGGCAAATTTACAAAACTAATATTTTTGTCTTTATCTCTTCGATACTTTCCATCTGCTATATACCTAATTTTTTTAGTATCCCGTCCACAAAAACTTATCTATGGATGTGAGGTCTGAGGTCAGGGCTATTTGGAAGCAATATTTTATTGTCCCCCTTCCTTCTATCGATTCCCCATACAATAGGTGTGTTTGTTATGCTCAACCAGTGCACACTTTTTTACACTCAGTGTTGAGTGTGGCTTTGTTTGTGAAATGTTGATCTGTTTTTTAGGATAGATTAACTGTACTAAACGTACTAACGCGTTTCGTGAATTTTGTCTACACTGGTAGCCATTAGTTACAAAAATCAATCTGCATTACACTATCCTACACCGAAATAACAAACAAACCTATTATTTTTTGTGTGGGCGTATCGCGATGATGATGGATGCTTCCAGACTCGTTCGGTTATTCATCGGTCAACGATTGATTCAAAATATTCAAATTTCGAACTCATATATTTCCTAAACGGCTCATCAGAAAGGCATCAAACTATATATTTTTGAAAATCAGAAAAATTAGCTTTTTCTGAATACACAACGATAAACGATTTCCATTTAAAAAAACGTATGTTATAGCTTCATATCTTTGGAACGCGAACTTCAACTATTGTTTCTTTGATATAGTAGTGAAAAGCTATTTGATGATAACTACAACATTAAAATTTGTCTTAACACTATTTTTCGTAACTTGAAAAATAACAATGTTATAAGAGGTTCTAGTTTTCGCGTTACCACCCTGTACATAACCGGAATTTTTTAGCGGTTTATATAAGATAAAACATCTACGAATAAAGTTATAGAATCTATTTCACGGATTCCCACATTTGCTTTTTGTACGCCGATCTTTTTTTTTATTTTTTTAATTCCGAACAAACCATGATTTTTTTCAACCATGCCTTCGAAAGAACGCCGTGCCGGATTCAGCGTTTCTGCTTTTGTTATGGAAAACTGTCCACCGATTAAAAAACACTCCTCCTCTGTTTTGCAAATAATACTGCAAAATCCATACTTCGGTATAAAGATGCATACAGGGTGACAATAACTTGAAAACTATCAA